>JAWWEW010000112.1:66419672-66499672 GCA_035583185.1 Anabacerthia variegaticeps | reverse complement strand
GTGCGGATGAACTGCACCTGGGCAAAACTCTCTCCCACACAGATTTGTCCAGTCCCAGGAGCACAAAGAAACAAAGAAACGAATTTGTGTGATTTATTCTTCCACAGGTAAACAACGTTTTTAACTTCACTTCCAGTATATTACCTAATTTTAGTTGTTTTCTTTCTGAAACAGTACTTGTTCAGCTTTAAGAAAGTATTCTGGATCATGACAAGGCTTCCTGCACCCCAAGAGTTCAACCACAACAGATACTTATTTGCCCTGGACGAAGATCTTCCTGTCTGGTTTTCCTTTATCTGTTGAGAGCATGTATTGCACAGCTGCACTTCACGGTTTCTAGCCAGGAGAGGGCAATAGCACCCACCAGCTCCTGTTCAGGAGCAGGAGAAGGCTTAGAAAGAGTAGATGATGGCACAGAGGGTGGGGAAAGAGCTGATAACGCAGTTCATTGTTAACATCATTGCGGATGATGCACAGTAAATGTGACGGCTCTTAGTTCTACTTAAATATTTGGTCAGGACTGTGTTATTACTTCGAGCTCTATCTTGGCTATTGTTTATTTAATGCACTACCATATGCTAATAGTTGTGTTAGCACAGGCAAACAGAAGCTCCACTAGATAATTTAACACAGAGCCCTCCACTGAGTTGCATTACTTCAAAAGATCATGTTCCTTAACCTTTGCTGGAACAAGTAGGGATAATGATACAGAGAATGAGGTAAGGTTTTCTATCTATCTAAAGCCAAATCACCTTGAAGAAAAGCTTGACAATGAAGCATCTATGACTTATGACTCCACACTGGTTATCAGGCTCAGTACAGCAGTCTGCACAATATTTTATGATCTAGGTTACACAGAAGATCAGAAGACATGATCTAATACTTTTTTCTGGCTTTAAAATCTTGGAATCAGAATCTAAACTAGACTGCAATGGAACTATTGTTCTCTGCATGTATAAACTAAATGTACAGAATTTTATCAGGTTCTAGGCCCACAAGCATTCAGAAACTCTCACTTCATTCTTCACACCAGCTGCACCCCTATTACCTCCCTGAGAAGTGATTCCCAAGCTATAGGCTTGACAGGTTTTTGCAGCTTCCTTTATTCCCACCCCTCCCATGTAATGACTTTCCATTACTCAGTTATGCTCTGCCCTCAGCTGTGCAACAGCAGAGACTGTCAGTCTGAGTGGTTTATTTGAGAACCACTGTGGTCAGGGGTTTCCTGCTTCTCAGATGACAGAATACACATGACATGACATTTTGAAGGTATTTTTTCAGTTAGTTCTAAACTATTTCTTCGTCACCCATCCCCATTCAGAAAGCTGGATTCAGAGACTTGGAGGTACCCAATGCAAAGTGTTTTCTGACTTTTTTTTGATCATTCCAATTGTCAAATACAACTAGGAAAACTCTAAGGAAGGCTAGATTATACCATTAAATATCCAGCACCATTTTGGAGGAGAAAATAGAACTACTGATGCAGAATCACAACCTCTGTATTGGCCTACCTTGGTGAAATTCACAGAGCTTTTACATTTTTTATTATTTTTCCTAGAAAATTGTCTCACTGAGAACTTTTTTTATTTGAAGTCTCTGGTGTTTTCTGTCTCTTATTCCTGGAACACAAAACTGCACAATAACTAACTCCTTTATTATTTTTCATCATTTTCTCTCGGATATTCCTGCATCTTTTTAGTTTCCAGTGACAAACACCACCACTTTGCATATAGTATTCATTGTAAAATTAAATGAAGCATATGTTGGAGCACCTGAGAGCAACTGAAAATAATTGAAATGAGATGTAAACTATCATTACTCCCATTAAGACTTATTTTATTTTTCATAAGAAAAGTTACTGGGGAATTTGATGCCAACTCTTTTGGTTTCTCTTGATGTAGACTGGCACAAGACTGGCATGCAAGACATTACAAGAGAAGACAAAATGGAAATTGTTTATGTTACTGCATAACTGAGGATGAGCTAGTAATGGGTCAGGAATGGGAGTAAAGCTGAGGAAGAGACATTACTTCTGTCTTTATGTGGGAGGAGACTGAACCCTCCATTCTCTGCCTTTGCAGCAGCTGCATTATGAATTAATAAAGAGACATTTTATGAATATGCACATGAGGTATTTGAATTAATAATTCATTAGACCATCGGTCAAGCAGCTGCACGTTCAACACAGGAAATTGAGGGTAGGCCTGTTCTGCCCTGCTTTTTGAATTACAACTGTAGGCACAAGGTGGAAGCGTGGGGGAAGAGAAGACAAAATGTTTACCAGGGGAGGAGTGGAGGGAAATGAGACATTCCCACACCTTATTCAGAAAATAGCTGAGAAAGAGTATTTGAAATAAAAGTATCTTGACAAGTGTGGGGGAAGGGGAATGGGAATGCAAGACAAAATGCAAGTGATGATGTCTTATATGGTTTGTCATACATCTTTCAGATGGTGTAACAATCAGTGGTGGAAAACTACTCTGATCGTCTTACAACAGGTATGTTTTGTACTAGCTGCACCTTGAAGAACTGTTGAGAATGAGGAAGATCATTCAGTTCTTTTTAACAAAGGCTACATCAGGCATTTTCTTTTTAATTATCTTTTTTCTTTGTCGGAAGCTAGCTTAAAAAAATAAAAAGTGTGTGGGAAAAAGTTCAAACACATCTCTTCTCTAAAAACTCTAATTCTGTGAGTAATTCTATAGGTAAAATAATCCAGAGGTCTAAGAGACAGAATCAAAGATGATTAATGTTATGAATCTTCTTGTGAAACGGTGATTCATTGAAATATGAAAGCTTATTGAATTAATATATTGTACGACCCATACATATAATAAATGCCCCCAATATTGTGATCTGGCTTCTCCCCTTCTCAGAGAATCAGATTAATAAAGGTTGTTGATGAGTTTAAAATAATGTCATTTTCATCTTTATCTGTCTTTGAACATCTAGCCCTCCTTTATCATGTGATCACCTTCTGCGTTTCCTCTCTAGGTACTGCTTAATTTACAGGTTGCAATGTCACATATCATAAATTATTGTGTATTGGTTTATTACAGTTTACATGTCATGACTAGGGGCTAAGTGACAGTACATATATAATGATACAGGGGTTGACATCCTTGTAAGGTCAGTTAAGGACAGATGTCATGTAAAGCACTGAAAGTTAACTGTCAAGTGAAGAAATATGTATTTAAAATAAAATAAAGCAAGAAAAAGTAAGATTTCAGGTGTATTTCAAAGTTTAAGTTGTAATAGTACACAATCTAGAGTTTTGAATCTGTTTGGGCTTGTAATTTTTACTCAGTACAGCTTTCTAATTACCAAGTAATTAACTGTTGAAGCAAGCTGTCTATTGAAAGAGAAAGCTTTTGTGGTTCAAAATATTTTAGAGAGTTTCAACAATAACTTTCTAAAATCCGTACTTTGGACTTGGTAAATTCTATTCAATATAAATGTAACTGAAATTCAGATTTAGAACTCAAAATAAGTTAGATGATCTCATGTTCTTCTCTGGCCTTTACAATCTGAGTCCCCAACAACATTGCATTAAATAATTTTGACATGTACTTACACTTGAAGAATTTCTGGGACAGGATACTATTTTGGATAGTCTGCCTACCCTTATTATTACTATGATAATAGTGAAGAAATGGTAGGTATTCAATACTTTTTTTTCTGACAAAGAATTACATGTCTATTTTGGACAAGTAACCTTTTGGATGACTTGAAGAACTGCACATCATAAAGAAGACTGACTACATTCCACTAAGTAAGTGTCTGCTAACAATGATGAAACTAGTTCTAAATTATCCCTTTCTAGTAACTATTGTTTTGGAAATACTCACTTTTTTTTTTTTTTTTTTTTTTTGTGGGGGGAAGACAGGAGAGAGAAAAGGAATTCACTGATATACCATTTCAAAGGGATGCTAAACAGACACCCAGGTTATTTTAACAGCCTCAACGTTGCTTTATATTTTAATAGCTTTTATACAAAATGGAAAAAAATAAGCAATAATGGTCCTTGAATGTTATATAATGCCTTCAGGCTTAACTGTCAGCATTGTTCCTGGATTAAGTAGATTGAAAACAATTCTTGGCACAACTCCTCTGAAAAAAGTAATTTTCTTTGTTGCACCAAGACCACGCAACGAGAGGACACAGCAATGGCCTCACCCTCATTGCATTTCATCCTGCTTCATTTGGAACTGCAATTAAGCTTATGAATAAGCCGGTCAGATAGCAGAGAGGCAACCAGGGACCTTCCATTCCTGCACCTGCACCATGAGAGGGTGATTTTCAGAGCTCTTATCTGCCTCAGCCAGTTCTCAGTGGCTCACTTACTGTGTTCCAACCCAAATAAACTGTCACAGGTCATCAGAACAGCACAGGATGTAGGACAGAAAGCCATTAAGCTTTGCTCAGCTACAGTGGTACTGTGAGGTGCCTGTTGGCATTGAAGAGAACCAGAGAACCTGGAGGGGAAAAACAAAGTTATGTAGAGAACACCTGCCTGCACAGCCCACCTGGACAGGAAAGTGCTTTGTGAGGAGTTCCACTAATTTAAATGGGATTACTTGAGGAAAGTAACCACCATATGGACAAGAAAATAAATCAGACCTGAAATAAATACCAAAGGGTTTTGCCTCAACAGAATCCTGTTCTGCTTTTGGGTCACTACAAGTTTCACTTAAATGTAGCCATAGCTGGTGCCTTCCCCAGAGAGTATTCTGGCCGCTGTTGCCAGAGGCTGAAACGACAGAGAGCCTCTGAAGTTCAGCAAGATGGGAATAGAGCCCACACCAGCCTCCCTCGGCTGCAACCTGGGAGGGCTTGCTCTGCCATTCAAGCAGAGGTCTGAGCTAGTGAGGCACAAGGTGAAGGACTGGTACTTAATAATGGTCGATTTGATCTTTCCCCCAAATGAAATGTAACATGTAGACAGTTATAAATGACAGCACTTCATAGATCATAAAGTGCTCCCCAGGTCAAATATGCCTACTTACTTGTGCCACTCCGGATTTCATGGTTTTTTTAAGTATAATACTGCACATAATTCCAATATCAAATTCTATGAGGAAAAATCAAGGAATAGACAGGAAGCAGACCTTATCATCCAAGTGGTAATTCCTTCTAACACAGGTGTGTAATTCTGATATGCAGTGACCCATTACCCCACTGAAAAAATCTTCAGAAATTGTAATTAATAAATGAACTTGAAAATTAAACCATTAGTGATTATAATAATATATGTATGATCTATTAACTAGAGATTGAAAACTTATATGATAAATTCTGATAAAGGAGGCTTACAATTGTTCTGAAGAGTAGTATTAAATCTGTGATTGCATCACATAACACAATGAAAAAAATTGTTACTGGAAAATGTGATTGAATGCAAGGATATAATAGTCAATTGGTGCTTGAGCAGGTATGAGGGATTCAGGACTAATTACTACTGTGAAAAATGAAAGGCCAACATACATTAATAAAAAGTCAGAAATAATTCTTGTATGTGAAAAGGGAATAGTTTAATAAATAAGTTTATTAAAAAAAAAAATCCAGTCAATAAAACCAGGTAGAAACTCTGAACAGAAAAGAACCCGATCTGTGATGGCAAGTAGTGAGGGAAGTCAAGATGAAACATACTTCTTGTCATAACCCAAATACACCGCTATATCACTCATAGCAGATTCTCATTTAATCGTGGCTATTCTTTTACCTTTGATGACCACAATTTCGTCAACAGTGAAATAAAAAGCAATATTGATATGTGCATCATGCTGAAAGGTTTTGAAAGGTTTGCCATTATTATGACTTGGCAACAAAGCATCTACACTTTGGACATAAATACTTAGGCTTTAGGAACAAATGTGATGTGTGAGTAGTAGGAAAGGCAATAATTTCAACTAGTCAGCTCTTTATGATATTGTGGTTAGCTCAGAATAAATAGAAATAATCTGATTACCATTAATTCTCTACAAAAGCGAACAGAGAGTTTGGAAATTTTCATTGTGAAAATGGAGAATGGATAGCAGGCAAAACATTGATTCAGTTACAGGATCTTAACATTGAAAGGACTATTTCATGCAGTTTTAGACTCATAAACATATCAAAGTGTAATAAGAGATCTAGTCACGCAATAGTGAAGAAACAGCTAAAGTCATGAAACACAGAAGAAACCTTTTCACACACTGGCTTTTGTGTGGTAGAAAAAAGAATTCTCCCTACCAACACCAAAACAAGATGGAGCAAAATGAGGTGTAGCTGCAATTCTTGCATGTGTCTTACCACAGGGAACAGTCCTTATTAGAGAGCAGGGTTTGTATTGTTAATGAGAGCTATAGCTTTATAACTTTAAAATATCCTTCCTTGCCTTACAACCTGCAAAACTTAGTTCTCTTTGATTCATAATAGTGTAGCGTTGCATAAATCTCAGTTTGCTCTTATTTTACAATTTCCTCTTCCCCATATCCTAAGCACTATAGTTAAAAATATGTATTTGTAGCCTAGCAGAGGAAACAAACCCTCTTCCTTGCTCAAATTACTTAAATTGTCTTAATTGGAGTACCAATTAAGTGATTAACTGATTTTTCCACAACACACTAAAATGACACTTCTCAGAAGTGATCTATTGAGTCAGCCTGTCTGTAGATTCAGAGGGTGCTGTATCTTTTGATGTTGAGCATAATTCAGAGGCTTTCTGTGTAACTGTAAGGAATAGAAACTGTTGTTCTAAGGCAAAATGAGACACCAGCACACAAGATAAGACACAGGGCAATAACGAAAGGCTGCCTACTGCGTTGACTGTTGTGGGAATGCAAGACATACAGCTAATTTTTCTTAAACTCCTTTAATGTAGGAACAAAATATCTGCAGAATTAGTACAAAGCCTAGCACCCCTAGCAGTAAGGTTCTCCTACATGCTGGTAACGCTGGAAAAGATGCACTGCTTCGTGCTGCATTTCTACATGTAATATCCCACACATAAATTGCCCCTGGAGTTCAATGGATCTGGTGACAAAAAGGTAGTTATTCCTCTCTCTAGATGGATATGGGCTATGGACTTTAGACAGCCAACTCTACTTTTCTGCCAAGCAGGCTATGGGAGCATGCCATGGAATATAAAGATAACTCAATTAATAAGGAAGCTGGTGACAAGCAGGAAAGATGCCTCCTATGAAAAATATAATAGAAGTTTGACATTTACCAAAAGGTTAAATTACAAACAAAAGTATATGCTAGTAACAAGTTAGAGGACAAACTTGGGAGTCAAAAGCAGTTTCAAAACTTGCAGGAATCAGGCCAGGATTTCACTCAAGGATTTGAACCTCAACAGAGCAGGCAAAACTTAAACATATGAGTTCACAGCTATGCCAAACTCTTCCCTCACCTCCAGACACGCATTCCCAATCCTTCCACTTGGCTAGCACTTCCTTTCTGTTTTAGTTCAACTGATCAAACTCAGGAGCTAATATAGCCATAAAGTAAGCAAGTAAGTAAGTAAGCATTTAGCATGACTATCATTAGTAGCGTTTCAACATTTTGTACTATTATTTCTATTAAAGTAGCATCCTCCTCACTGATGTAACAGTTTGGCTTAAGAGACATTAACTGTTCTGCTCTAGGTATTTTAAAATGTGATCCAAGCAACAGTTTTTAGTGATTCAAAAAATATAACACAAATATGATTGCCACAAAGCAGTGGCTTAGACCCATTGCTTATGCAGAACATTTTAAAATAATGAATGGTTCATTAATATCAGGTGTAAGTCATATCCCCTGTTCAATATATGTCAAGGTTCATGTCAGAATACATTTTGCCCTGATATTATGCTGACTTGAGTAAAAGCACAAACTTGCATAACAAAATCCAGGCTTTATTGTATCTATATAGTATCACTTGCTTCTAGTGAAACACACATGGGTCTATGCTGAATTACAGCTGTAGCAGGGTATACTAAATTCTATTTTCTAAGCCAATTGATATTGTGTATGCTTTGTTTGAAGTGTGATGTGTGATCAGAAATCAAGTGCAAACCAAAGGCAATGGAAGGCTAGCAATTTGGTCAGATTTGGTAAAATTACAAGGTGTATGTGTTAACTCAGGCTGTGCTGCACCTTTTGTCTTCTGTCATGCTCAATGCTCCCTTCATATCTGGCTCCTCATTTTCCAAAGGAGAAAGCAAATCACCGGCTGGACTATAGCGATCTGTGTCTGTTCCCACACAGAAATGGACTATATTCTCTCTCTGTGTACAGCCATTTCTTTCAGTGTTTCTGGATTTGAAGACTAAAATATATGTTTACCCACACAGACCTTCCTACCTTTGGTTATTGGTGCTTGTTAGTTTGCTAATTTGAAGGGTTTCAGTTGATTTTGAGGTTTTCAACTAAATCAAGATGATTATTGTGGCCTTCTTTTCCACAACAACACAATGCTGGCTCAGTTTCTTCTCTGCAAGGACCCCCCAGCAGAGCTGTTTTCCAGCCTGTACTGATGAATGGACTTTTTCTTCCTGTGATGCAAGAATTTGTATTTCCTATTGTTGAACTTCATGAGGCTCCTCTATGCACATTTCTCCAACCTGTCAAGATTATTTCGAATGGCAACACAACCCTGTGTTGTAACAAGTACTCCTAACAGTTTTGTATTGTCTCTGAGCTTGCTAATGGTGCACTCCATCACATCACACAGGTCATTATTCAAGATTTAAAAGAAGTATTGGCTCCAGTATTAACCCCTGGCTAAATAGCTAGTAATTGGCTTTCAAATGAACTTCAAGTTACTGATCACAATCCTCTGAGCCTGGAAGTTTAGCCACTTTTCAGTCCACTTCACCTCTACTTCATCAGTTTGTCTAATAGGAAGTTATAGGGATTGGTGCCAAAAGCCCTACTATAGTTAGACAAATGGTATCCAGCTTTTACACAAAGCTAGTCTATAATTATAGATGTGGTGGTCAAGCATGACTTCCCCTTCATAAATCATTGCTCATCACTCCCAATCACCATCTTGTCCTTAAGAAGTTTGAAAATGTTTTCCAGGATTATTTGTTCCATTACATGTCCAAAAATCAAGGTAAAGATGACTAGCTTGTAGTTCACCAGACCCTTCTTCTTGTCCTCTTTGAAGGTAGGAGTAGTATTTGCTTTCTCCCAGTCCTCAGACTTTTGTTTTTCCATGACTGTCGCTTCATACTCATAGACTGTCTCTATATTCCTTCCAGGTCATCTGGCATTTCTTCCACCTCTTGCATGCTTCATTTTTATAGCCAAGACCAACATCCATATAGGTGTCTTGGTTTAATGACAATATGTCTGGGATGTGAGACCTCTGATCAGATGAACTCTCCTTTTTTAAATATTTCCATTCCCCACCCCCCCCCCCCCCCCCCAGTATAGACAAGGTAAAAATTACAAGGAGTCTGACTGGAGAAGGAAAAATAAGAACTTTACTAAAACCAGAATGAAACAAAATAAAACAAAAATAGCAGAAAAAAATGACCTAGTTACTCACCTTCCCCCTGGGTTAAAACAAAAGCTGGAAGGACATTTCATCCAAAGGAAAATCCTATGCCTCGGAGGCAGTGGTGTGGGTTCCAACATAGCAAACCATGTGGAATGACAATGGTGGGGCAGGGATGACCCAGTGCGATGCTGGGACCTGGTGGTCTCAGGCCATGTGGCAGCACCTTGGACGGCTCCCAGGAGGGGAATCCCTGAGCTGTTTGCCATGGCTGGTTGTATCAGGACAGCTCAGCTGGGGGCCCAGCTGACTCAGGCCACGGGGCAGTAGCACTTTGTGTGGCTGAGGTGGAAAACAGGCACAGCTGAGGCAGGAAAAGGCTAAAAGAGTCTGCAGTGCTCCAGTGAGCAAAAACCAAATACAAAGAGAGAGAGTTCTGGCACGCAACTGCCTTTATCTCCTGTCTCCTGAGTTCCCGGGAAGCTTACCTTCAGGGACCCACCTTTCTGGTCCCAAGACGTGGGGGACAGTCTTCCCCCAACCAGCTCAGACAGGGGGTGGTCCTCCATGCTCCAAATTACGTGGTGGTATGAAAAAATTCGCTAAAAATCCTTCCCATTTAACTAAAACTACAACAGCAGGCCTCCTGACACCTTGGCTTGCCTTGCTGCTGAGTTGTACTTTTCCTGAGCTTGGAGGAGATGTTTGAAAATCAATCAGATGCTGTGGACCTCTTTTCTCTCCAGGACCATCTGCCAAGTGACTCCTTCAAGTCTATTCCTGAGGGGAATATGGTCTGGGGCTGAGTATGGAGTTAGCACTGCGCAGAGATCAGGGCCAGTCTGCTCTCTTGCAGTCCAGGGCTGGAGTCCTGTTTTTTGCCTCCTTTTCTCCTCTAAGGATTCTGAACACCACCATCTCATGGTCAGTGCACCCCAGCAAGGTTTGCACATCCCCAACCAGTCCATCCTTGTCTGTAAGTATGAGCTGCAGCAGTGCACCACCCCTTCTTGACTCCTTCATCACCTGTGCCAGGAAGTTGTCATCAATGCACTTCAAAAGCCTCCTATATTTGTCTTGAATTTTTTCCACTATTTTGTCGTGTGTTTTTTTAACACTGCCTCTTAGTGTGAGGTGTGAAGGTACTCTCACCATTGCTAAATGGCAAGGTTTTTAGATGGATTTAGCATTTCATATTCCCAGTACCACCTGATCACTGGCTCATTACTGGACGCTTGTTCTAGTGTATTAATGCTGTAAGAATTTTATTCTTTTAAATAGAAACATTGACTGTTGGACACAGCCTACAGTAAAAACTGTTGAACGCTACCTATAATGCAATGTGAAGCATAGTTTGACTCTAAACTCCCACCACTGTCATTTCTGAAAACACTAACCTGTTTAGTATCAGGTGGCTGTGATAGAAAGAAATAATAGAGAGGGGGTTTGGAGGAAAATGTATTTCATCAACAAGGTTTAAGACAAAAAGCCAAGTCACAGCTTGAGAGAATTTTCACTGCCAGTTCTTACTACCTCCAATATTAACAATTGATTTGGGGGAAGGGAGAGGAGTGCAGCAGTTAAATATGTTGCTCCACACAAAATAGTAATATTCACAAACCTTTGTCACATTCTTTGCATTTGCCACTCATGTCCAGCATTAGCAAAAAATGATGCTACTATTTGGAAAGTTGAAGAGATATTGAATTCCTTCCTTTTTAATAATTTATACCAGGGTCTCAAAAGATCTGCAAAGAACTTGAAAGCAGAGTTGCTTTTCAATATTTAAAATGTCATGAATATTCATCTTTTACTGTGACTCCTATCCACCACAAATGCAAAGGACAACTGTTCAAAATGTTTTTCATACTGGATCTAGTTAAATGCTTCTCTGGTCCCATATGATTTGTCAACTCTGCAAATATTATTCAGACTCCCTGGTTGCTTTGTATCTGTACACTAAGTATAATGTTAAAAAATAAATCCTTATTCATGACAGTGTGATTTTTTAATTAAAATTTTCTTGAAAAAAAATATACTATAATACAGACCATTTTCTGCATTGCTGTTAATCCCTCAGTTTTCCATACATTGCCATGGGCAGGGACACCTTCCACTAGACCAGGTTACTCAAAGCCTCGTCTAACTTGGCCTTGTACACTTCCAGGAATGGGGCATCCACAGCTTGTCTGGGCAACTTGTGCTTGTTCTTCACCCCTTGAAAGAATTTCTTCCTAATATCTAATTTAAATCTCTTATCTCTTAGTTTAAAACCATTGCCCTTTGTCGTATCACTACTTGCCCATGTAAAAAGTCCCTCTACCCCTTTTTAATAAGCACTCTTTAAATACTGGAAAGCCACAAAGAAGTCTTCCTAAAGCCTTCTCTTCTCCAGGCTGAACAATCCAGCTGTAACAGCCTGCCTTTATAGGAGAGGTGCTCCAGCCTTGTGATCATCTTTGTGGCCTCCTCTGGACCCCCTCTAGTTGCTCTATCTCTTTCTTGTGCTGAGGACCACAAACCTGGATGCAGCACTCCAGGTGGGGTCTCATGAGAGCAGAGATCTGCTCCCTCGATCTGCTGACTATTCCTCTTTTGGTGAAGTCCAGGATGTGGTTGGTCTTCTGGGTCTATGATCACACATTGATGGGTCATGTCCAGCTTTTCATCAAGAACCCCCAAGTGCTTCTTTGCAGGGCTGCTCTCAATGACTTCTTCGCCCAGTGTGTACTCATGTCTGGCATTGCCCCAGTCCAGGTGCAGCACCTTGGAACTCAGAACACTAATTTTAGAACAAAAACTCCAAACCAAATCCACACTCTACTAACAGTATAGTCATTTGGTTGTTTCCAAGTAAGCTTTGTTACCCCTAGTCCCACTGCTGAATCAAGCTGTCTAGGAGGAGGTTCCTTATCCAAATCAACTGGTGGTTAGTGTATACCCAACAGCAATATATTTTATAACCTTCTGAAAACATGAAACATTGCCATGAGTAATATGAATACATCAGGGCAATCTCATTATATAAATAGACAACGTGTTAAACTCTCACCAAGATAAGGAATATTTTCTTTCCAATATATTGTTTGCTTCCTTTGGGAAATTCTGTCTTTAATAAAAAAGCACCTTCATAGAGGCTGTAATGGGTTGCTTAAAAACAAGCAAATGAAAAACCCACACACAAGTCCTAAGAGAAAAGCCATGAAGGGAATTAAATGTTTGTGCTGTCAAAGCATTAAAAACAAAAATACAAAATGTGCTATATTTAAATTAACTTTAATAAGAAGTACAAAAAGATAATGTTAAGCAATATTTTGCATATGGTTAATAAATATTCTTCAACAGCAAGCAGTGACACATCCAAACATAAATCCAGTTATTTCTTTTACATTTTAGAAAAGTAACAATTTTCCCAGTTAAAACAAGGTCACAAATTACAGAATATTGTCATCCTCTTAAATTATTTTTAACTATGAAACCTACTAAATAAGTGAACTGTCACCCAGAAGATTTTATATGATGTTGATGTTCAAGGTTAAGTATACTTACACTTATCATGCAGTTTCTTAGTGTGCATATTTGATTGGTGTTTAATTTTCTTTAAAATTATTGGTTTCATTCTTCCCGTTTCCTTACTTATTGTTAGTATACTGGAAGCGTCTATTTTCCAAGTCCTATACATTTTCATGCCTAAGTGACTCACTAAAGTAGATTTGTCATACAATGCATAAATGCTCTCTGACTCCAGCCCAGCTGAGAAATTGCTAACCATGTCTGAATCAGATTCCAGTTTACTTTTACTGGGTTTTTTTAAATAAAGTATAAAAAGATTTAGAGTAATCACTTCCATTAAAATTAAAGTGCCTTCAAATGTTTCCTAATAAAGTGACTATTTGGAGGGGAGAGGGCGAAGGGGTGGGGTTTAGGAACTGATTTTTTAACAGTTTATAGATACGGTGCATATGTATTCTAACAGATGTAAAGTACTACATTGCATTCCGTGCTAATGCTACGCTACAGTAGCCTATAAACTGATAAATTCAGCCAAAATGAACCTCTAATAAAGAATATCAAAAGCAGTTGATCAAAGTAATATCTTGTTCCATTCTCTATTTCCACCTATCCTCAACAGCATAGTTAGATGGATAAAATACTAGAAAACAAATATAACACTTCAACCTGTTGAAGTTTGCCTCTTATCAGAAGAATTAAAGCACTCATTGCAATCATTAAAAACCTTGAATGCATAAAGATATACTTCAGAACCCCTGACTAAGTGAAGTATTCACAACATTATGTAAAGAATTAAAATTTAAAAGCAAAATAGAACTTTTAAATTATCCAGCAATAAAAATATAATCATATATATTTATGTAGACTCCAATACTAGAGGAAGAGTATACATCATCTTGCATATTTTTAAACATCCTCCAAGTTCCTTTTTCTTAGTGTTATCACCTAATCCTAACTCATAGCACTTTGACAACATTCTTGTAGGGCATTAATATATACCAGGAATAGAACAGACATCAAGTCCTGTATTTCAGTATGTTGACTCTTCTTTTAAGGGCTTATTTTGATGGGTTGAAGAACTGCCGACCTCTGCCCAAAGGAGAGCCTAGGTATACTGTTAGGTGTACTCCTCTTCTTTAAAAAGTCTGACTTCATTAATGTAGATGAATATTCTGAGGATATGAATCCATTTCATTATAAATTCAGTACAAATTTTGCCCTGATCTCCATCAGAGATGTCAAGCCCCCAAAGTTTAGCCTCTTCCAGGAAGATGCAATCACAGACTCCAGAACACAAGTTAAACAATTCACCTAGAGATCTGAATCTAGAAAATTAAGTGATTTAAAGTAGAGGAAAACAAACATTTTATGTGATTAATATCTAGCATTCTTTGAAATAAAGTTTTGACTTTAACTTCTATTACTAAAGCCCTAAAGTGATGAAGCCCATCACTGATTCTCAGATGGCTCTAATTAAAAATACAATTCAGAATAGACTTAAAAGCTCTGATTGTTAGGGAATTTGGGTCATCTACAGAAATGAGATGGAGGAGGTCTCCTTGACTAAAACAAAAAAAAATATCAAGATATTAAAGGGATATAATAAAGTTACATTGCACACTAAGAGCATTCTAGAAGAAGGAACACTCTTGTTGGGATGAGGTAGAAGGAACCCTAACACTTGTTTATGGAGAATCATTCCCTTTACTCAAGGCTCAAGTGTGAGCTGACTTTCATATAAATTCATGTACTTACTTTAGTGTTTCAATGTCCGCAAGAAAAAAACTTTATATGCGACATCAAATTATGCAACACTCAGAGATTCTTTTTAGATGTGTTTAGACATTTGTATATTTATCATATGTGTTTTTTAAATGAACCTATTTAACTTACTGGGTTTATTTTAAAATGTTTTCTTCCTCTACTTTAAAACTCATTGCATTGCTTTACAAATTTTAGCATTATGTGTCTATACATAATCAGGCATAGACTGATGATAGCTTCATAGCCACACCAATATAATCTTTTGTGCAAATTTTTTAAGGAATGGAAATGTCCAGCAGCATAGATTTCATCTATTTTCTGAAAGGCCAAGGCAAAACTTGTGCACCACTAAGCTTTCGGAATAGTAATGAGAGGTATGGAGGATGGACACTGACTGTCTGTGCTTTAGTGAAAGTCGTAACTTTTAAGAAAACCATATGTAGAATTAACAATGCTCTACTTAATTTCTGAAGCTTCTTTCCTCCCTCCATCTTAGATGTCCCAAATGGCAGGACATATGCAACACTGATGGTCTGTTTTCACAATGCAGTCAGTAGAAACCTCTCACTTTCAAAGGCACAACTCATGTCCCTCAAGTTCAGCAGAATTATACAGGAAATATTTCAATTTCATATGCTCTAAGAGTTACTTTCCCACAACTCACTTTTGGCAGTGAAGGCTCAGAACTGAAGCTGAAACAAAAACACATATTACTTCCCCAATGGCCTCTTCCTCAGTTACGTCACAATCCACTGACATGGTAACAAAGCCATTTGCTTTTTCTCTTTCCTTCTTTCCTCTCCCATACATCTCTACCCCTCCCAGCAGCTTCTGGTTGATGTCATGCAGACCAATTAAGACATCCCACTTTTGAAAAGTGTCTCACCACCTATAACCACTGGGAAAGTGATTCAGTAGGGCTCCTCTTTGGTGTCTAGATACTCTCACCTGTGACTATACAGGCAAATTAGCTCCGTAATTTAGAATAATGTTCAGTGGTATGAATAGTCTCCCAAACTAAAGCTTGTATCTCAGAACATCTATGACAATATTTTTTTTTAAAAGATGCTCAACAGTGCAGCAGTTACAAGTTGAATTAGCCCAGATATGGAAGGTAAAGGTAGTTTTATTGGCTACAGCATAACTGAGAAGTTTGAAAGCCACTCTTTTAAAAGCAATCTGTCATGAAGTCTCCAGCAGACAACTCTGGCTGATAAACCCTGCTGATCTCCACAGTTTTCATGCTGATTTATAAATTACTGTTAAATTAACTGACCACATGCATCCAGAAATCTGTGCCCTAGTACTGAATTGGAAACAGATTTCATAAACCTCATTCAGAATTACTGTAATGCCAAACTAAGTTTACCACAGTGTATTTATTCTGTTAATTTCTTAAGTCATATAAAATATAGGACCCTGACCCAATAAAAATGGGGAAAATAAATTGGATTAACATGTTAACCAAAAAATTCACTGGTAGATTCTTTGTGCAAGTCTTTGATAGAGAAGTGGCCTGTATTTTCTCACACTCATTGTCTCTCTCCCTTCTTTATTTAAGACAAGCAAGTTTTACTCAAATTAAATGAAACTTCTAGGTATTTGGCATGTAAACTTGTGACACCAGCTTCAAAACCCCAGACACAGATTCTATATTGTTAAATGAAAAGAAGGCCTAACTCTTGTGTTCTGGTATTCCTTATCTCCATTCACTTAAATCGTCACATTTAAATTAATTTATCCAGTTGGTAGTCTTACAAATTTGCAACGTATGTGTACTCAGTTTGCCCACTGTAAATGTTTCTGTAGTGAAACAATAAAGAAGACTCCTTTTCCCTATAGAAGTTTGATTTAATGTAGACCAACTGAACTAAATGTAAAAGTGAAACTTCTCTGGAGCACACCCATGTTAAAGCTTTGCTGATGCCCACAATGACTGCATGCTAATATTTAAAATGTATTCTTTTTCACTGAGTGAATTCATATAGTATGGCTACTGTTCTATATAAATGTGCAATAAATGTATCTTTAGCATGGAATAAACACCTTTTCTTTTTGACTGACTGACTCTACCACAAGCATAGACAAAAGGGTCAGTGAGTGAAAAAATAGTTGTACCCAATAAAAGCAGTAGCAGCAGAGCTGACTAAAATGAGACAGCATCAGGTTACTTGTGCAAACTGAAGATACACTTTTTGCATGCAGCTCTGAATTACCCAGATGTTATTTTCCAGAGAAGAAGTCTTGTTGGAGAACACTTGTACTGGTAAAAAACTTTGAGGGCTCCTGTTGTTGGATAAGGATGCAAAATCCTTCCTTATCAGATAATTCACCATGACTCTGAGCACACTCATATTTGGTGTGGGGAGAGTTCTGAATACAGTGTCATCCACGGAAAAATGCACAACATTATTTTAACACTGTGAAGGCTTTGAGTACCTAGGATGTGGCCAAGGGTGAAACACCAACCTCTGTTTCTCATACCCCAGTCTAGTGAGGCTTGGAAAGTCCCTAGATCTTCCTGACGTGAACAGAAGGTAAGAACTCCCAGTAGGTCACAGGAAGGAGACCTCAGTCACAGAAAACATAATTGAGCTACTCAAGCTCAAGAGCAATTTAGCATGGGCCTCCATTAAACTATACAGTCAGAGCCCTTTGCCAAAAACAGAGTTAAAAGTGAAGGGATTTTTCTACATTCCTAATATTTACAATTATTTGTACATATGTACATATTTATATATTTATTCATACCTGGACAATGCGATGTTGAAGGGATAATTTATAATTTACAAATGAAACATTTTAAAAATGTATACTTATACCATGAAAAAACCTTTTTTTTATTGCTTGCCTTCCAGCCTTATGCTCATAATCACACTATTGCACACACCTCCATGTTACATGGAAGATCTACATTTACATATAAATATATATGAAAATAAGGATATTTTTATTTTAATGTTCTGAGTAAAGTGCTCATTTTTTAGCTACTGTTGATGAGAAAGGTTTAGACTGACAGTTTACTTAGAGGGAATTCAAGGGATACACACCTTGTCCATGCTTTTCCCTTTCATTTATAACCAACAAAATGTCTTTATTTTACTGATGTCAGCTCTGTCTTAACTATTAATTCTATTCATAATATGCATTTGTGACCTTGGCATGTATACTGTCACACAAAGTACAAAACAGAATCACATCAAAAGCAAAGAAAAAGCAAGAAAATAAAACAGCAAAAGAAAGCAGTGTTTCTCTTTGTTTTTTTTAGCACATTTCCATGTCTTAAGATACTCTTTTATTTGATTTTAGAAATATTTGTACAACTTTTTTTTTAAACTCTGAACATATCTATTTTATGCACTATACTCAAGTACTGTACAAAACTGCAATAAATGACACTATACGACTACATATGTCTCTACTAGAAGACATCATCATAAAGGTGTATCATTTTTAAAGGTCAACTAATAACTGCTAATGTATGTGTGAATCAAAATATTTTTGATTGGCCAAGTATACTAAAATCTAAATACAGTACACAATTATTTCTTATGTTGTGATTTACCAGGCCTTTAGGGGAGTAAAGAATCTTTGCAAAGGCTCAGATGAAAAACAATTTTACTGATAGTATTAAATGTTCTTATAAAATTGCCAGTGGCAGCTCCAATTTTTTTATATTTGTGTATATGAAACACAGTTGATAACTACTGATGATGCATGAGCTTTTATTAAAAAAATAACATTCGAATCTTAGCAAAATCATTTCTAGTATACAAAGTTGTTGTAAAGTTATGTCAGCGAAATGTAAACTTGCAATTTACAAAAGCAGCAGTAAATTGTATTATATGGACAATTTCCTGAACTTAAATCATGGTTCTTTTTTCCCTTGAAAATAGTGCTTCCAGGGACAAACACAAGTAAATATTTTAATGGCAGGCTTTAGGAAGAAGCCTGCCATTTTTTCCTTAGGCAAGGAAAAAAAAAGTGTACTGTATTACTGAAATACTTAACTGTGGAAAAATTTCTGAGTACTTTTATGAACAGGAAAATAATCCAAGAACAAAATCAAAAAGCAAAAAAAGTCCAACTTTGCTGAACCAGACAACCTGGCTTAGCAACATCAAATAAATAAAGCAGTGAAAATATAAGAGTCTCACTAGCAGAAGTTGGTCGATATTGGATATTTGATTAGCACTTTTCCCTGAAATCAATTAGATGAATTTATTAACAGCTTCAAAGAGGACAGAAGTAAGAAACTTGTGGCTTTTGCCATATAGTAGTCTTTCCTACCTTTTCAGTCTAACTAAGATCCAGAATGTTTGTGAAGAGTAGAACTGTACGACCTCTGTACTCCGTTATGTACATGGGTACTGCTATTGTATGAAACAATTACACTTTTTTAAAAAAATCACTTTTTTAAATGACAGTTTCTTTCATTAAAGTAGAATTAGTTACTTTATAGAAAAATATTTTAACTTTAAATTAAAAAAATACTGTTCTTAAACAATTACGTAGGATCATATCTTTGTTTCGTTGTATGGAGAGAATATAATTCTGTATATTTGAATGCTAGTTTAACAGAAGTCCCCTGGGTTTAACTTTTAAAGAGCTGGCTGTATTTGCCATGGGTGCTATCTCTTTACAGACCCATGAGTTAATACTGTGTGCCTCCTTTGGAGATACGCAGACAAGACATTTATATACACACTGTACATAATGGTTCACAGATTAGCAGTTATTAGTCGGACTGTACATAGCAAACAACCTATCTGATTAGAATGATGCTTTAAGTCCTCAGTGCAGTTCAGCTTTTAGGTTGATGGCGCAAAGCCAAGTAAGACAGGCTCCCTGTTTAAATATGTAGCCCAGTACACTAAATTAAAAGTACCAAACAAGACTGGAAACACTATTCTAGACATTCTGTCAATTTTGCTAACACTGTTAAATGTCTTCTTTGCTTCTTGTGGCTTCGCTTCTGGTTTTGCCTTGTTGGGCTCTGCAGTTGTAGCACTCTTGGAGATGGTTGGTAGCACTGAGTCCTTGGTAATATTTGGAGCATAGTTGGCAACAGCCACTGCATAGGCATTGTTTTTCTTAATGACAGACGCTTTTTCTTTTTTCTATTGGGAGACAGCATGAAGTCAAATATTTAATGTGTATTTGCCAGAAGAGACTTAATAAAACATAATTTCAAAAGTAAAAGAAATAAATGAATATGTCTTTTGCATTGATTAATGTTAAAATAAATACCAGGAATAACATACTGATAAATTCAAATATAAAGACTTCCAGTCTATCCAAACACAAGACATAAGATTGCTCTTGCACCATCAAATGCCTTACTGAAGTTATATGAAGAACGGTTTGTTACTGTGATTGTAAGGATAACTGGAAAAGAGTTGGACTTTCTCTAGTTGCTTTGTATCTGTCTCCTTACAAAAGAATTGCAAGATCTTGAAAATGTTTTTGTTAAGATTACTCAGCATTGTAACAAAATTAAAATTAGTTCACCTTTCCCACATAAAACTGGCATCACTATTATTTGGACATATCATGACATACCACTAATAAATAAATGAATTTCAGTAATGGTATATATATGTTTTTAGAGACTCTGGGGAAATATGTGTGTTTACACATATAGATATACACACAGACACACATACAGAGGGGTCAGAAAGAGATTGCAATTAAATGAAAGAAGGACCCCGGGCTGGTAGTTTAAAAACTGAGCTGAGAACTAGCCCTAGAACTATTTCTGTTTTTCAGAAATTTTTGTTTCTGAAAATGTATAAAAGTGATGAAAACATGAATAAGAACCTAAAAAATAGAAAATAAGAAAAGTGGGATGGAATTAAAATAATTTTAATGAAGCTCTGCAAAAAGAAATTTAAGTCCTGCACCTGGGGAGAAATAACCCTTTGTGCCAGTGCAAGTTGGGGCTAATGGGCTGGAAAGCAGCTTTGCAGAGAAAGCCCAGTGGGTCCTGGTGGACACCAAGTTGAACAGAAGCCAACAATGAGCCCTCATAGACACAAAGGCCAACAGCCACCTGGGCTGCATTACAAAGTGTTGCCAGCAGACCAAGGGAAGTGATCATTCCCCTCATCTCAACCCTTCTGAGGCACATCTGGAGCACTGGACCCAGTTCTGTTCTTCCCAGTTCAAGAGAGATGTAGACATAATGAAGCAAGTCCACAAAGATGATTTAAAGCCTGAAGATTCTGAAATATGAAAGGCTGAGAGAGCTGCAGCTGTTTAGCCTGGAAAAGAGAAGGCTCAGGGGGAATCTTATCAATGTAGATAGATATCTGATGCAAGACAGTAAAGATCAGACTCTTCCCAGTGGTATCGAGTGGAAGGGCAAGAAGCAATGAGCACGAGCAGAAATACAGAACATTCCACTTAAGTATAACAGAAAATTAAAAAAAAAACACACTCCCACTCTTTTATTGTGAACACAACTGAGCACTGGCACAGATTGCTCAGAGGGGTTGTAGAATCTCCATCCTTGGAGATATTAAAAAAATGTCTGGACATGACCCTGAGCAACCATCCCTAGCTGACTCTGCTTGGAGTCGGGGAGCTAAATTTGATGATCCCCACAGGTCAATTCTAACCTCAATAATTCTGTGTTTTCATGGGATTGTGTATGCTTTCAAAGGGCTAAAATTCAGCAAATGGCAGTTCAATGGAGAGTCTATGTATAGACATAGATACAGGGATGTGTAGGTAATGAATACTGGCTTAGCTTTTGGACATATATATAATGTACACGGACTAGTTCTGTAATGCCGTAGATTGATTCACTGTTTTGAAGCAATCTCAAACTAAGGAATTACTAATAACCTACAGGAAAGAATGGAAGGCAGTTTCTCAGGAAACAACATATATTATTTACATATATATATATAAATATAACATAATTTATACACAAAATGCAATAATATAATGTAATTTTAAATATGTACATATATATATTAGAGACCGGCAAATAAATATTAGATTCAGTCCATCTCTTCCACAAAATACAGAATTAAACCAATGAAGAAATAGTTAACTTTTGGCTTGTGTAAGAAATCACCAGCAGTTGTATTGGTTTGTTTTGATTTTTAATCTAATGGAAGTGAGACAAGTGAGGGAATTCTTGTGACATTTCTTATACAGGTGCATTTATATTTTTTACACCCACTGGGAGACATCTACCCATTTTCCAAATTTTGGGTTTAAATTATGTTCAATTTGATATTTATCTGGGCCATCTAAAAATCTTGGTAAGATACTCATGGTTAGATGTTGTGCCAAAAATACCTTGTGTTAGGAAATGGTGCCACATAAAAAGAGAATCTGGGAACCGGTGGAGAATTTAGCATTGTTCCTTATTGACTGGAGTGTGAAAAAGAGATGATCAAATATGTAGTTTGTTCCTGCACCTGCTTTCTTGTGAGACAAATTACATGTCCACAACACTTAGATCAGCATTTCCCTATAATGTGAACACAGATGACTGTCACTGAGAAAATATATTTCACTTTAATTGGTGAAAAGTAGTGTGGCTTTAGGTGTACAGATGAATTCAGCAAGAAGAAGACCAAATTACCAAATCTAATTAATCTATATTTGCTTCCTTCCACACACAATTAGCGTGTTTTTAAAAGGTATCTGCAATACCGTTGACAAGATCAGCATAATGAAGATGAACCATATTTTCATATGAGAAACAATGACTGTGTTAAAAGTTTAGCTGTTTGTTAAGTCAGTTTGAAGAAAGTAGAGAACCGGACATGTGAATGGTTTATTAATCCTAGAATGTAATGGCTAATTTAGTCATTCCTACAGAATGAATACTACCTAGCTGTTAAACAGTGGCTGCTCCTAAGATTATGAGAAAACACTGCTGCACTACTTTAAAGGAACCAAATGATGATCAGAGAGTCTGTAAGGGTTCCCCACATTATTACATTGCCAGGACAATGTGCCAGGCTGAAAAGCTTCACTCACTAGATGCTGATAAACTTGCAGTGATTCAGTATCTACCTCTAGCAGGAGAGAACAGATCCTGAAGCTATGGACAATTCACACCTTTACGGAAGTCACAGGGAATTATAAAGAATGTACATTTACTCTAATTCTCCTTTACTATTATCTGAACACTTTGTGTCTTTATGCATTCAAAGTGCTGAGAAATTATCAGTTAGTGTAACTTTGCTTCGCATTTACTATAATCATTGAGGAAGCGAACAATAATCTATCCTATTTTAAGAAAAATCACAGAAATTAGTGTATTCTTTGTCAGAAGAAATCTGTTTTCATTGGTAGAATCAAGGATTGGGATAGGACAAAATTATATATTTTGTCAGTCAAAGCAAGTGAGCTTTAATATTTGGTTTGCATTATTACAATTCTAAACCAAAAATATACAAACTTAGGTGCATCACTAGTTCATTCTGTTTGTGAAGTAAGAAATTCTCTCAGGTTAAAACTTCATGCTATATCACACCTATACCACTATCAACACCAGAAAATTAGGGTATGACTGTGTTTCTGTGGACTCAGAGCTTCAATACGTCACAGGTGAAGAGGAATTTTGTACAACTGCTATTTAAAATAGTTTTTGAATTAATGTCTACCTGTCATTAGGGATAAGTTTTAAAATACTGGAAATGTGCTAAAGTTCTAGATTTTGTTATTCATAGTTTTTACATATATGGACAATAATTTGTTTACTGACCCTTACTTACCAGGAAAATTAATATACATTATATCTTTCTGTATTATCTTTCTTATTTCCAACTGAATTGAATTAAAAAAATAAAAAAGTGATCAACCAATATAATCTGTATTAAATTTTAAGAATAACCAGACAGTTGTATCTGAGGAGTCAAAAAACAAGACAGACAGTTCCCAATATTTAAAAAAAAAAAAAAAAAAAAGTGCTTGATAACAAAATCTGGATTAGTGAGACCAAGTGGGATTAGCTACATCAGGGCAGATATAATTTTGTTCAGGACAGAAAATACATCCACATTCTTTTGATTTAAATCATCATGTACTATTTTTTTCATATAGCCAATTTTATCAAAACAAAATATTACAGCTGGCTTAGTGCAATTGACTAGAAATAGTACTATTTCCTTAGGACTTACCTTATCATTCACTACACTTTTTCCATCCCAGGCCCATCCTCGTTTTGTGAAATAATTTACAGTTGCAAATTCAATTAATGCAGAGAATACAAATGCATAACAAACAGCAATAAACCAATCCATAGCTGTTGCATATGCTACTTTGGGGAGTGAATTTCGAGCACTGATGCTTAGTGTTGTCATTGTCAACACAGTTGTTACTCCTGCAAGGCGACATAAAAACAGAACATGAACAATTTTTCTTGAATTTTGAATGCTAACAAAAATTCAAACCAAAAACTAGTATGGTATGTTTTTAAAACACATAGGAAAATTTGCTTATCTAAACTGGTGATAAACTGCTAGAACTATATTAAAGGTTGCATCCAGATCATCCCCTGAAGTATGCCAGTCTAATTTTGTGGTCTAAACTTCCCTGACATTACCATAGAAATTGACCTTTGTTATGAGAAATATTTTTTTTTCTTTTTCTGCCAGTACCTGTATCTCTAACCATCCAGAGACATAGCTGAAGACATAAACAACATAGGTTTTCGCTCAGGTAACATGGATTTTTTTCTAGAACACTAATGAATTGAAATGTCAGATTATCATAACTATATTATACATCAGAAAACAAGATTTGATCCAGAAAGACTGTTCATTCATTGGAGCAGTTATTAAAATCATTTTGCAGTACTTTTTACATAATGAGGATGCAGCAGGAAATCAGGAATTATACTCAAAAAAAATCAGAAAAAAAAATACATGGGAGG
This sequence comes from Anabacerthia variegaticeps, assembly GCA_035583185.1. Lineage (NCBI taxonomy): Eukaryota > Metazoa > Chordata > Aves > Passeriformes > Furnariidae > Anabacerthia > Anabacerthia variegaticeps. The sequence continues at coordinate 66,475,025 of JAWWEW010000112.1, read as the reverse complement.
AAAGGAAGAGAAGAACATTTTTCTCATTCAGTTTTGGCAAGCAGAAACCCATAGCCACACAGTCTCCATTCCTTAAGTAAATCAGTTCTCCCACCTCAGGCTGAATCACATTTTGACAAACTAAACTATTCCCTTTGTGGCACACCATTAAATACATCTCCAGAATTAAAAGCTACATGAAGTGATATACATAGCACAGATCAGCAAACCTACACTCCATTATGACAGGCAAAGGAGAATGCCATGGCAGAAATATGTGCACATCACAGCTCCAACCAATACACACTCATAAAATCATTGTAAGAGGTTTCCCAAGAGAAAGTAAATTCACTCTCCTTAAGTCAGAACCTCTGCAGCAATCTGCCACCTGGGCTCTGAAGGATCAACATAGCTCAGACTTCCCTTCTGCTACAAGAGAAGAGCAATTTTAACCACTCTGTGAAAGGGAAGGGAGGCAGCAGTTACACCTACTGAGACCTTTGCAATTTCCATCCCTCCAGTAAAGAATCTCCATCTCTGAGGGTGTTACAAAGGGTAGCAGAGCAAAGCTAAGTGGACTCAGTCTCAGTGCTACTCATTCTTGATGTGCTTCCAAAGGTCTGTGCAGCAGGGAAAACAAGGCACGGAAGCATCCTGCTGACTCACACAGTATCCAGACACCTTAGCAAACATAAATCTCTAATGGCTGTTTTTCAGCCTCCATAATTTTAAGAAGTGGATTTGGCTTGGAATCAGCCATGACACTGTCGGAATCTACTAGCCTATATAACAAAAAGGAAGCAGCTATCATACTATTAGCTATGAAAAAGTATAGACAATATACTCTGTAAAAAACCTAGTCTTTCCTAATACTTAACAACATATGGCTTAATTATTTTCAGCACCTCAGGGAAAAAAGGCAGCATCTTACATTTAAAGTTATCACATGTAAATTTTAACACCAGTCCTGAGCAGCACATAAATCATTATAATTATACAGAAGTGTGGTTCTCACATGTAAGGTGACCTCATTCACATGTAAATATATACAGTTGCTAAGGTATTGCTCTGTTTAAGTCCTACCTTTTAGAATAAACTAATCTTCTGTAAGCCCCATTGACTTCTTCAGAAATCTAAGATTTACTGCTGACCTTTCCTAGTCTCAATTAAAACATCATGAATTTACATCTTGTATCTTGCTACCACTTGACAATTTCTCTAAAAAGCTCGGCACGCCACACCACTTTGTGACCCAAATGCTAATCAAGCAGCACACTGTCAGACCACTGCCAACACACTTTCATTTATTTCTTCACTCTATAAATTCAGTGATGTTCAAGCTACCACAGTCATTTAACCTGAATTGAGTGGGAAAAAATTGGACAGAATATTTAGTCTATGATACCTGTCAGTTTAGGATTCTCTAGTCTTTTTACATTATTATTCTTCAGATAAAAGACAGATGATTTTGCACTTTATAGTTAATTTGAAAAATCAGTATTATCAAGTCTGCTTTATGAAAAAGACTGAATGAAAATAACCTGCCTCCTTGTCACTGCTAGACCTGAGAGGACTGAAAAATTATTAATGTGGAGGGATATAGTCAACTTGTAAATAAAATTAACGTACTTCATAAAGATTTAACTTAAAATCCACAAAACCATATACTGACCAGAACAAAACAATCCCTCATTGCTTATCTAATTCATAACACTAGTGAACTAAAATTGGTACAAAAAAACAGTGAGCAGATTGTACCCCTACAATGAAGTAGTCAACATACAGGAGGAAAAAAAATATATTATAAAAGCTATGCAAAGACTGCATGCTATCTCCCAAAAATGTAGAAAGACCAGTGTTTATATATAGGTCACGCACTATCTTCTGTAGCCCAATACCCAGCAAATGTGGCACTGAATAGATGCCACAAGTAAATGGACAGGTATCACTCTGTAACACCCGTGAGCAGTCATCAGACTGTCTTTAAAAAAGATCCAAAAAATAAACCATTGACATTTCCTTCTTCTGAAGAGGATCAAGGATTTTATACTTGACAGTAAATACACCCCAACATCCTTACAAGTTTTGTTCCCAGCAGTGCATGCCTATAAAAGCTAAATCTCTTCTATCACCACAGGTTTATCCATTCAGACCAAGATTGGACCTATTTGATTGCCTGGGCCTTTCTTTTTTTATGGTGCTGCTTTCGAAACAGCATCTGCTTACTGAAGAGAGAAAATCCATCTCCAGGGCTGCAAATGTAACACTTTTCACTGGTACTAAACTTGTATCTGTGGAAAATACAAGCTCTGTTATGTTTATAGCAGGGGAAAAGGTAACCTGAAAAGCTAGAAGTGCCTAGCTGAAAACATAAAGTGGAAATTGGAGGAGCTAGCACATATATATTAAAGTTAAAATCTGTCAAGGTGACTAGTTCATGCTCACATTTGTGTGCAAAAGTCAGGCTACTTCTCAACAGAGGCAGGTCTTTTGGACCCTAATTTCACCTCCTATATATCTACTGATTTTTCTAATTTGAAGAGATTTTAGTCAACTAATCATGTCCTGGCCTTCTTGTGCTAGAATGTGGAAACCTTTCAAAGCAAAAGGCCTAATTAATGAGTTACCAAAGGAGATTTCTGTAATGAAAGAGGTATTTCAGCTTTGCAAATAATTTGTAAAAAAATGTTTAAAATGTACTCTATTTCTTATAATGTCAGGCTACTCTTCCCACTATTTTATCCTTTTATCACAGCAGTTTGCAAAGACATACACAATGGTTGAAGAGCATATCACAGAAGGATTGAAAAATTACCTTCTTTTTTTTTTTTTTTCAATTAGGAAGTTAATTACATTGCTCTATTTTTTCACTCTATCTTTTTTTTTTCTTTTTAATAGTAATTGCAAATGGTTTTTTGTAATTAGATGTCTCAACCCGGTCCAAAGCCCAAATAGATGCAAATAAATACAAATAACAGCAGAAAGAAAATACTGTTGTCCATTTTAGAGATACAGATTGCTACTTCATTTTGTCACTTCAAGAGCAAATGGTTAGAGGTGTAAACAACAGCTTAAAAGTTCTGGAGACAGAACAATTTTAAAGTATAGCACCATAACATTTGGCTACACACCATACTGCTTGTTTTTCTTTTACTCAATGCATATGTCTTACAAGAGAATGCAATACAAAAGGAGTGTACAATGATTTTGCTTAAACAGCAGGAGGTAAGTCTGAACACCCATTGAGAGAAAGATTACACAAAATAGCTCCAGTGCTCTGTCTACCATTTCACTAAAAGAACAACACAAATCAGCCTCTTTAAATAGCATGGGAGGCAAGGAACATAACATAATCTATTTCCAGAAAAGTTGCATTCAGTCAGTCAGTTAAGCTACAAATACATACAGTGAAGTTGGTGCTCATGTTGCTTCACTGTACCAATACTGAGCAATAGAACAAAGTTCCCCATTGCTCAGCAGACAAGCTTATTCTGAAAGCTGAATGGAAAGTGCTATTTACGCCAAGTCCAGTAAAATCTGCACATAATTATGTCAGTATGGAATATGAGCTATTGTCTTCATACACCACTGACTTGAGAAGACATATTCGTTTGTTTCCAGTACATGACTACTATTTTCTGTTCTTGCCTACTTCAGTTAACAAAGACTATATATCTAAATACATTTATTTTAACATTCTCATTGATACTCCACGTGAGTTAAAATATAGATAAATGTAGCACTAAGAAAACTAATTTCTGTTTTTCTTTCACCTGCCTCTAATGCTGCTATTCAAATGCATCTGATGCTTCTAAGTGCTATGACCCATTAAAAATGAAGCGAGAATTCAATAAGATGCACAAGATTAGTTTTGCTAATATTATTGACACTTAATGCATAACAATAAACACATTACTAAATGAAACAGATTGTAATCTTGCACTAGGTGAAGACATTATGAACCAGGCTTATTCTCTTTCATTAAGAATGGAATCAGATTTATTTGCAACAGAAAACATATTCAAGACTTATTTAATCAACAATCATAAAACTTTCTTCTTCCAAATAATTTAAAGTTGAAGCAATATAGCATTAGGCCAGAATTCACTTGGGACAGGGTAGGTCAACAACACTAAATAGATGCCACAAAGAAAAGGGAGTATAGAGCTCAACTGTAAAATAAGCCTCATTATACCAAGCCCTTCATGATAACCTAGAACTTTAAACTACATGTCAAGAGAATAGAAAGGGCAAAGAAAAGTAACTTCTTTCACACATGAAATAATAAATGCTAAGTGCTGCTTTGAATAACTAGGAGTTATGTTTCTTTGAAAGGAAGAGTATTCCAACAGTTAGTCCTTAGCTCTCAAGAAGGTATTTGAAATAAATTTCTCATTGATTTGCATTGATTTTCAAAAACACTTTCTCTAAATCGGTAACTTCTGTTTAATTATAATTTAATATTAATATATTTAATATACAGTGAAAAATTGGGTATCCAGCAAATGACTACTCCATATAAAAACCAGAAGTATGATCAATAAAAGTGTAAAAGAAAATCTCCTACAATTTTTTATATTCCCTGCTGAAAGTAGCTTGTTTTATTAACTTGATTGTAGTAAGGGTTTCTTATGTCACTGGATGGAGTACCTGAAAGTACTGCCCAAATGAAACCTTGGGTTCACCTGCCCAGCTCTAACTATCAAGAATAATTCACTAGAGGCAAAAGAACCAGTAAAAAGCAATAGATGAACTTTGTTATGAAACTGTGGCTAATTTCACGTTTTTGTAAGGCATTCAGGCAGGGGACCAGAGGGTATTAGAAATACCAGTGACAACTGCTGCCAATAGGTATGGAGAAAGACAGGGAGAGTCACCTGAGGCTATGTGTTTAGAAAGGTCATTGGCAGTTTACGCTGATAATCTCATCTAGAGCATAAAAGAAAATTAAGAAATAGCTTCTCAGGGAAAATCCACCCAACCCAATGCAAAAGGTTAAGCCTGAGGTGCAAATGCTGCACACTGGGGCTAGGCTGCTCCATCAGGCAGAGCCTGAAATGTGTCTTGTGTCTTGTTTCCCTGGTTTCAGGGTGCCCATCTAAGCTGGCTTGGAGTGGACAGAGACCTGAGTGACACATGAGATGGATGCCTGTGTGGCAGGAATAAAATACTAGCATAGAAATTGCTATCTCCTCCATATAATCATCATGCTTAATAAAGAAATTTCAGGGTTTATGTCACTGAGTACTGATTCCCTTCTTGCGGCCATCCTACACAGCTCCTCCCCAAACATCCTGGAGCAGGACATTGTTTGTTCTCCATATTATACTAAACCTTAGGAGAGTAAAGCAGCAGGCTGACATGCAGATACCACTTATTTCTAAAAAAACCCGACAAATTAAAGAATAAATCAAGAACAAGAAAGAGGTGTACACAAAAGAGACACGAAATTATCAGGAGAATTATCCCAGTGCCTTGCTACTGATGCAGTGCCTTGTTACCAGTGACACAGTAACAGAAAGCACATTTTAAGAAGAGCAGATGTTAGACTTTTTTTGGAGAAACTAGTCACACTGTCCTAAATGTAGAGGAATGGATATAGACAAAGGCAAAGAAGAAGACACAAAAGGATTTGAAAGTGTGCTTGCAAGGCTAGAAAACAGAAATGTGCATTTTCATAAGCAGAAATGGCTGAAGTCACAGAAGATTTTGAAGAAAGAAAGAAAAGTCTGCCTGATAGCTGCCTGGGAAACCATAGTAGAATTCTGGTCCCATTGAAACCACTGACCCATTTCATCTGACTTCAATAAGGCTCATATTCAAACCTGTAATTTTCACAATGCTTTGTGTGGCATTTGCTCTACCAGGAGTGATAGTAAGTGCTTTGTTGTGCATCATACTTAATATGCATTTGAGTCTGGCCTATTTTTCTGAAGAGTGCATGGTGTTTACTGATGATTAATCACATGATTTTATGCAGCATTTCTGATGGCTGATTCCACATAGACATTATTTTTATTGTGCTAATCCTTTTTTCTTTCAAAGCAAACAAATTAAAAGAATTTTAAGTTACGCAAATAAGAAAGATGCTTGTTACTTTGCTTAAAATAGAGAGCAAAACCTCATTGTAAGAGAAACACCATTATATTACTCTGCTGAAGCTGTACATGTACTGTTAAGTGTACTGTACTCACAGTACACTCCAGTTTGAATTAGCGAAAAAGTGTTGCCCAGACTCCCAGAACAGGGTTTCTTTAAAAGAACTGCAGCTTCACAAGTTTAACACAAATAATTCAACAAACTCAAATTTAATTTGCTTACTTTACAAATATATTTAGAAATTTTCTTATTTACCAAGTATAAAAATACTTGGATAATATCAAGGTAAGTAAGGTATTTCAGATAATCATTTAAATTTATTTTTTAAATAGAAACATCATAATCTTTTTCTATTCTATGAAATTTTTTTCCTCATACAAGAGTCAAGGATATATGTGGACAGTTCTTTTGTATGTACTAACTTCCAAAATCTTTGGGATTCTCAGATGTGTAAGATGCAGTTGAAAGCTATTTGGACTAGAAATAGTATCACATTCTGCAAACACTAACTTGAATGAAAAAGGCCTTTACTTTGGAAATGCTTCCTAGCATCTTCAGCTCTTGCAAATAGAGCTAATGTTACTAAGTATACTCACCAAAGACTGTCCTGGCAGGTACAGATTCTCTGTTCAGCCAGAATGACACTTGAGACAGAATGACAGTCATGATACAGGGGAGGTAAGTCTGAATGACAAAATAACCAATTTTTCTCTTCAAGTGAAAATGAGCCGTCATTACTGTATATTCACCTAGGTGCCACAAACAAACAAAATAAAATGAAACAAAAGGTTATCATCTTAAGAAAGTCCATTTCCTTGGTAAGAGAAAGTTTGATACATTTATCTAAACCAAATGTGCTATGGTTATGTTATATTGAAGGTATTCTGTAATAGAAAGTATCCTACAGAATATAAGAAAGATTTTGAGTTCAGCTGTATCTTATTCCCACTGAGTTCCACGAAAAGATGAGTGCTAAGGAACTTCCAGGAACTCTTGTATGCCCTGAGAGGCACTTCAGCCCTGAAGGCTTCTGCACATAAGCAACTTGGCATTCACACAACAGCTCCTCAAGGACTTAATCGTGATTGGAAAGCAGTTGTGGAGGTCCATCATAGCCTGGCACATGTAAGAAAATAGCCTAGAGTCTGGTAGAATAATACAGTGTTTAATGACAAAAATGAGACGGAAGTGCTGTTTTGTGTTACTTGTACAGTACATTGACTATGCCTAATAGATCATATTTTTGATCATTTTTTTTGATAGCCTTTAACAGCACCAGAAATATATTCTTCACAGCAAGTAACTACCTTTTTCTTCAAAATATCTTTTACTAACCTGTACTTGATTTAACTGTCTCTTTTCCAATTGTTTGGCCTAAAAGATCATACTGATTCAATCTTGAGCCATCTGGTGCCACCTGCACTGAATCTGAAGCATTGTAAGTCCAAATGTATGTCACTTCTGAAGTTGTGTATGCATCTGTGAGAAATAAGGTAAAATATTTTGTCAGCAATTTAAATTAAACAGTTTCCATAAAAACTCACAGAATTACAATGGCTACTTAACTTTCAAATTAAAAGTCACCCCAAAAAATTAAAATTATATGGTAAAATACATGTTTGGCTGTTGAAATAGCTTTACTGTAACATAAATACCAATTGCAGCAAGGGAACAGGACACTCATTCATGATCTTATTAACCACAATTTATTTCTACTAAATTACAAATAACATCTCTTCTACACTGGTAAAAAACTTGTGAGAGATTAGGTAATATATGTATCCTATAACTCGTGGCACAGCTGATGAACAACAATTTGCAAGAATTAGGATGCACAATATTTTTGAAAATTCATTGCTATTTGTTCTGACCTTCCATTGTCCCCACTCTCAACTTTGGGATATATCACAAGCATTTTATTATTAGATGAAATTCAGACTTAAATATGGGAAGCCAGGTTCAATGACAGTGCCTTTGTAATGGGTCTGTGCCTTGCTCTGCCTACCCTCTTAAATCTCACTCCTTGCCATCATTTTGGAAGACATACTGACATTAAGCAGACTGTTCTCTCAGTACATTCATGATCAAATATACATTTAGCCTGGGGTCTGTCAAAAATAAACTAGAATGAAAGCAAACCAACACTGTATTTTAAACAGCAACAATGTTGCTCTGGTAAGTAAGAAAGAAAAAAAATAAATAAATTAATATGGCCTGAAAGTTTTTCCAGTCAAATATCCTGTTAAGAAATGGAGTATGAAAGCAAAAGGGTAAACCACTGCTGGAAGAAGTTGTGTGTTCATTTTGATTGACTGAGACAAGTACATTTTAAATCTTACACCATAACTGCAGTGCAGTGAAAGAGAAAAGCATCATTTCTGTTGGTCTGCAAATACTTTTGCTTGAGAAATCTCTAGAGGCCCAGAAAGAAGCTTCTTCATGCAACTAGCCATAAATTGCATAACTAACAAAATATAGCAGGCGGGTAGCTTGTAGAGATTCTTAACACTTCCCATCTATCTTTCCAGCTTTCCACAAGAGTAACTCTGCTTTAATGCAAACCAGTATTAAACAGAAACAAATACAGCCAATTGTTGATTTGTCCCCATTCTCCCCACTGTTGGCTAAACTTTTTGAAAAGAATAAAGAAAGGCAATCTATTAAGATACAGCTTCTCCCATACATTCAGTTTGGCTGTTCTTTTACTCATGAAAAAAAGAGACATTCATACATGCTGACGATCCTCCCAGAAATGTAAGAATAGCAGCATATGAAGAGCTGTGACAAATATATACCACCAGCAAACTTGCCTCAGTTAAACCCAAATCCTCTGCTTATTTTCATCACTATTCATCATTTAGATTCTATCCCAGAATAAAATCTGAAAAATGCACAGTTGTCTAGAAATGAGTCCTAAGTAAAGAAATAAAATGTGTGTGAAGTCATCCAAAATGAACAGAAATAAGAGTCCCCTGGATATGTCAACAGGCAGGAGCACAGATGACTATGAGGGAAATGAAAGAGAGTTGTGGGGTTTTTTTAAATCATATTGCTAACATTTAGAATTCTCTGGATTATTAGAAAACCAGAAACTCTTGACAGAGGACAAAAAAGAAACTGGTAAGAAAAAAACAAGCAAACAAGATCAAAAAAAGCAACAACCAAACAAACAAAAAACTTGTTGACACGAAGTCTCATGTGTCTAGGCAGAAGGGTTTCCAACTTAGGAATGCAAATGAAGAAAGTAGCCTCTTGGTCTGAGTATGAGTTTCATTATTATGGGAGATTTTAAGTTGTTTTAAGGCTACATTTCAGTCTTTGTTTTCTCCCAGACCTTATAAATCAAACATACCTTCCTTTCACATATGTGTAAATATTACTAGCCAGTAGCCAATTTTGGCTAACATCTGTGGTGTTAGTTATTTAGGCTGCATTATGTATTACAAACAAAATGTTTAGGAACAAAAAAGGCTGCAAATAGTATTAATTCTAATCTCCATAGCTAAGATTTTCCTCTAGTGTGTAAAAATCATCAGAAGCACAGGCTTGATTTAATTTTCTCCAAACTCCAAGGAAAAGAGATATCAGAGAGCTATGGAGAGAGTGTGTACAGTACTCTGGAAATTATCATCTGGTTACTGATGCCCTTTGTGGCAGCATATCCCCTGTTTTGTAACCTGTAGTTGCTAAAATTATTATAAAATCAGGCAGAATTTAAGGGTATTAACTTATTTCCTCAAAAAAAAAAAATTGTTTTCATGGGCCTAGCAGAGAACGTAGGCTACTGCCGAAGAATAAAAAGAAAAATTTCAGCATACAAAAATCCAGGAAATATGTATAATGAAGAAGAAGAAGAAAGGCTGTAATATAAGTAAATTAAATAATGCTGCTGTTAAAGCAATACTAGTGAGATCAAACTCCACCTGTCTCTAATATGAAGATGCATTAACAAGTAAAATTTTTATCACAAGGTGCCATTTGTTATTGCTTTCATAGACTAAGAGCATAAAAACAAATATTAACAATAAACAATAAACTAAATGCTTTAATAACTGAAAACAAACATTCATTGAAGTTTTTGATCTGCTCTTTGCTAGTACTACACAGGTTATGTGCACCCAGTTCTGTGTTCATCAGTATGGTTTGCATGCTGCAAATACAACTAGACCAGGGCAGTGCTGATTAGGTGTAGAGGGTTTATTGTTACCTGGAGTCAGGAAATCTTCAAAATACACAAGAAAACAGAACAATGAATAGAGAAAAGAGATTTTGATGTGTCAGGTTACAAATATTTTTAAATGTACCATTTCTCATGTAACAATTTACTGAAACAAATTATGCCGAGCAATGTTAGATATTCACTAACCAAAGGCTGTATTTCACATTATATACTTACAGCTGCCGAATTTCAGTGGGCATGAGTGTGCATCCATAGGGAAGTCCTCCAAGTGCATTGGACATTCAGCTTGGACTGTAAGCCTAAAGGGCAAAAGATCACTAAGCATTTACATCATTTAGCAGGACAAGAAATTCAGTTCCAAACAAATGAACATAGTGCATGCTGATTTAGAAGATTAAATTGAAATTTTATGTTAAACTCACAAAAATTTACATCAATTCTTGCTTCTTCACTTTTATGTGTTTCTTTGGAAGGCACTAACTTATCACAGCAAAAACCTGAAAAAGCCAACTTCAAAACTATGAGAAAAGGCCATTTAAAGGAAAATATGAATGATGAAATTGCAGGTTGTTAAGAACAGTAATTTTTTTCTTGTAATATTCTGAGGTACGTGTGCTTCTATGGTTCTCAAAGGCACATTATAAAAGCATATAAAATACAGTTGATTTACCAAAGGACTGTGCTCCAGAGTCTTCTGAATTTAAGTTCTTTAGTTTGAGGATGTAGAGAAAAAATATTTGTGCTCTTTCAAAAGATTGCTGCTACTCATTTCCTATGTTACTTGTGATTATTCTTTATGTATATGTGTGATAGTAGGTTAACAGTGCATCCACTTTTTGCTGATTTTGTGAAAAAATAACAGAAATATCCCATATCATGTATGGGGATTAGTATAATAAAAAAATCATTTAAAACAATTTGAAAAAAGTTTTTTACAGACTTTCTGATTATTTTTAATTCAATTAAAAAAAAAAAAAAAAGCCAAGAAAAAAAATCCCTGTTTCTCCTTCTTATTCTGTAGCTGTCCTCTGGGTAGAGGGTTTTTTCTGGATGCCTTTGTTCCTCTTCATCCAGGCTCTAACATCAGCTACATCCTTCTGTACTCCCAGTGGTTCGAGATCATTTTATTCTTGGCTATTTTCTCCCACCCTTCCACTCAAGAATACTCCATATTTCTATTCCCCTATTCCCCAGGAATGTTTTTCTGAATTCAAGGGGCAGACAGAGACAAGAATCAGCAAACAGCTGAAGGCAAAGCAAAGAACTGCATGAGTCTCCGATAAAAATCACACAATCATTTTACATAGACACAGACAAAAACAGGCTGTTTAAAATCTAGGCAATAAAACCAGTCTACACATTAATCTCATACCCTGAGAAGCAACACACTTACAAGTCACGAAAATGCTTAGCTAATTTTAGATGGCATGACCCAGCTTATGCTACATAATGGTTTCAAACAGCATTTCTTATTATTTATAGCATATGATTATAATACCTTCTGGAGAAAGAGAATTTCAGTCAGCTTCTACAGATACTAATTCAAATACTGATTTGAACCCTAGCAAAAATACTACAAGTGGTGTACCAATTTATTTCCACCAAACTTTTCTGAACCTCTACAACCATCACATCATTAGCATTCTACCCATCAACATTCAATACTGTAAGGGGTTCAGAGTTATACAGTAAAATTCATGTTAAGGGATGATGATATGGCTGCATGGAAAAAATCACACACTACATGTTTGCTTTGCAGGTTATATTTTTTTCTTACTTAGGCTGGGGATTTTAAGTCTACATGAACAACAACTTCACTTTATTAAATATTCTCCAAGAAAAAGAAAGGAACTAAGTCAGGCAGGGTCTTCTGGAAATTTGGATTAAAAAATTCAGAAAAATTCATATAGGTAACATTACTGTGAAAATAGTAATCGAAGAAGAAATCAGTTGTATAAAAATGCTGCTTATATCTATGTATACATGACATAATTCTTCATAAATTATTTTCTAAGTAAATTTAGTATATTTTACCAGATAAATATTTACAGTAGCTGCTAATGATGCACAGGATGCAAACATTAAAACTCTAAGTAAACTACTGTAATTAGATACAAAGAAACAGTTATTATAGAGTAAGACATATTTTCCATATAGCTCTTGCTGGAAAGAATTTGAGACCTTATTAACTATATTCTTTCTTTTTTTTTTTCTTTTTATTGCCACTGATCTTAAAAAATTTGCTTAAGGGCTCATGGTCAGTACAGTGGGTGCAGTAACAGGCAAAACTCATATACTATTTTAATAATTCTAAGACAGAGTTGGTAAACTCTCTCTGAAGGTCTCAAAGCACTTTATGAAGGTGGTCAGTATTGATAATGCATTGCAGAGATGAAAACTGAGGCACATGTAGGAAAACTGATCTAACTCATTATCAGCCAACAGACTTTTAACAGAACTGGAACCCAAATATACATTTTACTAGCTTTCTTTCTGCTGGGACAGAAATACAATGGAGTCCTTCTGGAACCTTACTTATTAGCTGGAAAAATCACATCAAGAAATAGCTTGAGTACAGAGGGGATAAATAGATTTACCTCATGGTGTACAGGAGAGTCCCATCATCTTGGATTCGTAGAAGCTTGTTTGGCATTGTCATGTTATGAGCCACTGACTTCTTCCCATTGTGAAAAAACGTATCTGGAGTCCAGATTTTGCTGGCCATCAAGTTGTTCAATCGAAGAATATTCATTGGGCCCTTAAACTTTAATCTTTCATCCTTCCATCTCTGACGGAAGAAAACATCTATTGTGTATTCCTGCAATGGAATAAATATATGCTTTTTTTGACACAGTGAAACGCTAATCTGCTTTCTCAGAACCAAAACAGAAAAGATCTGTTTGCAAAATTCCATTGGTAAAATTGTCAAAGGAGAATTATCACCACACAAAATTGTATAATACTGAGAATAACAAACAGGAATTCAACTTATTAAGAGTATGACATTCACCTTCATGATTGCTAGCTGTTGTTTGTATATTGAACCCTACCAATATTTAGATTTCTGTACCTGATAAATATACTATATGTGACAACAATAACTTCAGTAAACACAGCTATTTTACATTAAGAAGTAAGGGAAAAAATACACAGAAAGGTATTAAGTACTTCTTTCAGCATCTGCTGCTGTAGAGGAATCCAGCACTTCAAGAGCACAGAGAATGGCTGAGACTGGAGGTAAGAAAACAAGGTAACCCACATATTCAAGCAGGATGATAAAAGGAAGATTTTTCCAAAGAGGAGTGTAAGGCTTTGTAGTGGTATGGACAGATTTACATAGGTAGGAAACAATAGCTGACAATTGCCAGGTGATGCACACTGTCTATTGAAATTTATTCTGATGCCTAAACTTGGGAAGGCAGTATGGTCTGGAGAAAAGGATGCAAGCAAAAACAGACTGATGACCTAGACCAGATGCCTGTTTCAACCAGTGCTGTGTGTCCCATCTGCTGGGTTTTGTTGCTGTTCTAACCAGACAAACAAAAAAGATATGGATTAAACAGTGATAATGTAAATTCATCAACTAACTTCAAATTGAGTCTGTAAATTGATTTAGTGTTCTGCTACTGTCAGCACAGCATATAAAGTGGAAATGGAAGAGCTTAAAAATTTTGTTGGAAGGAAACTGTATTCTGCGCTGACTAGACAGTGACAAGTGACAGCCCTCTTCAGCTCATTTGGTCTGTGAGCCAAGGAGCTGTGAGGACCTTTCCCAGGTCAGCAGCCAGAGGCTAAGGAGAGCATGTGGAATAAAGCAAGCAGAACTTCGTTACCTGAAGGAGCATAGTAGGGGCAGAAGAGAAAGCCGTTCTCATTAGGAACTGTGACAAGTGCATATTTTGAAAATTATGGATCCTTATAAACTAATCTGACAAAAACTACAAGTTCAAATTTCAGCTATACAGAGAGGTCTTACATTAATACAATAAAACTTTGCAATTTTTCTAATAAAAATTATAAATATTCAAAATAATATTGAATCAAACTAACACTACAGTACACTAAAAATTAATTTGCTTGATTTTCTTTAATGCTAGCTGCTATTATCTCTAATAATATTTCAGTAGATATATCTGTGAAATACAAAACTATGAACCTCTAAAATATGTATTTCTTTGACATTATACTTGATTTTGTACAGTTTCTCATCACTACCAGAGGCACTGTCTCATGACAAGTAGTTTGCTCATTTCTCTCTGATAGATCACATTCAAATGTCCTCTTTATTTCCTGATTTATATGTTGTTTTATTTTTAAATATCATGTCACTTAAAATTCCATTTATAAATAACAAGTTACCTATCAATTCAGTTGTAGACCAGGGAAAGTGACAAAACACATAGTACCATGGAGGATCAGAAGCAGCAGAACAGTGTGCTTGAAGCAGGGGGATATATGAAATATGGATAGAAATACCATGTAATTAAAGGGAAACAATTGCCCTAAAAGCTTCCTTATTGTTTTTATCTGAGGGGCTTTACCAGTAAGTCATTGCTATGTATGGTAAGATTGATGTTTGAGGTATAAAGTGGGAAGAAGAGCCTGAGGGAGTAAGAGTTTGAAATTCCACTGAAATTCAAAAAGAGTGAGTGATAAGTCCTACAGGTCCTTTTGACAAATATTCCTGCACATAAATGATTAGAATATAAATCTGAACTTTCTTCAATGTCTCCATCAATGAAGAACTTCAAAGGTCCTTCTACTGCACCGTCTTCCAACATACATAAAAAGAATTACAAGAGAGATAAAATAGAAAAAAAAAAAAGAATAAAAAGGCAGACACGAAATGCCACTAAATCAAAATAGCAACATTTCAAAAAACCCACATCTGCTGCATGGCAACAGCTTAGGAAGTGGAATGAGCAGGAAAGGCTCTGAGCTGCAGCCTTGAAAGATTCTGCTGATAAATCCCTGACTGATCCACAGGTAATTCTAACCTCTCCATCCAATCCACGCTGGAGATCTTTTTTTCAGAACATCCCATTCAGAAGATGGAAATGGGGAATAAATCAAAGTTTGACGTGAATGATGACAAACGCTTTCTTTTTCCATTTACCACAATAGTAATAAAATCTCACATTGTTCAGAAATAGCTTATTTTCTAAAGAAAATAAAAACTGCATTTTTTTTCAAAGGAAGTATTGGGATCTCAATTTTGTGTGAAAGGAAACCAAGGCACAGAGGTGAAATTAAATTGTCATGGTCCATTTAGAGTGATTATGAAAAGCAAAATACAGCACATGCCTTTGCATCTCAGTGCTATATTCACTGATTCCATGTTCCCTCATGTGCCAAATCTATTACACTTATGATCATGAATATCCCGATTGATGTTTACCATATAAAATAAATGAAAAAATAAGAAATTATTTAAGTATTTTGAATACAGTCAATGTAATAAAAATCCAGCACTTATCAAAAGATGCTACATAAAGATTTTGTAACTAATTCCGATTCTATATATGTACTGCTTTGTGGTAAATGCTGTGTAATGTTTACCTTTCAGTGAAGATTAACATTCTGTGAGAAACACAAATCTGGAGTCTAGGAAGGATACTCAGATTAATACCCAATCCTAGTTTCTTTCATTCTGCAGATATTCTCCTATGTAAAAACACCTGTGCTGTCTCTGGACACGACCAAACTACACTGCAGTAGATAGTGCAGTATCTCCACAAAATCACAGGAGCATACCTCCAGGTCTTCAAAGGACTCCTGTGATCATTTCTAAACAAGAAAATGTTTCCTACTGATTTGTATCTAAGATGGTGCTTTCACAGCTAGATTCTAACACATTGAAATTAAACACAATCTTTCAAATATGTATTATACCAGCTTACATGAAATTTTAGGTACAGAAAATGAGTTCTTTCTGCAATATGAAAAAGCATTTGACCCTCTGCCATTTCAATGGTCAGAAGAATGAAATGGTGAAGAAATTTCATTCTTCTTTTAATATGCAGTTGTTGTGCACGACAGTGCACCATAAAAAACAGACATTAGTATCTCTGGCAGAAGCTTTAACTGATCTGAGTATAAGCAATCACTCCTCACTACATGGCAGTCTTCTTTTTTAGCTAAGGACAGATTTGCATGGGGAAAGCTAAAACAACAAAAAAGGTACTCTCATCCTCTGAGCTAATGGCTGGCGGATTTTGGCAGTTTTGTCATCTGGAGTAAAGATGGATGTGTTCCAAACATTTCAAAAATTATATGTGTCCATTAGCAAGCAGTATTGTCCTGAAGCAGACTGAACATTTTATTAATCACTTTCTGGAACACAGCATTTTGTTTAATGAATATTTCAGGCCAGAGCTCCTCATTCCCTACTTCTAAAGACTTTTTCTTATTCAATTCTCTAAAGTATGTTTGTCTTTTTCTCGACCACTCTCAAAGCCATTAACTGGCAAACATTTATAACCACAAAAGCAAATTTTATATATTGCAAAATATAAAACTTTTCAAAGGCAAATACAAAAAATTAAATAAAAGTAAAGAGAAAATGGTACATATATCTTTTCACTGATTCTTTAAAGACAGTCAGAAGTACTGTGGTTGATACATTCATGAGATAAACACTTAAAATTCATGGGCTTGAATCTCACCTAGCTAATATAGGGTCTACATATTATTATTCATTTTGACATTAGTATAATTTCATCATTTTAATTCTTAAAAAGTACATTCTAGTTGTCATATCTTCCTCAAGAAAATTTGTAGTTTTTCTTTCAGTTTAGCTTAAAAACATTAACAATATTAGAATTGAATCCTAACATGATTGGTATGCATATAAGCATCAAAACCACTTCCAAGAAAACCAAGAAGGAGGTTTAGACTCAAAAAATGCAATTATTCAAAGAAAAATAATCTGCCCAGTATATGCACTCTTGTTATAATCTGATATTCATGGGCCTGATGAGTGCAAGTTTTTGATGTAACTTCTGCAAATCACTTTCCACAGTAAACATTTTGAGTGAATGATGAAAGTAGCTTTGCAGTGAGAGGATCAGATCATCAGTTTGTTGTCTTGGTCATTTCATTCTCTGTGTGACAGATCTATGCATGGTGCAGATGGCATGCACAGGGGCTAACACACTACAGCAGTCTGTATAACCTAGACCATTGCTGTATGGTTTTGCTTTACCCAGGCCTCTCTACCATATGGGACAAACAATCCATCGCACTTCCTACTTATCTCTTTTCTAAAAACAAATCATTTTCTAACAATATCATGACTGAAAGAGTTCTCCTCCAAACACTCCCAATGCTCCAATCACAAGCAGTGACTACTCAGGCACTGTACAAATACTTCTCTATTTGTGTATCAAATCTCATTGTGCAGATAAATAAACTGATTCCTTTTGCTCTTCTCCAAAACTTACCTTCTGATGTGTTTGCAACACAGAAGGAAATAGCAAATGGCCAGAAATTCCTTTCAGGTCTTTCCAGGGTGCATAGAATCCTTGAAAATATTCTGATGAAGGAAGGTTGTGGTTTGAAACTGCAATGTTGGTTATTTTTTAATCAAAACCCTCAACAGCCCTGTTAAAAACTGAAACACTATCCCATCACTGCATTTCAAAGGAACTTGTATTTATTTTTAGATACATAAGTAATGTCTTCCAGATATATATGACCCTTAATACTATCAAGAATATGTGGAATATTTCTAGGGAATTGCAGCATGATTTCCTTCTATTTGAAGAACTCCTTTCAAGCCTTTTATTCCTGCTTCATCTGCCAACTTCAGTCATTTTTGTCTAAGCATTTAATCTAAACATGAAGTATTAAAAAAATCTGGGAAAAAATGTGTTTAACCAGTTTGAATGATAGTGTCTAGGGAAGAGAATATCTTTCTATTCATATTCATTTATGAAAAAGACCTTCTCTGAATAATTTTCGCTCTCTTTCTTTCCATAGGCCTGATGTAGAATGAACTCTGAGTCTAAAAGAAGCACTGAAAAGGGATAAGACAGGTACGTGAAAGATACAAGTAGGGATTACTCAGAAAAGAGACTACAGGACATTATTCACACTGTTGTCACTGAAAATACAAACACTTCTCATTATCCTTTTTTATTCAGACAGAGAGAAAGAGCAACCCTGAAACACAGTGGATGCCTGGTGCCAGGAACAGGAATCCAAACAAGAGGTACATGGAGAGCTAATGTCAGTGAAGGGCTTGGACACAGCCCCTGACAAATCAATCTCCAACATCGATCCACTTGGCAGGATGTTGCACAGGGAACCAATCCTTCACAACAGAATAAAAGGACAAAAACACTACAAGAATTCTTCAAAATTTTCGTCCATGGATTTAACTTGCAAAGTTAAACCTGAACCAATAATAAAAAAAAAAAAGATAATAAAGCAAAAAAATTATTGACCTTTCTGTAACACAACAATTATAAAACCACAACCCAGGCGCTCCCCAGAGTCCAAAAAGGCCAAGTGTATTTATCATTTCTTTTACTATTTAGTCTTCTCTTACTGAGTTAAAATAATAACTACATTAAAGTAATTGCACAGTAGCTCTTTGTGGAAAAAAAAAATCACCTTGATGCATTCTCTTATTCTGTCCAGACTTACATATCCTACCACCCCTGTAAAGCTTCTCTCCAGTTAAGGAATTCTAGCTAATAATTAGACTTTGAAACAGCTGAAAATAAGTTTCATAGGAAAAAAACAAAATCCAAAATATAAACTGGAATGAGGAAATCTGAAAAACAGACAGGGGAGGAAAAAACCCAACCAAAAAAAACCCCAACAGGGTTCCCAGTTCAGTCACTCAGTCTCTCTAAAGAACTATCCTCAGTTTTAGTGAGAAATAATATAATAACCCTTCTAGTCATTTCTGGATTTCACTTTCAGCCTTCACTGAAAATTTCTGTTCTGACTCTATTTGAAAAATCAGGAACATTTATTGACATTTCAATTGAAAACTGACAAGATGGAAGTGTGTATGCCATGCCTGACCATCTCTACAGAGAAATGTTCTTGTTCCTTGACTCTGAAGTGCAAGACTAGGAAAAATTGTTTACAAACACATAGGGACAAAAGGTGTAATCACAGTAAACAAAACTCCCCCATAACAATGAAAATATAAGGTTGAAATTTGAAATACGAAAGTTTCAGAAAGCTGGTTAGTTTTAATACCCAAGTTAAATGGATTCAAGTCCAGCCACCTACTAACTGTGTGTTGTAGCAAAGCAGGAAAGACTGTTCCCAGTGAGTCAGAAAGACTGCTCTAAGACAAAATTTAGCTAAATATTGGCAAAGCTTTTTGGTTTGAGGAGTAAGTTTCTCATTTATTATATATACTATTTTTTTCTATTATGGACATCAGCACTTACTATGGCTATGTGGGAAATTTTAGAAGCCAAAGTGTTGAGAGAACCTGGAAAGAAAGCAAATCTGAAAAGAAGAGGTAAGAGTACAATGCTTTCAGGACTGAAATTCCAGGTAGCAGCATATAGATTTATAATATTTTTTTTAAAAAAAAAAAAAGTAATTTAAAACCAGATAAATAAGTGGGTTTAATGTTTAAATTAAATTATATTCTTTTTTATCCTACAAATTATAATCTGACAAAAATTATCCTTTACGTCTGAATTTTCAAATATTAAATACTTTAATTTCATTATAAGTGCTTTAATTAGCTTCTTTAGTCATAATTTAGCCATATAACTCTAGAAAATTTAGATGTGCCTTGTTTTTCAGTTGTTCTGTCCAGCTTTTCATTTGTTTGTTTTTCTAAACCAGGCAGCTTTTCTTCTCTCAGGCTAATGTCAAAATAAATTTGTATCACTGATCAGGTTGGAAGCCTATAAGGCATAGTATCATAAGACCGAACTTCAACATTTCTGAGAAATAACAGCTCAAAAAGACAGAAGAGTGAAAGTAAAATCTGTTTAATTCCATGTTTTGCTTTGCCTTCCTTGATTCTCACTACTTTGCAAAACAAAGTTGAAAATTCTTGTATATTGGCATCATATATTTGGCATTAAATAGTGTTGGACATAACTGATATAGATACCCAAACATTTTAGTCACAGCAGTTCATTTAAAGCATAGTTTGCAACACACTTCTGGCCAAGAGTGAACAAATTTGGTAGCTAACTATTTTGGTCAGAACAGAAAGCAGCATCTTTTTAACTTAGTCAAGATGTTAATCCACAATAAGAAACAAATGTTTTTGACTCAACACATTTGGAGAAAAATCTCAGCCTCAGCTTTACCTCCTGAATATATCAATTGCAGCTTCAGATAGCTTAAAATCAAAGTCAAAGATCAAATTCTCCTGGACTTAATCATTTTTTTGCAAAATTGTGCTACTGGAAAAATACAACAAAGATGAGTAAGAACCTACATTCTAGCAATCATACCAAGTCACAGATTGTACACAATACTATGTTATCATTAATAAGAACTGATAGACTTAGTGAGGAAAAGAGAAACCTCATAAAATTGCTAACAATTCAACAACAAAGGTTAGAATTGCATTTTATCACTTCATGAACAAATGCTACTCTGTGAGAACTGTGTCCTTAGCTCTAGTCCACCCATCACTGTCTGTGTCTCACCTCCTTCTTCCATACTCTAAAGCACATATTAACCCTCTCCCGTGGCAGTGAGTCCCCTTCCTGTTTTCAAAAAGCTTTTCTTCTAAGCACCGTTATTCTTCACAAGCTGCTAAAAAAGAGGGGAAAAAACCTGAACTGGAAAACAGATCATGCAGGTGCAGTCACATATCTGATGCCTTTTATAGCTATGAGAAATGCCACAGGAAGGAATCCTAGGGGCAGTGATGTCCATGAGAGTTTCAGGCAACAGCAACGTTCAGCCTGAGAACCTGATACGACTGAGGGCCTCACCATCCATATATGACAGCAGAGGACCTCAGGAGCTGTGACCCAGCTTTTATGAAAAAATCTGAGATTAAGTTTGGGATCCTCTGAAAATTCAGCCCACAGGCAAGAGTCAAAAGTATTCTTCCAATAAAGCCTTTTAAGGAGGAAATTTAGAAAATGAGTTTCCAAGACATACAGAAGAAAATATCAATGAATTCTCTGTATAATAGTTTACATTACCAATTCAGTCATGCAGTTTCTAAATGAAAGAGTATTCATGGTTAAAACTCTAATGTCACCTTCATGTTCGACAGAATATGTGATAGTTTGGAAGCTATTATTTCAAAACTCACATGTTGAAATTTTCTGATTGACTGCTCATACGTTTCAAAATGATTTTATAATTATCAACAGAACAAGCTAAATTAACCCTGAAGCTTGTAGTAATAAGAATTAAACTGCTCTTACTTATCTATCTACTTTTCTGCAAATAAACCTTCCCATTACAGTAACAGCTGCCATTCTGAGGCACTGCACTCTAACACCTCTGCATAGATCTGTAGTATCAAACGACACGAGCCTTTATTGCACTGTCATTTTTGTCTATGCAAATAGACACCCAGAAACCTCCACACATTTACCCACTGATGTCGAATGTGTTTTGGGAGTTAGGGAATAGGCTCAAGGAGGTTTTCTTTAAATTTCCATTTAAGCACAGATGACTTGCACAGCCTTGGGTAAGTCTCCTTGTGCCTCAGTACCATATCTTTTAAAGTGGGTTAATTCATCTCCCTGTTACAGAGGACTACTGTAAGTGTAAACACTGTGAAGTCATGAGATACTAGACCAACAAGGTCAAGATGTTCATAACATCTTTGTACTTGTGGATAGCTGTGGATGCTTGTTTTTTTTTAAAATTAGTAATAAAATAAGAATGATTTCAGAAACGTAAAATCATTAGGAAAAACGCCTCAAGAGAGTCAGCAACATATACAGTAATAAAATGTAAATAAATGCCTATTTCTCCTATGAAATGGCCTTTCATGTGAAGCCTCAATAATGTATTAATCGCTATCAAAAAAGAGATTGAAAACTGAAACTATCATACAAAAAACAAACACAAAAAAAAAAGAGAATATATTCTCCAAAGCTATGATTACCCGTTAGTCAGTGAGCAAATAACTTTTAAAATGTACAGTGTACCATAAATGATTTCATTTCATTGCAAGCTAGTCCATAATATGCTGATGTTCCCTGTTTTGTATGATGCATAACCTGAAAATTTTCATAGAAAAAGAAATATTGCCTGACTTAAAAAAAATATTCACTTTTAATACCTACAGATACACGTAGGTAGTATTTTATATGTTTAATATATAATAATGAATGTTCAAAAGACTTCAGAAATAATTTCTTGCAGTAATGGCAAGGGTAGTGTGACAGACTGAAATGTTAATGGTTAAAGGCTCAATCAGCCATATGCAAAACTTTGCTTTGCTGATGATTTGCAAGGTAACAGCCAGGTGCAGAGGGCAGGAGCAGCAGAGAATGACCATGACAAATCAAATTTTGTTTAGCAAGAATCTGGGTTTGGAGTCAGATAAGGGAAGCAGCTGATAAGAGGCTGATCCTATGTGGTGGGATAGTGCTTTTGATCATGACAATGTCCTCCCTTACACAACTGGCTCAGTTAAAAAAACTCGAAATCCCCAGGGTGGGTGGTGATATTGGGACATGCATACACAGGCCTGAAGGTATTCATCCCTCCTGATGGGGCATAATTGGCTCAACTACACTGATGTGAGAAGCTACTGTCATGTCTTAAAAGGGGTCATAAACTATCAAAGATCCCCCAAGTGCCCCCAGACTCATTTCTGGAGCCTTCCATCAAAGGACTGTGCATGATCCACAGTGTTTCAACAGACAGTGAAGAATTTCCTACCCCAGGGGAGGTACCTGGGCATTCCACCTAAACTTAAGCATATATTAACCCATTGGATTTTGTGTTTTGAGGCTTCCTCCACCACTGACAGATCAAGACTGTGACCACCACTTCAGCCAACAGACATTAAAATTGCAACAATGAAGTCTCATCACTGGATCCATTTGTGTTAATATCTTTCTACTCTTATCCTTTCTTTCTCTATCTCTTTCTTCTCCTAATTTCTTCTTCTCAAAGTATATTCTAAACCAGACTAAAAAAAATCCAGTAAATGCCTGAGTAAGTGTCTTGTTATATCTGGATAAGTTAAAGTTGGATAAGTTTAAGTTTGCTATATTAAAGTTTTTGAAGTTCATTACTTTGATTGGATGTTGTTTTAGAATTTGAAAGTAAACAAGTATTTGCCTTATTCTACCTTAATATTCTAAAGTTTGCAAGTAAAAGATTTTATTGAACCTCCCTACAATTTTGTTTTTTCTCCCATGCACTGTCCAGAGTGAACCAAACAACCTTGATCTAAACCTGCTGAGCAGACCAGGGCATAACAGGCAGTTAAAGTAAGTTTCAGATTGTCATTCCCTTCCATTTTAGAGAAGGTGTATCCATCAAGATCTTTGTCCTCATTGTGAAACATTCTCCCTAATCTCTGTATGATTTGTCGTGAGCCTACAAAGAATTCCTTGTCTCAGAGGCTTTTGCCGTTGCTGTTTCCATGGAAAACTCTAATCCAGAGCAATATTCTGACAGTTTCTCTTTTTTTTTTAAATGTCACTGACTTCCTTAAATGGCTACTAAACAGTACGAATTATGAAGAACAGATCTGTAGAACACCACAATCATGTTGATGACCCAGTTTCTAAGCTATGTCTTTCAAGAAGTTTAGCTTAGACTTCCATCAGATCCCTCAGTCTGTTGCCAACATTAAGGATGTTGATACACTGCACCTCTCACTCCAGTTTTTCATCCAAGAGGAATCCATTTCACCCACCTCAAGACAGCTTCAGAACAGAAACCAAAGTAGAGTCGGGGGGACAATCAAAAGATCCACTGGTCCAAAATAAACTGCTAATACAAGCATATTTATCATGTAACACCTATAAACCAAATTCCAACTTTAGAACTAAATGGGATTTGGCACTTTCTGACTTCAATTAAATTGCTTCAAATTTTTTCACAAGTGAAAGCAGAATACAAGCTTAAAGGAAGTTAATAGTATATATCTTACACCATTTACCCATATATGCAAAAGATTCAGCAACTCACCATATCAGTATCTGAAACAGGTCCAAAACTGGTCACATAGATGTTAGTGAAGACTTCAGTAATACTATCTGATATAGAAAGAAAAGAAAGAAGAAAAAAAAAAAGAAAAGAAAACATTTAAAATTAATAGTATTTCTTTTAACTCTCTATGCAAAATTATGGGACATTTTGAAGAGGTTTCTGTCCTTGCTTACTACTCCTAACCAATATCCAGTTGGAAATACTGGGGGTCTCTGCCCCACTTAACACACAAGTTATCAGATGAGTTTGTCCCATGGAGTAGTTAATTTCAGTTAAAGAACTATACAATCATCAGCAACTACACAATTTCCCATTTCTCTACCAGTAAAAATAACCATACCATCTTGGACTTAACATGGAAATACAGTTCTAAACACAAAATGCCTTTGTTGCAGAGGTGCTATCTCTGTTGTTACAGATCACTCCTATGAAACTTTTTCTAGCTGAAGACTGTTTTCTTCATCCTTAATAGCTTTTTCAACACCAAAGACAAGAAAAAGCTTACAAAGCAATTACAGGTGACACCTATAATTTTTCATTGGGTGCGTTTTTAAGTGGCACGTATTTTAACATAATAGTTCTTTCCCTTGATACACAATGCCCCTGATACACTGCTGTGGTACCGTAAATAGTGTAAGAAAATATTCTTCCTATTCACTGTAGTCAAACAGCCATGAAATCAGAATATTAGATAGTGTACTGCAGGGAAAAATAATTGCTGAGTTTTCTGTCTTCAGTTTTCAATTAGGCTCAAAATAGAATGATGTTCACTAAGAGGGTTAACACACACTTACAGCAGTTGCCAGCTACTGTCTGCATTCAAGACAGTCAACACAAGGAATTCTTTGCTGTAAAGCCAGCTGCTGACTGGAAACGAAAAATTTTAATACAACAAGGTGCAATTTGACTCATCACAATTTCCCATTTCTAAAAATAATACAACTGCCTGTTATACAACTGATCCTGCTGTTATATTACAACTTCCACATTTAATCATCATTTAATATGGATAGTTAATAGTTTCTGTTTTCCTAAAAGCTACCTTTTGACAAATATGTGGCACAGGCAAATTTTACTTTTAATTACATTGAGATCAACAGTATAATCCCTGCCATTTACTGGGAGAAACCGGTGGTGCTCACACATGACAGCAGATGCTCTACCAGCCAGGATGGCAAAGGCCAAGACTGTTCCTTGAGTGGCTGCATGTGGAGCAGTACATTTTCAAAGGGACATAGCTGCACCAAAAGCAAAGACACTACTTTCAGGAAACTAGTGGAGGATGGGCAAGGAACATTCCTGCATTCTCATCCATAAGGAAACTTCTTTCTTTAGCCAAATACTAGGATACAGGACTTTGTTAAGTCTTTCATACCAAAAAGAATCTTTTTTCCAGTATTATCTCTGCTTTCTAAGCAAATAAATAAAGGCTGATTCTTACTGTGTGCCACTCTGAAAGTTCGAAAGCACAATTCCTCTGCATGTCCTGTTATATATTTGTCTGACAAGAGACTTCAGCAATACCTTATGAAGCATCCTTACACAAGTTGTGTTGATTTCTACTCCAAACATCTTACAAACAAGTTTTAAGTCAATAGACAACATAAGGTGCTGAGTCTGCACTGTTCTTGGTATTCAACAAGGATAAAGTATGGGTCTGGTTGAAGCATCATACAGAAATCACAGGTACAGTTCAGAGGACTAGTGACTTCATGTTGCCAGTGGGAGACTCTCCAGAAAAAAAAATTATTATCTCCAAATGGTTACCTGGCACAGGCAGGAATGAAATGGAAGAGTGACAAGAGAGCTACTCTTCAGGAGGTAAAGTGGTGTTGCAGGGATTCACTGTGCAATTTGGCCTGTAGTGTGATGACAGTACAAAATCTTAATTACAATTCCATGGAAAACACTGATATTACAAAAATATGACTGACTATCAAGTATCCCAACACCAGAGCACCACGACTAATTTCAGTTATACTGGTATATTTTTGAAGGAACCCTACTGCAGGCAACAAAGTCACTTGGCAAATCTTAACCTGCACACTGCTTACCCTTAAATGATTGGAAGCGTGGTCCTCTTGTAGCCTCACTCTATTGCTGTCAGTTGTGTGCATCTCATTTATTATTTGGCATATGGGAATGACTTTACAATTTGCATAGAATAAACTACAGGACATGGAATCCTCAAACTTGCCTTACACTTCAAGTTTTAATGAAAAAAAAAAAAGTCCCATATTCTATAATATTATTTCTACTTGCTTCTGGATCCATCCTTCCATCAGAAATGAGCACAAAAGACAGAGAGGAGAACAAATACATTGACTACAACTTATAGCATAATGCTATTGCAATTCTATTAGAATCCCCCTGTTGCTGTGTGTTACTCCCTTCAAATCACTTCAGATCCTTGGAGTGAACAATCAAGACTTGGGGAGTGGAGAGGAGGTGGATGGGAGAAGCAACAGCTTGCTATCCACAGATCCTCAGCTGCAAGAGCTTCATTTCAGGTTGTCATAATTAAGATGAGCACTTCAATGTATGTAAAAAGTCCTGGGGCAGGTTCACCCCTGAGAGCCTCGGGAATGGGAATGGACATATATTAATAGCATACCTCTACTTCTCTTTTTTGCCAAAGCTATTTTAACCAGCATAAATGCAGACAATGGTGACAGCAGTGAGTTTCAACACAACAAGTTTCTCCCTCCTGAAGGGTTCACCCTGACAGCAGGAACCCCATCCGGCTGCTTCTCCTCCCGCCATGGCAGAAAGTGAAGGAGCAGGCAGAAGATCTTGAAACAGAGCAAGAAAGGGACAAGGGAAGCTGGAAAGTTACTAGACATGAGAAGATTGAGAGGAAAGGAAGGATAAGAAAACACAA
Source organism: Anabacerthia variegaticeps (assembly GCA_035583185.1). Taxonomy (NCBI): domain Eukaryota; kingdom Metazoa; phylum Chordata; class Aves; order Passeriformes; family Furnariidae; genus Anabacerthia; species Anabacerthia variegaticeps. The sequence continues at coordinate 66,447,750 of JAWWEW010000112.1, read as the reverse complement.
CAATGGAAGGCAGGAGTGGGGGGAAAGAAAGAGGAAAGTACACAAAAGAAGAAATGGCAGATTTTTATTTCTGCCTCCTACTTTCAAAATTCTGTATATGTAGAAGTTTCTATTGATACCCAACCTACAAGGAAACAAGTCCTTATAGACAAGCTGAAACGTAATAAGTCTTGAAATATTCCTGTTACCATCTGTTAGTGTTAGCAGCCCAAGCCTTTTGTTTTTTGTTACCTTACATAGTGTTACACTAAAGGTTCCTCTGAATTACAAACTTGAACTCAGGGTTTCACAATTAGTAGCTACAAAAAGAAAAAATAAGCCCTCCATTTTTTACAACAAACATTGTAGGCATTGCTTTGAAGGAATACATGCTTGTTGAATAAACAATTCTGAGGCAAAAAGCACAGTTTCAGATGGACTCTTTAATCAGAATCCATCCAGCAGGCACCACAGTTACAGGCTTTTTATAACTCACATTCTGTCAAGAACAGCACAAGTCATCATACTTAGCCCACTGGAGATTCAAAATGTTCTGGATCATCAGTGCTTGTGGAAAAGCCAAAAGAATATACTCAGCTAAAAAATGTTCAATGCAACATGTGTTTGTGGACAAATCTAGTCTATTTTTTTAGAAAAATTAAGGACAAGTTTTTTCCACATTATAATATCTTTTTCTTCAGGTGACATGTAAGTACATAACTAAAAGCCTTGATTTTCAAATATGCTTAAATGAATGGAGGCCCACGCTTTTGAAAAATAGTTTAGATTTTAAAGAATCCTGTGTTGGGAGAGAGGGTTGCTAATTCATTTATACTTGTGAGTTCTTAAGTTATTCTGAATCGCTGCTTTTGAAGGTTAAACAAAGAAACAGGAACAGGAAAGGGAGAGGATATAACTTCTATTTCTGATGCTTCTTTTAGGGTAAAAAATCTCAGGCAAAGTATATGACATGTAGCTGCCATCATCACATGAAATACTCTGAAATTCTGCAAATGCTATTATAGCTACTTGCTTTCATCATAAATGTTAAAAGAGAAGCCTTAGCTGACTTAGGTCAGGTCAGTTTCTCAGACTACAGAAGCCAAAGATAAACTGACTAGAAAATAAGTCAATAAAGTTAATAATAAAGAGAGGAAGAAAAGCACATCCTATGGAAATAATAAAAGCATTAACTATTAAGATCATATTGCACATGATTCTCAAGCACTTGTTTCTTCTGATTCCTTTTCCTTACTTGAATTGATATGATATCATTACTGGAAAAAAAAAAAATTCAGAAAGAAAAAGCAGTAAATATACCAAATAGCAGAAGATTTATATATCCTTATTTATACTTAGTTGGGAGGTTTGCTGTGTACTGTAATTACATTTAGGATTTTAAAAACATAAATTATAATAAATCCTCTCTGAAGATAATAATTTTACTATCTTCAATTTTCCATACTTGGAAAGCTGAGGCAGAAGGATTAAATTAAGTGTAAGTAATGTGAAGTACAGGTGTTTATCAAATCCAGCTACAGCTGTCCAACACTAAGGATCTACACAGGAAAATGTCAACATCTTTGAATTGTCAAAAATTAAAAAAGTGGCCCAGATCTCAGCTAGAGTTGCTATCAGTGCCATTGTCGATTCCTTTATGCCAGCTCTCCTGCTGTTGGGATATCCTTTGTGTTGGTTTGAAGTCCTGCTGACTTGTTCCTCAGCAGAAAAGCTGGCTCAGCTGAGGTAGGCTGCTTGGCAGAGTATTTGCAGTGGCTGAAGTCTAAATCAAAACAGGTTGAGTAATGGAGATGATCAGAAAAGTCAGATGAAAAGGTGCCTCATCAGCATTTACCAATTTGCTAAAATTGGAAAATTCCACAGAGGCATTTCAATTTTGAATGAGTTCCTTTGACCTGCTGTCTGAAAGGCAGTTTTCAAAACTTCTCCACTTTCATTCAGCTGCCCGAATCTCTGATGGGGTACACAGAGTTCCAGTGTCTGTGATGTAAGATAGCTAGACATGCAGGACTGAGCTCTCCCTTTCCTGGAAAACATTGTGGCAGGATTATTTTTCTTGAAATAAGTTTTCCAAATATTATTCATATTTGAGAATGATCTGTGTATTGCTTATTCTCCCTCTCACCAAAATAATCTACAGTCCTTTCTTCACAGAGAGTAGGGAAAAAACATGCACGGCTCACTCTATATATGTTTAAAAGAAGAGAAGAAAGGAGTGTGATCATTGCAAAGTGTTTAGAATGAACCATCAGCAAGGTTCTAGACGTTTGTTTGCATGAAGCTGGCTATATTATTGATTCATGTGTCAAGGCTGTTTTCACAAGAAAACAGGCTAGTAGATTGAGTTGGATTTTTTTTTTTTTTCTAATTTGAATTTTCAGTCAATAAGATACAGGTTTGGGGCAGCTAAAATATAAGATAATCTTTTTGAGATAATTCAAACCCATCAAAAGCATTCTTGGTGAGCAGAGCTTTTAAAATATACATATGCAGTTCTGATGCATAGTAAAAAAAATATTTCAGACAAACACTACTTTAGTAGCATTAATAGTACCTGTGAGAACAGTGCAAGGCTGTAGATGAAGGGCATCTACAGCTTGTAAAAAAAAAAAAAAAAAAAAAAAAAAAAAGAGAGAGAGAGAAGTGAAAATAAAATACTGCTCTTTAATTACATTAAAAAAAAAAAAAAGGAGGTCAAGTTGCAGTGCTATGGGAGCCTTAACTGAGGGTTTTTGTGGAAATGCTGTCAAAAGCTTGATGTTACTTTAATTATTTTTCTGTAAAAATTATTTAACTGGAATTGACATTGTTCTGACATTGTAATATGGTCTCCAGGGGCACGCTTGGCAATGTTGCCCAAAGGCTTTGAAAATGTCATTCGTAATACAAGTCAGAAATTGCACAGGTGAAGCAGCCAGGGTCTTAATCCATCAAACACTGCTCTAACTCAACATGCTGCCCTTATCTGACAAGCTCCTTAGTGTGCCTGTTGACAGCTGAAGACACTGGCTGGCTGGCTGGCAGGGAATGAGGGTCAGGGCAGGTCATGCAACGTGGAGCCGTAAGAGAAGCAAAATCCATAGGAACACAGATATTTTAAAATAGTGTTCTGCCAGTTCTTTATGCTTGGCTTTGCTGGTTTCATGTTACAGTTCTGTATATCCAGCTATTCAGCATCTTCATTCATTATCCACTGTTAAATTACAACAGTTTCACCATATATGCACTAAATAAATACATTTACAATTTGTAAATTGAAGCCAGCTGTAAGAAGAAACAAATTCACTTCTCTCCTTGACATTAGCACTTCACTTCTAATGGACTCACTTTATCCATGACCTACTGGCAAGCCAGTTTCTTAATATGAGGCATAATTCTATTTCAAAACTCCATGTTTAACAAAGCATATGTGGAGTAAGCTAATCAGTAAGTAATACCTGTAAGTGTTACTATTAACAGTTGCTCTCTTGATTCACTTTGGTGTAAATAAAAGCAGAATCAGGAACTGTACTCAATTTCTCATGGTGTTGACTAGAACAAGAATATATTCTGGAGAAAATATCTGGAGAAAGATACAGGAACTGAAAGCCAGCAGGCTAGCAGACCCCAACTGACTTCCCTCTGAAGAGCTTATACATATTAACAGACATTGCATCACTTACTAAATAGACAGCCCCATATAAAGTCTATCAGAGACCTTCCAAAAGCCTACACGGAACTCAGGAAGTTGCGCAGCCCTGTAAAGCAATACCATAAATACCACTAGGTCATTTAGACTAACAGAATACTTGGCCTGTGTATAAGCCCTCCCTTTTATTTCAACAAAGTAGTAGTCATTATTCTGAAATTAATAAAACTGATCCAAAATAGCAGGAATTTACTATAAAACAAAACTTCAGTTAAGCATGGGTATGTCTTTAGACATGAGTGAGATTTTTTGACCATTACAAAAACACATGCTGACCTGAAAAAAATTTTAGCTTAACCGTCAACACCCTTTCCTTCTGTAGCAAAAAAATATGACTTGGGAAAATGTTTTCAGATACATTTTTAGCTGAGGTAACAGCTTTTTTGAGGTGTAGGTTACCCAAAAAAGGTGCACAGAAGGATATATCAGCACATCTGCAACTCAAATAATGTGGTGTATTGCCCCAGTCAGTATTTGCTCTTACTTTGCCTATATGTAAAAGACACTGGTGCAAACTGTAAGAGTATTGTTTCCAGATATAAAATGGAAAGATACTAAGTTCTCTCTGTGCTGAGAGAACATTTACCCATTACTAAGATAATTTTCACATGCACACAACAGACTTGGGGTTTAATTCTCACTTAAAAATAAGAGTGCAGATCACACATACAAACATTGTCTTTACTACCTTGTCTTCTCTCTCTGCCAAGACTTCTAATTTCCAAACTTTACTATTTCAGGTGACAAAATTTAACACATTTTCAAAGAGTCATATGAATGAAGAGGCTTGGATAAAAGTGACATTTGAGATTCCGCTTTAACTTTATTATCGGCTTCTTCCACAACTTTGTGAAACTCACTCCAGGGTAGGGCTGAAGACTGATTTTGGTGCCAAACTATCTCTTTAAGTATATAGGACAAGCTCCACAAAGTTATTTAAGCTCCAAGTTTCCATTTATATCAATAAAAGGTAATCTGAATGTCTCTGTGGTCCAGATCACAATGACTAAATTTTGCACTTATATTTGTCTGAATCCCCTTTAGTCCTAAATTGCCGTCTAACATTGTCAGTACCTAAAATTCCCTGGCTGCTTATATTTCCACCTTAAGGCAAAAATATCCTGATGCTGCCAAGCAGCTTAAAGAACTGGCTCACAACCAAGTCCCAATGAGTTCTTCAAACTATAAATAATTACAAATTTACTGGGCCAGAAAGACTTTGGGAGAGAAAGCAAGAAAACAAGCAAGAGACTCACTTCACAGCTTAGCAGTACTCATGGGATATAGCAGACATAAATTGAAGCCTCTGCTCAATATCTAATTATTTACACAAAGCAGAGCAATTCCTTCCAAAGACTGAGGAAGCATGCTCTGCCTTAGAAAATTCACCTTTGTGGTCAAGACAGAACCCAACACACAGTAAATGAGTTCATGCCTCTGCTTTAAATTAGAGTATGTACATGACAAGAGTTGCTCTTTGTTTAAGAGATTTCCTTTATACCTGGCTACCAGCTACTCTTATGGCTCTTTTCAGGAAAGGAGTAATGACATGGGCTCTACAGGAGGAACACATCTGTGAACAGTTGAAGAAAAGACTGGTAATGTTTTCACCCCTAAACTGGCATGTTTCACATGTGTCAGTAAGAAAAGACTTCAGCTGCATGTCCTTCTTCAGCATTTTTAATTACTCAGCTTGACAGATCCCTACTCAGTTTATTGACTTTATGTACCACTTATGTTGACACTTAAGGCTATGCCCACACCATTTCTGAGGTGTGCCAACATGCCAACATAGCTTTACTCATGTTCCACACAGGATGCCTGACTGTCTGAAGCAATGAATTCCACTATGCATGGGGTCCAGGACATGTGGGCACTGACAAACCTAAGCCCTCAGTCTGTATGGGGACGAATGGCTATAGATCCCAGCAGTAAAAGACTTGGATCTCAGTCCATGTTCTCACACATAGGTAAATATTTTATACAAAGGAAAACATCTCCCACAGAAGTCACTTTCCCAGAGTCATCAAAAGTCCTATGCCTACATAACAGGGTTGGAAAGTGGGACATATTGCTTCAGACTCCTTTTCCAAATCAGGTAGGGAATAAATAAGTTTAAGCTAGAATATACTTCATCCCTGATGAAGTATACTCTGACTACAGTACTGACTGGTGCAGCCCATATCACATTGGGCCAGTCAATCAACCAGCGTCTATCTCAAATCCTGCCAGTACTTCAACGTGAGAGATTTCAGAGCAACTCAGAAGTGTGTAATTGAATTGGTTCTTTGCACAGGGAAAAGAAGATATTTAGATACTCTCACTTGTTACTGTTGGACTTCACAGGCTTTTGACACCTCCAGCAACATTTTGACAATCTCAGAGGTATCCAGTGCCAAGTAATTAGGAAAGCAATTAACTACCTAGACAGCTTTTTGAACTTTTTCCCCATCTTTTAAACCACGTATTCCTCTGATTTACAGGTTCATTGTAAAGATACTAATAGAACATGGATGCTTTCATTGTATAAATGCTTGCAACAACCAGGTAATTATAAACAGTAGTCTAGAGTAGGGTTCAATCAACAAAGGGACAAACAAAATGCTGAAAATTAGTGAACTAAATCATTGGGAAGGGCAATCTAAACACATAGGCAATATGAAATTTGCTCTCATAATACCAGACTACTATGAAATCCACCAAATCTCACTTTGTTCCCTTTTCATTACCTCCTCACACACCATGGGAAAAAAAAAGGCGGGGGGGGGGGAGGAGGAGGAGGAAGGAATAAGAATTAAAAAGCATTCAGCTCTAAAATAAACTACTAATGTGAGTCACTTTTAGTTGCACAAAACATTGAATAGAAACAAGAAATTGAAAATATAGCTGAGCTTCACTGGAAGAAATGTGATCTTACTGAAATGGGTTACTTAAAAGGTTGAACTAAAAGAAACTTCGACAACACACGACACATTTGTCAGCAAACCAAAACTACATGTCATTCAAATGAAAAATAAAACATCAGCACTAAACCTTGTCCCTTTAGACACTACAGCTTCCAGCAGGACGCAAAGAGACTGTTTATAATAACTAGGCTGAGTAACAAATAGGACTATTCCATTGTTTAGATCGACTGCATGAGCATGATAAAGCTAAAATGCACCAGACCGCCCCAACACACTCCAAATAATGATACAGAGGAAGACAAAGGGAATAAGAGCACTCAAACAAGTCTGGAAATGGAAGGGAACAGACTTTGATAAAGTAGAGCAGTAATTATTTGAACCAACCTGAATTGGTGGCATCACACAAGTAGGAAGGGCAAAGTTATTGTTCACATACCACCACATTTCTGTCTACTCTGCGTAGAGGCTTGTGCTATTAGAAAGGAAACCATAACATGAAGGTAAGGCATAAAATTTCCTAAATTTATTTGAGATTGTAGAAACATACTCAGAAGTCTTTCCCTCAGTCTCTATTTTTTTTTTTTCAAATGTTTGAATTTTATGACCTCAGTATGCAAAGTCATGGAACATCTTGGCAAATTCTGCTGCATTACCCTACTAGGCTAATTTCAGGTTCAAAGTGTGCCTTATTCCAAGCCACAGCACTTATAAACCATCCCATTTGATACACTTATTCTGACAGCCCCTCCGGTATTCCAAACCATATCTACCCCTAACAGCAGTATCATTTTTAAAAAGCAGCAGCTTCCAGCTTCTCTTTACAGTCATAAAGCAGCCAAGTCTGGGTTTCTTAAGATATGCTGTTATTGCTTGGTGGCTCCAGACTCACTTGATTTTAGTTGCTAGCTTGTTTGCTTGATCATTACCTCTTACATAGGCCCAGCTGCTTTTCTAACCAAGATCACTCATCCTAGATTTTATCCAAGTTAGATTTCAGGAGCCACTTTGGCGTACGCTGGTAACGTAGCCAGTCAATTTGCCGGTGACATTACAAGTTATGAAAGGAGGCTCTCCTTTGGGACTTTCCCACATTCTGAACACAAAAAACAAATTATCATAATTTCCTGGAAGGACATCAGGAGGGAAAGTCCTTCTGCATCACAGACCTATGAAATGGCCACAGAACTCACACTGGGATGGCCAAGAAACTGTGATAATTCATAGATAATACACAGAAGATTTCACTCTTTGGCTACACACTACTTTTTCTAAGCTAAAACAGACACTCACAGTGCTTATTAGCTTTGCTAACTATTCATTGAAGATTTGAATAGCATGTCAGAGCCCACTCAAATTAGTGAAAGAGTCTTCCCCTGGTGATGCCCAGCTTCAGCAGAAGCTTTAGGAGAATGCTTTTCTCTGTGGTCAGCCACAGCAAAAAAAAGTTGTCACCCTGGAGCTGACAAAACTGTGATGTAGCTCTGGGAAAAAACACTCTTGACTTTTCTGTGGCAAACGCTCCTTCTGTCACCAGAAATTGGCATCTTCCCAAGGCTTGCTGCTATTAGAGCAAAATATGAAATTCACATGTTCCAAAGTCCAAAAGGCTGATGGAGCTTCTCTAGAGATCAACAGAAATAAGAAACTATTGAAAACGATGATCCTTTCAGACAGATTAATTTTACTGTCTTATGCTTAGTGTCTGGATACTATAGTCCTGGATTGTACAGTCATTAAAAATGGAGCTACAGTTCTTTTATCTTTTGCTAGCCTTGTACTTTGCATTCAAGCATGACAGGAACCAATGGGAGAAAGAGGTAGTGCTTTTATTTAATAGAGCTGGGTATTAGCAGGCACTTTTAATGCATTTTTTTGCATGAGGATCCTCAAATATATTTTAATAGGTAATGTTGTATAAAATTCTATAATAGTATTTTAGAAGATTGTGAAATGCTGTCAAAAACAAAACAAACAAACAAAAAAACCTAGACATCATTCTAATCCTTCTACCAACCAGCCAGCAGCTCCTCATTTAAGCCAGGTGAAATAACTACGAAGTAAAGGAAAATAATGTTTATCCAGACTACCCTAAATATTCTCAGAAAAGCTAGCATGAAATTACTAAAATCAGCTGGAGGTTGTGTGTAACACCCTAAATACTCAGTACGTAAAAGAACCTGTAGACATACATTTTCTTTACAAGTCCCTGATCCTCACAGTTGCTGAAATGCTGGGAAAGGAGGACTAGAGGTATGGGTTTCAAAACACCGCACAGATCAGACTCAATGCCAAGCTGTCTTTTTTTAATTATTATTCTTAACAGTTTTTTGCTTGCAGGACAGTTCCTGGGATGGTCATGGATAATAAACATCTTGCTAAAGAGAAATCCTAATAAAGAGTGAGTTCATGGATTGATCCAACAGAGTTATTTTAACACTTAAATTGAATATGTGCCCCCCACCCCCCAAAATAAGCAAAAAACTCCAATGTAGACAGCAATAGAACAATTTTTTAAAATCACATTTAAACATGTTAAAGAGTTGTCAGTTACTCTTCTGTTATCTACTTAATAATAAGAAAGGTCATAGACTAAGGCTGTGCAATGTGTCTACAAGAAGTGTACTGTAGCACTCAAAAGTCCCAGAGCTGAGTCACTTGAATGTCTCCGAGCTACTTTACAGATAACAGTGTTTCCCAGAATCTCCTCTAGAACATGCTCCCAGGATACTCCCAGAGCTTGGATTAAGCAGCCTCAAATTTGTCTTTTATTTTTGCCTGTGACAAGAGAATTCGCCTCTGGCTGTCCATGGGACTTTCAGAATCCATGAGGCTTCTATATGTGGAAAGACTATATATTTGGGACAAGAATCCGCTTTTAATTAAGAGGTTGGGTTTTTAAAGACATAAATTAAAAAGCAGGGTTTTTTTTTAATTTGAAACAATGCTCAACATGAGTTTAATTAGAATCCAGTTTCTTAAATGCATATTCTTCTAAGCAGATACTATGGCCTTGTGAAAACGCAAACAGCATCCATCACAGAATATTACTTTAAAACAACTGGCTATTTTAAAAATAGCATATTATGCAGTAGCAAACAAGATTATCTTTTTTTTTTTTATGGTCACTGAAGAAAAAATGTCTAGTAAAAACATAAAGAATTCTCTGATAGCTGTTAGCACCCAGCAGATGGAAAGGGATTATTAAAGATGTAACCATTTCCTTATCTCAAACAATAGGCATCTATATTTCTCCCTTATCATATTTATTTATTTATTTATTTTTCTTGGTGAAAGTCTTTTCCCTTTTGTTAAGAAACTGCATGAGGCAAAGCAGCAGCAAGTTCACATTTATAGATCTAGTAAAAAGAAGTCCACTGTTTGGTGCTTAATTAACACTATTGACAGACAAGTACAGTCCATGAAATGCTCTGGAATGCCCTCAGGATGCCATGGTGATTTTATAAACACAGCACTGAATCTAAGGCTAAAACTTTTGTTTTTTCTCATTTGTATACACCACACTCAAACTGCTTGTCAGCTTCTTTTCATTCAGTGAGCTTTTAAATTGTGAAAAAGATAAATTACTTCAAAGAATGAGAATAAAAAGGCATCCACAGTAGCATTTAGATTGTCACTCAGAATGAAATATCTAGAACATTATGCTGGTGTATTAAGGGCAGGAATTGTCCCTTCAACCCACTTCTAAATTCTTAAAGATAAACACAGACTTTCTTCCCTGCTCCATTCCATTTCTGCTCTCTGGTGCTGTGCTGAGAGGCTCACACACTTGAAAGAATGCAAATAATAACTCTAATAAGCTCTAATAACTCCCAGATTCCTGATAGAAATCGTCTGAGGAACTATTGTCTTAGGACAGCTGAAAATAGACACAAGAAAGAAAAAGCAGGGTATGTGTTGGAAGACAATTGCCTCTCCTGAATGAGAGAATCAGAACCAAGAAATGGAGACCAGCAAAGAGAAGAAGAACTAACAACAGGGCAATCATTCCATCTAAAGATACACTGTTTTTATGACAGATAGACATTTAAGGGATCAAGAGAATGCAATTTTTTAAAATTAAGACAGAAGAAGGTGTTAAACACAGACAGGAAACTACTTTCCCATCAAAGACCACAAATGCATGCAGTCTATAAAATGGAGATATCATTCTACAGTGTACATCGGTTTTTAACTGATTTTTATTGGGCCATATGTTTCAGAACATTGTGAATGGCGGTGGTCATGGCTAAATTGCAATCAACTCCATTAGTCATAATACTACAGGATTATAAGATACTTAACTTACATTTTGTAAAAAACACAGATTAATCAGATGAAACATGGGGCATCCGTGTTATCCCAAATGAATTGCAGATAAAGATGCTTGATCTCTACTGCTTCAACAAAAAAAAGTGTATGCAGAACCAAATATGTATGTATGTACATTAAAAAATGAACATAATTTGGTCAGATGTAACTAAATCCAATCTCTTCAGCTGCACAACTTTACTAAAGTGTGCACAATAATCCCAGGTAAGAGGGAAATTGATTTACATTGCTTTCACAGAGTTAGCTGCTCTAATTATTAAATAGCCCTCAACATATGGCAAGGAATTATGGAATGTAAATCAAGAACTGTGTGCTACAAAGTAATCACACAAATGGTTCCCATATAGCAACACCACTTCTAGAAGGTTAGCAGAATCATACCTTTCTGATGCACAGAAAATTTCAGAAAACTAGTGCTGACATACTCTGCACTACAAAGCCATCTATTATTAGGGTGACAGTGGTAAACAAAATTTCCTTTTGCTTGTGGTTCATTTCATTCAAGCGTTAACATGGAAAAACCAGATATAAAAATATGTTTAAAGATTAATCTCGGCATATTAAAGGACTTTGATTCTTATAATTAAAATTTATTAGACTTTTGACAGTATTAATTCAAAATTTTCTGCTGATGCTTTAATTTAGCAGGTTGATAAATTGGACAGCAACACATCCACTATAGCTGCTTCTTGAGACAGATGACTCATTGTTGAACAACATTAATATCAGAAATTTAAATGCATGCCTATACCATAACGATAAAGCTGTTTATGCTATTCTACTTTCAAGTTTCCACAGGAAATTTGAAAAAACTATCATACAGATGTCTTGATCTGCCATTTGTTAGAAGGGGTCAATGTATGGTACCACAATTTTATCTCTTTCCTTTACTCCCCATCTCTTTTGTTCTGTCCTGTCCTTTGCCTGTTTCTCGCCAATAGCAGTTTCTCACCATGGCTTGTATTATCCTACTGCTAGGTTACTTAAACCCAGCACTTTGTTCTACATCTTATCTGCTGTTTAGTGTCTTTAGAAGCTACTACTAGATATTATAGTAGTCACTAATACTGACAATTAATACAGACCAAAATACTGAAAAAAACAAAGCAGGTGCAGTTTTAATATACAGACAATTACAATGTCCTTCTGTATGATCTTTGTTGATGATATACCCCTCTCTCTCTTCTCTCCACACTATTAATTCTAAAAATTGGATGCACTGGATTGTGCATTGAAAAGGTTACTGTTAAAAATGGTCACGAAATGGAGGCCCTGCAAGAAAACAGACACAGGAATATGTAGTCAGGAATACTGCCAGAATCAACAGATCTAGCTCAGACCACTCAACAACACCAGCAAAATTGTACTGGCACAAAAGGCAGGCCACATGATCTGTAGTTAGAGAAGGATCTTTACTTTCTACCTACCCAGGAGTCTGCCTTTGCATCATTTCATCCTTCTCCATCCAGTTTCATTAGACAAGAAATCTTTCAGGCAGCTGGATGATAGCAACTGTACCTGGGAGGAGGGTAAAGTCAAATCTGGGTTTCATACCATAAAAAAAAAGGTAGACAGCTGCACCTACACAGCATGTCTCACCTGGAATTGGTTAAAGCTAAATTTAGATGGAATGAAATAAATTCATGAAATTTTGTTCAAGACACAAAGACATTTTCTATAAGAATGCACAAAATATACTAGTATTTAGAAAAGGGAAAAGCAATATAAAAACAGAAGAATAAAACAGGAGGAGCTCTGGAAAGCCTCTTGGGGTACTTCAGAAAGGCAATGTTTAGAAGTTCATGGGTGCTTCCTGAGGAGGTGTTGATATCTAGGATACAGAGTGTTTTGCAGCTTTTCAGTTCTCTGTATTCTGCCAAAGTAAACTTGAGAATGATTCAATGAAATGCAGTGCCTCTCCTTTAAAATACAGTCTTCTCCCATATTTAACCCTTTTCAGGACCCTATCTTTGGTGATAGTAGGAAAAATGTGGCTAGAATCACTTTTAATGTAGTAGCCTAGTCCCAGCTTCCACTGAATGTTAGAAAATACAGGGCAAGGACTCTGAAAAAGGGCATGTCCTCTGCATTTCTGCAGGTCCTTTTTTTGTCTGCCCCAATTTTTCTTTTTATCAGTGGACCATTTTTGACTAATAAGTTTGGGAGTTGTACAACATTTTGCAATCTGCTGTTCATAAGCAGTCTAAACCTTTCATGTACACAGATGTTTTTAGTCAACTATATCTTCAAGGACTGACATACTAAATTTAATTTTTTTTGGCTTTGTTAATTAAGATGGAAAACTGAAGTCATTATTTCAATATCTTGCTGGCTGTCCATCATAGAATCTTAGAATAATTTAGTTTTAAAAGAACCCTTGGAAGGTACAAAGCAGAGCTCCCTGCGAAGCGAGATCAGGTTGCCCAGGTCATATTCTGTCAAATTTTGAGTGTCTTTATGAAGACAGGAACTCTACCACATCTCTGAGCAGCCGTTATCTCCACAACTGTTGAAAACCACCATTCTTGGCCTAATATTTACGACTTGCCTAGTAAAGCGGGGGCGGGAGGAAGAATAATTCTTGTTCATTTTTTTTTTGTCATTTTAGACTAGGTCTCATAAATAAAGATTTTTTTGCTACATTGTTTTCACCACAATCAGGCCTTGAATGTAGTAGAAGCCCATTGTACTATGCAGAATGTGTCCTGTGGCAGCTTTTTCTTTATGGGGTGCCAAAATACAATAAATATAGTTAAATACATATTTGCTGTTAGATGCTTCAAGAACAAAGGTTAAAAAATCCCCAGCCTTTTCTACACAAAGAACCTGATGGAGTTCTCTATGTCCACTTAATACCAAGTTTTTAGTTTCCATTGAAAATAAAATGTCAAGGCTTACCAATGAATTGTCTTGAAAGTTCTGCATCACTTTTTGCTGAAATATTGGTTGTTATCACACAAGCAGAAATCAACATCACTAAAATAGTGATGCCTATTCCTATCACAGTACATTCTAACTGGTATTTTTTCTTAAATCAAACATATTTTTAAGGTCCATTTTTCAGTTCTATGAAGAGCAGTATATTAGAAATACTGTCTGCATCCTACATATCTAAACCCAAAAGTCAAAGGCCATCAATGTTTTATTAACTGCTCGTTTAATAGTTCTTCACCAAAAATGTCATAATATTTTTAGGCAATTATATAACTGAGTAAGAGTTCAGCTTCCTTCTTGCATTCTTAATTAACACTCTTTTTATTGGTATACTTATTAAAGAAAATATTTGAAATGTAATTTTCTGTCGGTTTCCTATAGAAAGAATACATGAAACTGAGTACTCCATAGTTACATCATAGCAGTAAACATTAAAGGATTTCCCTGATACTGTTTATACGTACATCTTTTAGTGTAACCCAGAATATTATTAATCTCTTTCTTTCTAGAGAATTATTAACAATTTTGTCATTGTAAGCAACATGTACATTGACTACTACAGTTTAAATTCGCTTTTTGCTTGGTTAAAATCCACTACTAAAAACCCATGAAATCCTTTAAAATCCCCTAAAGTTATGCAGGATGAATTTCTAATGCATTTAAATATTTCTGAAAATATTTCAGAGTTAGATTATTTAAATAATAATTATATTTCCAATTTAGATGGCATTATGCAAATTGTATCATTTCACAAGGGCAATAAAAACTTTGGGACTATGATCTTGCAATCCTTTCGTACTCAGCTATTTAAACTGGTCAGCCTGAATGAGAAGCAGTTCTATACTTCAGATAGAGAAAAAACTTGGCAAGATTTACATAAGATGATAAAAGGCCTTAGTGCAAAATAGTCAACAGTAGAATACCTTGGATATCAGCAAAACCACTGCTTCTCGACTACTTTCTAAATAACTGAGAATAACTGCATCACAGAGAACAGGTGATGTTTGTCTTAGGCCATCAAATCTCTCTCAAAAATTTAACCATCCAATCAGTCTGATTTATGAAAAGCACCAATGAACTACACAGAAATGTGCAGTATTTCCTTTCATGTCTGCCTTGTAGATGACACAAAAGTAAGCAAAGCTTAAAGCCAGCCTTGGTGTCGTCAGCAGTAATTCTAGAATTAGAAGCAAATGCTGATGCTTTGCCAGAAGGAAAAAAAAAAAGTACTGAATATACATGTTCAGTGAATTGGGAGATCCTTCCAGACAAGCTCCTTTATAGGCATAGATAAGTTTACAGTAAAGTACCTAAATTTTTGTTCTGAAGTGTAACATTTGGTCACTTTGCATGATGCAACAATTTTCTTAACTTCAATATTCTGCAGTGTCATTTTATTTTGCTGTCTTCAGTGTTCATTTATTCACAGACTTTAAATAAATAATAAATAGATAAATAAATAACCTTTGTCCAGCCACTGAGCCACTGTCCTATTCTACATAATTTTTGCTGATTTATTCTTCTGTACCAAGAAGGTTTGTGAGGGGTTTTTATCCTTCTACTTTCCCAATGATTCTTTCCTTAGAATGCTTATAGCTATGAGTTAGTTCTGTTCTTGGATTTTAGCACCATCTGCATGTCCTGGATAAGTAACTAATGAGATTTTTATATCCTCCTCTCTATTGCCTTTCCATTATTATAGGAAATGCTTTTTGCCAATATACATTATCAACAACTCTAAAATAAATTAACCTGAGTTTCTTGCTGACTCCTCTGAAAGCACTATTATGGCCAGATTCCACATGGCCTTTCCAGGTATGCCCAAAACAAGAATACATAATAGTTCACTCATTTGTGTCCCAGCATAACTACAAAGATAGTGGGCTTTTAGAAAACACAAGTGCTGCTCTGAATTGCTCTGCACAGCACTGCCAGAGAGACACTGCTGTTTCCAAAAGATGAAACTTGAGCAAAAATGGCAAAGGAAGCAACCAGAACTGAGCAGAGAAACTCCACTTTTTTCCTTTAGAAATGATAGTAAAAGCTTTCCAGTAGTGTTCTGCAGCAAAAACACTCAAAGAACCTTTTTTTACAATACAGTGAATTTCTATTAAGCATGTTGGGGCTGACAAACACCGCTAAGTTTGAAATGCCCAGCTAGGGTACTGGTGCAGCTACAAACTCTTCTAAAGCTGATTAAAAACTCTAAATCACAGAGATGTATAAATATACTGTCCTAAATTTAACATATTCCAGATTATCAGTATATGATTATGGCCTTGTTACCTGGCAACTGCCAACATACAACTATTTGATAAAGACACATATACATATATATATATATACACATGTATATAGCTCTCCTGATCTGGGTGAGGGGATGGGTATTTTGTGAAAAAAAAATGGTGTTTCCTTCTTGTTCATATTGGTGAACACATGATACAACTTTTAATCACCAAGTCTGATATTCTACACTACTACACTGATTCTATGCAACGATATATGCAGTGCTCCAAAGATGAAAGATCATGCCTGCAAGTGCCCAGGGCTCACCATCTCTCTGACAACAATAGTTACCAATAATTCCTCTCAGTTCTATTCAGTTTTCCTGCTCAATTTATTTACAAAATGTTGGGGGAAAAGGGGTTTGGTCTGTCTGCAAGTGAAATGCAATGGAGATTCTTATTTAAAGCTATCAGAACATATGAAAGCAGAGATGGATCACTCAAAGTGTAATCACAGTGGCATTTAGTTTCCGCCTACCTACTGTCTCATCTTCCTCTGTTTTTAACAAGCAGTATTCATCTCTTTGGTTACAATGAGAAACATATTCCTGGTGAGCTGTTGAGACTGACCACAGTTTGTGAAAGGATCCTCAAATTTTATAAATTTCACTAGCTCTTTTCAAAGTTAATATGGCAGTTGAAACTTCAGGTTATGAAGTCCAGTTCTCTATCCTTGTAACCTCCTTTGTTGTTTTGTTGGGGTTTTTTTCTCCAATATTTAAATTTTTTAATTTCTAAGACTTTTATTCAATTATATTTTATAAATTTGGGAGAGTAGAACAGACAGAAGTTCTATAGCTGCTGGAAATGACCAATTTCAAATGGGAGAAAGTAAGGGGCACTTAGTTTATGGAGCAATGGCTTATGGAGATGCTCAGAATACTGAAGTATCCAATATGATCATGTCTGTTCATGGGGCAGAGAGCAGACAGATAATTCATCACTTCCAGATTTAAATGCTCCTATATCTCGGCTTCAACATTCTGTTCTCATTATTTGAAGATCTAATTTTTTTTTTATCCCTTGTTTAGTTTTAGCCCATTGTTTTGTGGATTTCCTTTTCTACAGGCTACTAAAAATCAAAGGATTTATGAAGGCATTACCCTAAGTGTCTTGCAAACATAACAGCAAATAAAGAGAAGTAAATATCTTCATGATTTTTGTAGAAAACGATAAACAATCAAACTCTTTCTGACTTGTCATTTTCAGGACTGTATTTCACACAAATTAGTGCTAATGACATAGGGAATTTGTTTTGAAGCAAAACTTATAATTTATTTTGATGCCTAAACACAAATGGCAAGAATGTTTGGGTAAAATAGTTCATGTCAGAATTGAAAGTGCAGTCAAGAGTGTTCCAGATGCAATCCTGTGCTTAGCATAAAGTGAGTACAGAGAAAAATTATCTCCCCTTGAATACACTCATGCCTATCCATATAAACACAGTAGGCTGGGGTTTTATCTAAGTCAAAGGTGATGTCTCTGGCTTCAGGAGTTTGTGCAATGTCTTCTTCTCCCTGCCCACACCATTTTGCAGGTTATTTCATCATTGTAATATTCATATGTCATTCAAGGATCCCAGCTGCTAGGACAGCCAATAGCCAACAGCCAAAACCTGTTTATATGACAGATTTGTATCACGAGTAAAAATTAAAGCTGCCTCAACAGACTACAGAACATAGTACTCAGTTTTGAAATGTATGAATGTTATCAGTAAAGCATCAAGTTATGTACTGTAAGTACTCACACCAAGTCTCCCAGTAAAATTAATTACAAATCTAACTCTCAATTCAAGAACTAATTCCCAAACAGACATTTACTTAGCTGAATTTATATACAGTCTTTCAAAGAGCTTATACGTTTCCAATATGTATCTAAAATGCCTATGTTAAGCTAAAACTTTACATTACTAAATTAACTATTTTTTATAATGAGCTGAATTTTTGTTGTAAGACATCACCGAAAATGTCTTTCACATCAAGTGAAAGTGGGCTGATGAACAGCTCTTGCTTTCAGAAGGCATAAAAGAATCCATCTCAGAACCTGGACTATTTCTGTTGTAGCACATGTTGGGCCAGATTGTGATCTCAGTCATAGTAGAGTAGCATGATAATGCAAACTGCTATGCCAAAGTAAACATTCTACTGGATTCAGTTGAGCTACTTCAGATTCCTATAATGCAAGAACAGAACTAAGTGTATTAAATTAATGATGTGTGGCATGGTCAGAATGCAGTAATCTATGCAAAAATACTTTTAGAACCTGTCAGGGCTTACTAGGCACATAGTGCTAAAAAAAAAAAAAAAAAAAAAGGCATTCATTATTTCCATATCTTTTTTCAGATTACAGATCAATAGAGAAGAAGGAATAAAGAGCTACAAAACACCTGCAATATGAAACTCCATAATTACTAAGCATTATGTACAAAAACATTGTTTGGTGTACTTCATATCATGGATTATCACAACTGGCATTTACAAGTGTTCTGTAAGAACTCTAAGAATCCACCCATCCACAACTGAAGATTAAGATTAATGTGTCATGAATCATCACAGTTTAATACGCATGACAAAGTTTCATTTCACACATGTTCTGCATGGGTTGCTTGCCATGTATACCAATATCAAACAGATGTTAATTCTTAATTTTTATGCTTCCAAAGTATGTTTTCATTACCTAGGAGGCTTCATACAGAAAGAGAGGGAGATATTTTGGAGTAGATTTAATGAAAAATCTAAAAGAAAAAGCCATTAGATTTTTTTTATTTCATGTTCTTAACAATATAAATTTTAATAGTAGAAAGAATATTTGATATGCAAAGGAACTGCAGACTGATATCACTAAATGGCACATTCCTTGTTGCAAACAAAAAATTAAGGTTTCATTATTTTTCTTATAAAAATCATTATTTTAAAAGACCTACCAACTGAACTTGAACTTAGCTATATGAAATGTTTCTGCAAGTCATGGTATGTGTATACAATGCCTAAATTCTTAAATTTGGGTATTTTGCAAGGAAATCAGAATTCCATGTAAAACATCACTATATGAAATCTCACATCAACAGTGCTGTAAGTCCCATTTTATGTATCATCTAAACTAAAAAGTCTTTAAATGTAAAATATTTCACAAGCCTTCACTGTAGAGAGACCAGAAATGGCCATGAAAATATATCTCAGGTTAAAAATAATGTATAATGAGAAAGCTGTTGCCAGTCAGCACCAGCTCCCACGTTCTGCTGTGTCAGATGCAAGCCATGATTCTCCAGGACCAGAACAGCAACAGAGCCACAGGTCAGGATGGAATAGTGTTGGATAAAAAATGTGAGCTTTAACTAATTCCTAATTTGATCAAATGGAGTTGTTACTGTAATTCCATGGAAGTTAGAGCATGTCTCTAGCTTTGGGCCTGATCTTGCTGAAATCAACAGGAAAAGGAATGGCTCTCAGGGATTTCGCACTAGAATTAGTTTTAGCAAGCTGAAACAGTCTCCATCTTGAAAATTACAATTATCAAAACTGTTAATAATAACATTTGATCCACCCATGTCAATGTTAGATAGCATAAATAGCAGATATACAATAATAGTAGGTAAAATGTTATCAAAATTAAGATATTCAGTCCTTCCCCATGCCAGAGATCTTTTTGCACAGCAATGCTTTCAACACCTTAAAAATTATTTAAATTTCTTGCCTACATATTGACATAAGGTGGCATACAGCTTTAAAATGAAAATGTGAACTGACATTTTGAAAAATAACTGACAGTCATGGCACTAGAGTGCAGTGACCTCTGTCCTCTAATATTCTCTTTTTTCCTTATTTCTTTTTCCAAATGCTTAAATAAGCGCAAGGTACCTGGAAACAAAATGCACATTGCCAACAAAACCATACTTCCAAGAAAGTCAAAATACATTTCTACTGAATTTACTGGGCCAATGATTGAATCTAAAATGTAGAATTCACACACACCACACAAAACATTTGTGCAGATTTCTAAAAACATACACTCATTGCATTGCAGGAAATCAAGCCTGCATTCCTTGTTCAACAAAAATTCCCTGACTGGAATAACAGCTTTAGATGTTATTTTTGTTCTTATTCTGTTTTACTATGTTAAATCACCACATCTTTTTTTTTTTCTTTTTACTTAAGATAAATGTGTGAAAGTGCCTCCTTTCCATTCATAGATGTTATCTTCCTCAAGCTTCAAATGATTCATCTGGGTGAATGTAGTTATAAATAATTTATCAAGATACATACCAGTTGTTAGGAAAAAAAAACAAAAAAAAAAAAAAACGAAGGAAGAATATCACTGCATAAAATCTGAACATTAAAATTGATTTTTTAAAATCAATCTTCAATTGGTTTTATTACCTCCTAATCCAGGTCTGAGGCGATTATCATAACCGTCCAGAAGTCTGTCTAGAATTCTTGTAAAGATGGTGATGTTATTCTTAGCTTCATCTTCCAGGGAGTCAGCCAGCACTGATCTGAATGGACATTTCACATTTTAGAAAATGCTAGGCATGTTTTAACATACACTCACTCAACATGCAGTTTTTTCAGGCTGGCCTTAACATGCTGCGCTCTAACAGGAAGGGTGTAGTTAGAAGTATACAAATATACAATTCGTATTGTATAAAGTGGGTACAGAGATACATATATAACAAGTTCAGAAATATAAGACTGAACAACATACTATTTAAAATTTCAGGGAAGTCATTTTCCAATAGCCTCTACTTCTAGTCATCATTGTATCACTGTGAATTCTACTTGAAGCTTCACTACCACATTTGGCTGTGCAGGTGAAAAAGTCTAAAAGGGCCTCCCAGGCCTTGGTGGCATGTCACTCAAGCACTGGTAACTCAGGTTCCCACACAAAAAATCGTCTCCTTCCAGCTCTGTCTTATCTGTCCTCACCTAGGTATACTCTATCTCTGCATAAATCCTGTGGATATGCTTCCACCCAATGGTCATGTAATGTACATGACCAGAAGAACTAACATGAGGGAAAACTCCAGTGATCATGCTCAGGGAGTCCTCTGACGCCAGCAGCTGGTGGGTGGAAACAACAATGCTGACTAGCAAGCTGCAGGATAGCTGTGCATAGCCTTCATTTTTCTAAAATGCTATTCTGTCATAAAAAGCACTACCTGATCCTCCACTAGACGCAGACAAACCTTATAAAAGTTGAACAGAGAAAGAAATAATAAATGAAGCATAAAGAACAATCTACAGATCACCGATGGTTTCAAACTTCCCCGATAGAGACATTACAGACTTTATGGGTCAAATCTCTGTGGAACACACTAGGGGCTGGAACACGAACCTGCTGCACAGGCAGTGGCGGTGCTTAACAGTCCTCCGGGACGTGGGCACCCAGAGCAAAGGGGGTTTGTGCCAGGGAAACACTCACAGGCAGAAAGCCTTATACAGGCAAATATTACTGTGCCTACAATTTTAAGCACAATGCATGTGAAATGCAAGAGCTCATTAGTCTTACCTACTTAATACCAGCATAGTAGTATCAAGGGAGTAAAGCATCATATGCTGCATGCATTACCATTTATATCTTCTTCAGCCACCTAAATTTTTAACCTGAAATGTTTGGGTATTTATCATCTCTGAATGAACTACTGATCAAGGCGTTCTGAATTCCATAAAAGCAAGCATATTTTCTTCCTCCTCCAAGCCAAAAGTAGCTTTGGGTGATGTTTTCTCTAAAGCAAGCTATAAAATGCCTAAAGACAGGGTTTTATGTTGGTCTCCAGTTCAACAGCATGGAGTATTTAAATGTAAATCATTGCAGTCTGTGCTTTCCGTCAGATGAAACATATAATCGACCCCAATCAGATTACTTATAAAGAACGCATCAAAATGCCATGTGTGATTTTACTGATATGTCAGTTTTTTTCTTAATTTTAATTACTGATGGCTCACTTTTTGCTTGTAAAATATATTTCAGTACTGTAAGTCTCTGCCATTTTTAAGCTTCTTTTTGAGATACGACAGCTTTTTGAACTCAAGATTCCACTAAGAAATTAGATCATACAATTATATCAAATTAGGGTCGAATCCTGAAAACTTTACTCAGGCATAAACTCCTTAATTACGCATGTAGTCTCTTTGACGTCAGTAAGATTACTCACTTGAGTAGGGTTTGCAGGATCTGGCCCACTGTGACTCAACTAACACTGCACCATAGTTAGGTATAAAGTGAAATAGAAAACACAGTTTCAGTAAATATTTGTTCACTAGGAAACAAACAAAAATAACTGCAGACTTTCTAAATCGTATGAAACTTGCATTATTTGGCATACAACCCTTACCATATTAGGACAAGACCTACTGCAGCCAAAGAATGAAGGCAAGTGAACTGAAGTTACAAACTACAATTAACTGCATGTTTAAGGACTGTGAGCACCACAAAAGTATTACGTGATTAAAATTACTTCCTCTTATGCTGTCACTTTAGAAATGGAGAACTTTAAACAACATAAGAAAAGTTGATTAATAAATTATGTTATTGTTTTATTATATGTGATTGTGAAGTTGTATGCTATCTCCACCTAGAGGTTTAAAGCTTTAGTATCATTTCGAATTCTGTTGTGTTTGACCAAAAAGAAACACAAGGAAAAAAAAAGGCATGCCCATATTACAAAATATGTGAGCATTATTTTAGAGACTGTGATTTGCTGTGTGACTTCACAATAATCTATTTCTCCATCTTGACTGTTCTGTATGGTACAGAATCACAGTGATACAGTAACTCCAATAAATCTCTAAGATCCAATGAGGCATTTAAAGAAATTGTTATTTTAAGGGTGAAATAAAGTATTAATACGCAAACTGTTTAAGGGCAAGAGACTACGCTTTTATGGTCCTTGATCTACATTCTACTGCATTTGCTTTGGAAACTATGTAATACTGCATTCAAACAGCCAAGATTTTTTAATTACGTTACTACATACTGTACTTCTATAACCTCTCATACAAGCTTATTCTTCACAGATCGTAACATTCATGTTTACAGGGAACAACAAAACTAAATATGCTCTCACCTTGTTGGTAGCCACACCAATAAAACGAGAAGAACCAACTGCATTTCGGAGAGTGCCAGCTTCCTCTTCATCGCCGCTCTTTGCAAAACCTAACGGTGCAAGAAAAACACAAACCCACTCTCAGCGACAATCAGTCTCCGCCAAGCAGTGCTTTCAACTTAACCCGAGGAAGAATATGTCACTTCACTGGAGAAACCACTGAATTTCCGCAGCACTTTTCACTACTAGCAACTTATTGTATCTCCATCTTTCCCAACGATCCTGCTCTGTGCAAAGAGGCAACGTATGATCAGAAGTGGCATGTGAGCCGGCGCATCAGATGCTTTCCTGTTCCGTGATGTGAAAACCCCGAGACGAGAAAGAACAAAAAATAAAAACCGTATGTATGGGAGGATGGGGGTTTAACCACCCCTCGCCTCACTACGGCACACCGCAGCCGGGGGGGCGGGCGGGCGGGGGGGGAGGCAGAGTCATGCCATTCGCCGGGGCTCGGTGCGGGGACCGCGGGCTCGCCGCCCCCGCCGCCGCCGAGCGCCCAGAACGCTTGACAGCTGCTCGGCAAAGCACCGGCGGCCGCCGCGGGGCGGCTGCGGGGGACAGCTCCCGCAGGGACACAAGTTGCGGGGCGCAGCGGAGCCCGCCACGGGCAAGCGCTGCCCGCGCCCGCGGGGGGCGACGCCGCCGGCCCCGGGCTGCCCGCGGCGGGCGGGGACCCCCGGGCACCCTACCTGGGAGCGGCGGGCGGGACGGGGAGGGAGCGGGGAGAGGGAAGGCAGGAAGGCGGGGGGCGGCGGGGACCGGGGGCGGCGGCGGCGAGCGCGGCCGGGACCGAGCGCCTCCCGCGCGGCGGGAGCGCGCGCGCGTGCCTGGGCGCGGCGGTGCGCGGGGGCGGGCGGGGGACGCGGGGGCGGCGGGAGCGGCGTATCCCCCCCAGCAGAGCCCGCCGACCCCACGGCAGAGCCCGCCGACCCTGCGGGGCGCAGAGAAGATGCAAGTCACCCCGGCGGGCGCGGCGGCGTCGCCGGTGCGCGAACGAGGAACGGGGCGGAAAGCGCTGCCCAGAACGGTACAAGGCATTTTCCGTGGCCCTCCCTCCCCAGCCTTTTAATGGGCTCTTGTCAAGCGCGTGTTTGACAGGGCACAACCCCAGCAGCCGCCCCGCGCTCCCCGGTGTGCGGCCGGAGCGGGGAGCCGCCAGCCCCGGCTCCCACCCCGCTCCCCGGCTGCCTCATTAACATTCCCTTCCCCACTTGCCCATTGGCACAGTCTAATTGAAATGCAGAGAGAAGAAAAGTCTGTCATTTAAAGTGAGCTCAGGATGCAGGCAGACAAGGAACGAAACCTCTTTTTTTTTTTTTTCCCCTCCCCTCAGATTGCATTACTTTCTATTGTATTGTCTTTTAAAGTACGTTGCCCTCCTTTCGTATGTGCAGTCCTCCGCTGGTAGTAACTAGACCGCTGCTAAAATTCATTCCCATTGATTTCAGGTTTTCCAGAGCAAGTAGAACAGGACAGGCTTGATAATTAAAGATAAGGGTTTATATTTAGTGTACCCTCATTTTGCATTGTTAACTCGGAAATAATTAAATAATGCTGGCAAAAATGTTTCAGCCTTTTTTTTTTTTTCTTTTTAAGACAATCTCAGTCTATCTCCTTTTCTTTCACTCTCTTAACTGCCCAAAGCACCGTCTCAATTATCTTCTCTTTATGTTACTGACCTACCTGCTTATTGCATTTTGACTGAAGGTGTTTTTATGAGGTTTGCTTCTGAATCAATACCTGTTCCAAAATGAATATGTGAAATTGGATGCAGAGACATTGAAGGGGGGGGGAGGGGGAGGAGAATTAGGAAAATAAGAAGTAACAATTTCTTCAATTATCTCTCAACTACCAAAATTGGGGGATTCTTTTTCCTACTGCTCTCTCTACTGTTTTACATTTGTTTCCTGCTTCCCAATTGTTGCAGCTTGCAACTGAAGGTGTCCTTGTTTCCCTTCTCCTTTAGTGGCTTAATGATTCTACAGCAGAGCATGAGAAACAAAAGAAGGAAGAAAAGCTCTTGGGCTGTCAAGACAATTTGTTACTTCCAAATTTGAGGTATTTCATAACTTGCAGTAAGACTGGGAAGAGAGAGGGAACAAGCCGAATGGCTCTGTTTTAAAATAACAAGTAAAATGACAGCCCAAACTGTGGGAAATGACAAAGATAAGGACACAAGCATAAAAACTGAAATCTGAAGAACATTCATTCAGCCTCCATCTAACCTGGACTGTGTTTAAGGTACAAGGCCCTCATCTTTCCCATTCCAGACGCAAAGGTGTGCTCTGTTCATTGTCAGTTAAGCACCTATGGTCAACCTAAAGTCTTCTTTGGATCTGTCTGTAAGTTCCACATATGACAAGTTAGAAACTGATACTAAATGCAGAATAAATCCTCACAGTAAAGAAAACTAGTTTTAACTACTTGTCCAAAGTAAAGTTGGCTTCACAAATATCAAAATGCAGAGAAAAAAAATTCCTAAAAGGGAACAGTTTTCATTATTTACTCTTATGTGAAATACATTATGTAATCAAAGTAGAATATTTTTTTCATGGGTATTCATGGCATTACTTTCCAAAAACACACTTCCAGTAATCATAATACTGAAACTATAATCTAATTTTCATATGTGAGCTGCATCAAAAAATAGAAAAACACTTTAATTAAGAAAAGCAGTCACAGTGATTCCATGTTGCTGTGATAGCATATTGCCATTCTTCAAAGGCTACATGGAGTAGGTATGTATGTATAATGAGCTTTTGTTCATAGCCTTCCCCAAGAAAAATATGCTGAGTTTTAGGCTCTAAATACAATTATTACCTGTGATGTTCTTTGAGATTTGCGATAGCTTCATACACTGAAGTCATACTTCAGATTTGAAACTTGAAAATAGCCTCTCATTGCTATTTTAGACAAGTTGAACAGCACTATGGGGCATCCCAAATCACAGGGAAGCTGAGTACAGGGACAGACTACTGCAACACTGTAAGAAATCAGAGGCAATACAATTACTAACAGAGAGAAGGGTTTTTATATTAGTCCTAGACACTTACAACTTGCTGAAGAACTGGAAAGTACTTGGGGAGAAAAGTGTGGTATTGATGGGGCTTTATATTGTTTTGTCGGGTTACATGCAAGCATGGCTCACAAATGCTAGATGTGTTAGCTCTCATCCATCAGAAACAGTACACTTGAGCCCTCTCAGGTGCACAGTTAACAGGGAACCCTCTCCTCCCTTCTGCATTAATATTTGGTATGGAATTGAATGCTGTCATTCACTATTGAATTTCAGCTAGCTCTAAGTGATATGCAGCATCCAACACATCACTGGGGTTTGTGAGAAGCTCCTTAGACCTGATGCAAGTGCCCTAAGAAGGCAGGGAGTCATACCCTTTGTTTGAATAGGACTTGAAATAGTCCGCTGAAAGGCAGTATATTTGATGGAATAGAGAAATAGAATTCAAATCCTATTTTGATTTTTAAAGACCTTAAAAACAAACAAAGGATCTTTATTCCTCCTTGCCAAGGATCTCAAAACTCTGCATAGGCTGATAAATGATGTTTCAAAATTCTTTTGTAAGATTGGAAAGACTTCCTCTGTGAGCACAAATTGAATAGCAGGGTAAGTATACGACATTTCGTAAACACTTCTTACAGTTTAGAGGTAATAGAAACACAGGAGAGGTTAAGCCCAGGCTAGTCATTATCCAGACTGGGGAACACTAGATTGAATGCTTCCTTTAAACCAGTGCTTAAAAGAATTGTTTATATGACAAAGTTACACCATCCTTCAGGCAAAATAAATTACTCAAAAACAATACCTTCAATTTGTAGCCACTAGGGAAGTGGCAGTAATCATTTTCTGTAATGGACATAATCAAGTAGTGCAAAACAGAACTTAACACACAATGTTGATTTGGGGTACATTCTGCAGTATAACAGTTACAGACAAAAATGTTGGCAGATTGAGGTAACCATCATTTACTTTGTACTGCTTGAGAATAATCCCCACCTTTATATCTAGGCCAGCAGCACTCCGAGCTGGAAGGATATAAACAAAAGTCACTGGAGTTCAATGAAGTGATGCATATATGTGAATATTACAGAATTACAGAATATTCTGAGTTGGAAGGGACCCACAAGGATCATCGAGTCCAACTCTTAAATGAATGGCTCATACACGGATCAAACCCACAACCTTGATGGTGTTAGCTCCAACCAGCTGAACTATCTGAGGGACAAAATTGAAGTGATATATCAGAAATTTTTGCGTGTGATATAGCAGTAGATTTTTTTAGTATAAATTATGCTTTTCATAAATGATTTTATCTCTGAAAGGCATAAAACATATCTCAATGTTGTCTTTGATAGACTGTTTTATTTTTCCTTTTAAAATTTCTATTTATATTAATTAAATAGTTAAACATCTATGCATAAATGCAAGTGTTGGAGATATGCATCCGAGATATAATTTCTATGTATTTTTAACATGTATGTTACTGTATTTTATTTCTGTAAATAATGACAAAATAAAACATTGAAGGGGGGAATTAGTTTTTGACCAGGTCAGTTCCTAGACTGGTTCACCATGCAGGCACATGAATGTTAATCTGAGCCAAAAAAAGGAAAAGTTGGCACTTTTCAGGAGCAGGACCACATTACGCCCCACAGAATAATGATGGAAATCATATTTCTGTAAGAAAAGAAGACTCAGGTCTCCAAAACTCCTCCAGTCACTGATTTTTTGCAAGACTGCACCCCAAATTCCTCAGAGAGGTGAAATTCTTTTGAAATGCACCATTTAACAATAGACTCTAGTATAAGAAACAAGAAA
>JAWWEW010000112.1:66381778-66409690 GCA_035583185.1 Anabacerthia variegaticeps | reverse complement strand
ACTCTTGCAACATCTGGGCCCAAGTCAGCTCACCTCCCAACCCACTATAAACCAGGGAGAAACTCCCTTTTGCAGCTCCTTCCCTGCAGCTCAGCTACCCCAGCAGCTCATGCTGGTACTGAGTTCCCATTACTGGTCTCGTCATCCTTCAAGCAGGACTTGAGGTTCTTGAGGTCCGGCCCAGGAGAACAAGGGAGGGGAAACATCTTCTCCCCTCACCTCAGAAGAACAAGAGAGGGAAAACCCCCTTTGCAAGCAGAGCTCTTCTGAGCTCTCCCTCCCCCTCCCCGCCCCCTCTTTTCGGGGAAGGAACACAGTGCACCACAGCAGGCCGGGCAGCACAGAGTGTGTGGGTGTGGGTATGTGTGTGTGTGTGATAAATGTCAAAAAGGTGTAGGAGCTGGAAAAGCCCCCTTCTACGTGGCAGCATACTAGTTTTATAACACTACTCAATTATCATATCTAAAGGTTGCATCCAATCTAATACATGTCCATACCAAGAATTTCCCTTGGGACTGCCCCATGGCACTCCGCTCCTAGAATTGAGTTGGAGGTCTTAAGACCCCTTACTTCATCCTTTATCATCATCTTCACTCCACTTTGCATTATTGGAGCTTCTCCAAGATTACTGGGCTTTGCTTTCTTGTTTTGACTAACATGGTATCTAATTGTCTTAGCTCTGGTACATGTTTCCTAGGCATGGTGTTCCAGCTATTATCTGACCCTTAAGACAGCTAGCACAGGGTTAGAGGTTGCTAGCTGCTCTGTATGTGAGAAACTACCTGGAAGTACAAAAATCTACAAATTCATGAAAACCCTAAGGCATCATATGATATAAAGCATATTTCCTTCATTTGAGATAAAAAGTACACTTCACAAGCTATTACTAAATCTCTTCTCTAACTGTGAGTTAGAAAAAGAACACCTTTTCACCCTTTACTCTGCATCAGAACTATATGCAGATTTAAAAAACAAAAACAAAACCAAAACAGTTTGGTCCCCTCAACAAATAGTTCCAGCCCTTTCGTGTCCTGTGGCTTTGTTGGCCAAGCTATCCCTTATGTTCCCAGCTTGAAGTAAACAATCAAAACAGAAAAAACAAGAGTGTGAGCACTCTGCTACTGCATCACTTTCTGTTGCTATGGTCATGGAACTGGAAAACACAGAAGGGAAACCAAACACCGTCATGATTTTAAAATCCTATTTTGATTTCTTCAGTATAAGCAAAAGCAAGCAGCTGGAATTATCAATCATTACTCACTTGGGGTAAAGAGAGGAAGTGATGTTTGCTTTATAAACATTGCAATAAATACATAAATGAAATAAGCCTTACATCAAAAATAAAACTGCAAGGAAAAAATATATTCTCATGTTGTTTTGTTTGATTTTATGTACCTGTGATGTGGGGAAAGAGAATATATAAGGTAGTTAAAGAGACCAGTTCCGCTGTCTCTTATGATAGTTATAACAAACACTAATGAGTGCAAAAAGTCTTGCATGCACACTGGTCCTTCCCCCTTTCCTCACATTCCACTCAAACATGATGTGCATTGACCCTTCTGGCTTCTTCCAGACAGTTTCCCTGCACAACTTCAGCCCATCTTTCTGTGTCATCTACAGGGCAACTCTACAGGCTTGCACATCTTGCTCTTTTTCATCCTAGCTTTTTTCTACTTACCTGTTCTAAACAACACAGCCAGAATGCTCACTGCATTGACAGATTATAGCATTTCCAGAGGGAGACTGATTCCATATGTCCACATCATTATTGACAACTTTCCAAATAAATTAGCACAGAAGTTTCCGAACTGTCCTTCATCAGTGGCCCATTTCTGAAGCCTTCCCAGGTTTTCCTGGTCCTTCAGGTAGTCACATGAGAAAGGTTTCATTCTCTATGCATAAACTGGCATTGACTCAGGTGGTATATTAACTACAAAAACACAAGGTATGTCTTACTAATTTATTTGCAAAGTTGAGGGAAATTTGCTGGTTTTGTCTGCTTTTCATCTACAGCTGACTGGTAAAGTCAGCAATTTTTTTTTTTTTCTTTTCATTGTCAGCCCTTGAAAAATGTTGATGAAATGTAAAATTTTCTTTTCTTTCTACATGACAATTCTCCTGAGAAAACCCACAGAATCATCATAATTTTCCAGGGAGAAGAGCTGGGGCCGGATGTTGCTATAATATCTCTGACATGTGAAGCTGCTGGGAGCTAATTCTCTCCACTAAACGACCTTACATGGTTCAGTAACAATCTGCTGCAGGAATCACTGACATGGATGATTGTTCTTTGACTTTTAACCTCCAGGTAATAGAGATTAAGTGCTACTTGGATGGAGACAATATTTTCTAACATTGAGTTTCTAATAACTACACTGCAACACAAAAAAAATAATGGAATTTACAACAGGAAGATACTGATTCTTTTCTTTCTATGCTATAAGCTCCATTTGCTTCTGGAAGAAATTTATTCAAATAAATTGTCCACAGAGTCTACCAGTTTTTATGTGTTACAAAGTAAGATCACTTGATATCCATGAAGCAACAGTGTTATTATCAAACACAATTTGAATTATACTCAAGAAATTTTATCAGGGCTAGATGTTGAAAGAATTTTTATTCTTTCTTCCTGTAAGGAATACATGAAAACCACAGCTGGCAAGTTAGTCATTATATACAATAAGGGTTTGATTTTTTTTTTTTTTAATCAACTAAGCTTGTTTATACTGTAAACCCTTCTTGCCCTTATTAATTTTATTTTCTACTAAAGCATATACCGTTTTTCCTTAGTAACTGGCTATTTTTTTCTCTTTTATTAATACATTATTTTCTGAAATCCTGGATAGTCTTCCCTTTGTCACATAGGAGAGCTCAGCATAGCTCTCTTTCCATGATTTTTGTTGTCCCCACTGCTCCAATGAAAGGATTCACTCTATGAGGGTGGAATGAGTTTACTTTTTCAGGCTGTTCGCTCTTTTCTTCTGAGGTGAGAAAGGTGGAGAAATATTTTACCTCGTCTCACGTGAGCTGAAATTTGTGCAGTCCATCCTGAACTGACACATCTTCCTTATATCACACCAAAGCAGTCTTTAGTAACCACATTCATTTAATATCCATGACCTCACATGGGATCTGATAGACAGAGATAGACCATACCTAGCTGTGTGGTCTCATGCTGCAGGGCTGTCCATGCTGTTACCTCATGCAGGATGTTTCACAGCATGTGAGATCTGTTGTGCTGTGACGTGTCACCAATAAAGGGTGAGGGTCTGACACTTGCTGCCCTTTGTAAAACTCCACCAAGACCAGCTCTGGCAGAGAACTTCACCTGCACTGGAAATTATCTTCAGCTTTCATGAATAAGCTGGAGACACAATTGTACATTTTCCAACATGTGGGTGTACTTATAAATGTTTTCTTTAACACCTACAGAAGCAGTATCTAGAGGCCACTGTAGGGAGCAGAAAAACTTTTCATGCTTAATGAGTTGTTTGCTCACTCTAATTAATATAAACTCAGACTACTCGAGTTACAATTTAGCTGTCCCAAATGGGACATTTGGTAAACAGCATCAACAAAAAAAGGTTTTTATTTCCCCATAGGTAAAAAAATAACATCACTGATCAATTTAGATGGCCTGGGAAGTCAGGTGGTAAAAGTAACAAAAAATACTAATCAATAATGTAAAGTAGGTGAGATGAGCCTATGAAACAACTACTTGGTCCTGGCTGTGACTCAGTCCCACAAATGGTCTTTCACGGGAAGTTTAAAATCTTTTACCTGTTTTAGTGGAAGACAAAAATTACTATTATCACCAAACTTGAATATTTAGTAGTAGTCAATAACTTCTAAGCAGTAACCTCTAAGTATAAGTTAATGTATGAAGTAAACAGAGACTTTAAGCAGCATAAGGTTTCCTAAATTTATCCAAATTGCTGCATTGGTGACTGATCAACTTGATCTTGCACTCTGGATGGAGGGATCTTTATGTGAAGTGCAGGTTCCAGTAATTCCACTAACATCTGACCCTCATAATGTTATGTTGACATCAGATCTATAAATCTGTACAGGAAGGATGATACTTAAGGAGAAATCCAATAATTGTAAAAAAGAACCATGCGAAATAAATGGCCATAAAAATGTACATAATATACCAAATAAGGAAAAAAACCACGCCTTTTCTCTTCTTTTTTTTTTTTATTTTTTAAATTTTTTTTTATTTCTTTTTTAACACACACATTAGGAGTAATAAAAATTTAGTGTTCGGGTTTAAAACCAAAATAGCAGATTATTTGACAGTAATTATAGAACCTTTGCGAATCAGGCACTAATGTGATGAGAAAAAATATTTGCATTGAAATAGAAAAAAAAAAAAATTACACTAGATTCCTATAAGATTTCAGCAAATTTATCTCATTTGTAATCACGACAATGATTTTAGGGTTGGCTATACATGAGAGAGGTACATAGGACCACTTAGTACTTGTTATTTAACATATTCACTGTATCTTACTGGTAAAAGAACTCTTTCTTTCCAATTTTATCCTGACATCTATAGGTTCATATAAAGGAAAATAACAGGAAAAGCTAGCCGTTAACCTACATTGTAATGATTTGGGATGATCATGACGGCGTAAACTTTGAGGTGCAAGCTAAAATTTTCAAAAATAATTCAATGAAATTGAAAGTGACTTCAAGACCAAGTGTCATTTTCAGAAATATGAAATTTTCTAATTAGCATGAGTTTTTTAAAAGAATCTATGGGAGATAAATGTCAAGTGCTAAGTCTTGCCAGACAATGGCCCCTAAGTATTGAACTTATTCTTCAGTTTTACCATTTCTCTCATGCTTTTCCATAAAGTTCCTACCTAGATACACACATCTTGATATTTCTACACATAAATATCAATTTGACTCTAAATCACAAGTAGATGTTTACTAATATTCATCTCTATGATTTATTATTTTCAGAGGGGGAAAGCAGTGCTTTAATAATGTTCAGCAAACTCAAAGCATAGAATAAGGTTCCTTCAAAAGGGAAAAAAAAAAAGATATTCTTAACAATGAATATTGTCATCTTCAAGGAACAGGAGGGATGGTTTTGAGGTCAGATAAGAGTAGAAACGGCAAACAGATGTATGAGCCATCATTTTAATTTTTTAACTCACTGATTACTCTCTCTCAGGAGAAATGAAGAGGTCTACAAAATGAGAAGAAAAGCATTCAGAATAAGCTCATTACACTCTCTTTACAAATCCCTTCTCCCTCCCTCGCTCCCTCCCCAATATAGTGCAATATCTCATTGACAAGAGAACATAAAATTTACCCTTGACTTTTCTATAATTTCCAATGATTTAAGTCCATATTCATTAATTTTTTTTGTACATGTGATATTTTCCACAAATCCCAGCAGTAAAAAAAAGTTAATTGTTTTTCCTACATTTCCTTCTGTCATTTTGCCTTTTCCTTTTCTTCTGCTGCTAGGGGCAGCATATTTTTTCAGTCCTGTAAATGGTTGCTTAATATGTGCAAAAAAAAATCTTTAGAAAGCTAATATATCATGAAAAAAATAAATGAAACTGCTGTGTACTCCCTAAGGGATAAGATACTTCTCTTACATTACATGGAAAATGATAGTGCCTACATTAAAGAGTAAAGTGATAATATTCTATTTTATCGAGTGGAATAGTTAGGTTGGGAAAACTTCTAGTCTGCATAGGATTTAAACTTTTGTTTTAGAATTCACATCAAAAGGACAAAGAGAATTTAAGTATCTACTGAGAATGGGAATTTATTTCCATCTTTTCTTCACTTTTGATAATATGCCTGAAGATGGAGGCTATAATGAGGACATAATTTCTGCCCTCTGATCCAAATCAGGCAGGTATAAGATACCATAAACTCCATGACAAAAACTGTTTTCTCAAGATAGAAATGTATAGAATGTTTAAGCAGCCTGACAGGCAAGGAGACATGAATCTTCAATTCATACATGAAATATTAACACTTCACACCCCCTAGATAATTTACTAGTGAATATCACTCCTTACAGTAAGGAAAAAAATATGCCTTATGACAGCATCATTCATTTTACCCGCATTTACTTTATTCTGAATTGTTTTTTTCTATAAACAGTTAATATTAAAGTCCACGTACTGTCCTTAAATAAGACAAAAAATGCCTGTGCATTATGGAATTATAATTTTTAAAATGACAATTTTATTTTTCCACTATTTTTTTCATGCTTTTAATTGCACAGTTCTCTCTAAATGGTGTCCTCATATTTGGAGCAGTGAGTCAGTGTGAGACAAATCATTCTCTTCACTGTTTCTAATACACATTGTGCAACTAGTTTTCAGAAACAGACGGTCAGTAGCCATTTATATTACAACTGTGATTGAGAAGGAAAAATTCCATGCTAGAGCCACAAGTTTCAGTTTGAATCCTTGTCTGGGGAAAAGTCCCCAGAAGGGACTAGAGGTCAATCTGGACAAAGATTAAGTGCTTCAAACCACAGCTGTTTTGCATGGCTTTTTTCACTTAGCTGATTTTCCAACATTGTCTTTTTCAGAAAAAGCAGCGTTAGAATAGCATGTCAATGAGGCTCATAAAAGACATTGCTGCATGTACTATTCAGTCTCTGGGTAGGTCTGGTCTCTTTGAAGTGTCTTTGTGGGGAGAGAACAGTCTTCAAATTGTGATGCAACACAGATAAATAGTGCCTGTTCTTGGCCCAGTACTCCCCTGTCAGAGGGAACTGAAAGGAGACAAGTGTAACATCAGGAGGGTTAAGATTCAATTCCAGATTACTCTTCTGCCTGATCTCTTGCTGTATAGTTTATACAGTCTCACTCCCTCAGAAGAAAGTATTTCAACACAAAGGAAATTGGAACTCTTTAGTTAATTCCTTATTTCTTCCACAGAAATGTTTGATTGCCCACCAGTATTAGTGTTTTAGGCTGACTCGTCAATGCTTGCTGTATAGAGTACCTTATAAATATCTTAAAAAAATTATGGTCAATTTACAGAAAAATACACTTTTATCAGCAAGGCTGCACCTACTTTAAATGGGTTAATTTCATTATAAACAAGATGGTTAAATAATTAGAGAGTTTTGTTAACAGCATGATTGCTTGCAATGGTTTCTCGAAGAATTGTGACAACTGGAAATGCATTTACCTTTTTCAAGTTTTGTTTTTGTTTTTTTTTTTTAAGAAGTGGGCATTTTGTTATAAAATATTTACTAAGCAGAAACATTTATCCAGGTTTTAACAGTAAATATATTTGCAGAACACCTTTGTCCTCCCCTTACAAATGTATAAATATAAACAGGGATTTTGTTGGAAAAGAGAAACAGTCTGACCCTTCACTGAATTTGTACCCAGAATCCTTCGGTTTTTAGAAAACAAAAGATAGCCTTTATTATACCTTTTTCATTTTTCACCTCTCTTTATTCTTCCTGGATTTTAAAATAAGACAAGGAGATAAATAACTCTAATATGACAGGAAAAAATGTTCTCAATGTTTTTACTTGATAAAAACTGAAAGAGTGAGAAATCACCTTTGGAACTCTTGAATGAATCTTCAGCAAGTGCCTGATTAAAACAGCCAATATGTTTACTTTCAATCTAAATAAAACACCCTGCTTCCTTTTTAAAATTTTCAACAATCTCTTTAATTCTGTAGCTGATCTTCACCAATCCTAAATTAATTTCTAAGATTTTTAGAAAAAGAAACTTAGTAAATACTGGTAAAATCCTTAAAAAATGTTATAAGAAAATATTTAAATATAATATTTAAATTAAACAAATAAAATATGCTTAGAGATACCAGCATTAAAAATTCTAAGTATCTGAACTGTAAAGTTAACTTATCAAAATATTTTACTTCAGAGTTGTTTGGAAGATGTTTTTTTTCTCCTTTGCATTTTAGTATGTTGAAAATGGAAATGGGAACAACAGTTCTCAGCTTGAGAAAGTAAAACAAATATCTAACGTGAAGATGAAAACAATGTCAATGATAAATTGTATAAAAAAAATTTCCTGTGAGGATAAAATTATTAAAAAGTCCCTAATTGTGATGGTTTACTGATTACTAGATATTGTTATAATGAAAGTAGCTGACTGTACACTGAAGAGTTCTGTAACTTATGAGTGACACTTTTCTGCCCACAGACTTGGTAAGTAGTCAGTTTGGTGTAAAAGCTGTAGGACTCAAAGTCTCAGTTGCTTAATTCCATTTCAGAATATCATGCAAAAGAATTGAAATGTTTTGCTGTTTGGAATAAACTTATTAATATATTAAATGGAAATGTGAAGCAAGAACAGAAAAGATTTGTGATGCCTTCCCTGAGTCATGACTTCTTTTCAAAAGAAAATGGAAAATAGAATGTAGAAAATAACATAACCTATAAAAGCATGAAAAATCCTAATAGATGTTTTCAAGTAACTGTAAGCTAAATCTAGTGAAGATTTTTGTGAGTAAAAGTTGTAGATTAAAATATCCTGGTGTACATGAATAAAAATGAAAAAATCATGTATGAATGGAAAGTGAAAATTAGTTGTAGTGAAATGAAAAGTGAAGACTGGTTGGACAGCTATACAGATTATAGACATGTGTGATTGAGAGTGCCTATATTTAGGTTATGCAGTAACAGTTGTTCATCTACTAAAGCTAAAACTTAGTGTCTCTTGACTGAGCATTCCATTTTTTGCATAGATGAAAGTTAATGTGTCATTCCCCACAGCTTAGCTGTAAAATCTCTGCCATTTCAGCCAGGTGCCTAAAAAGTTTTTAGCTCTAGATTTAGGAGTCTAAAAACATCAGGATTCTGAATTTATGTTTCTATATGTGCCAAGAAATTAGATTTTGTTTAAACCGAGGTTCTCGCCAAGCAATGGAGAAAAGCAGAGCCTCTACACAACTCGATATAATAAATATACATGATGTGGTATCACACAAACATAGCGCTTTACATCCAAAAATAGTGTAGATAAACTCATGCAGTACTTGAGTAAACAAATACGTCTGTGTTAGGAAAAATTCCCTGTCTGACCATTCCAGAGCCACTCTGACAGTGACACTCCCACCACCAGAGACAGTCACTGCTGGGACTGAAGCCCCTTCACAGTGGGTGGCTCCAGTGAGCCCTCCATGACACCCTGCACACCCTGCTCTGACACAGTCAGACCAAGATCCTTAATGTCTCAGCCACAGGTTTCCATAGCAGAGTCTGAGATCTCTGGATCCTTAAAGCAGTTTAATCATAGTGCAACAACTGCATAACCAGCTCGAGCTGCTGCCCCTGAGAACAGACCCCAAGCAAAGGA
The DNA here is from genome assembly GCA_035583185.1 of Anabacerthia variegaticeps. Classification (NCBI taxonomy): domain Eukaryota; kingdom Metazoa; phylum Chordata; class Aves; order Passeriformes; family Furnariidae; genus Anabacerthia; species Anabacerthia variegaticeps. The sequence continues at coordinate 66,400,361 of JAWWEW010000112.1, read as the reverse complement.
ATCCTTGGGCTTTTATATACGTTCGCAATGGTCTGGGGTCTCTCATCTGAACCATCAGCTCCTGATGTGTCTGTGAGTGTCTGGTCACCTTGTTTGGCCACGGGTCCCCATGTCCTTGGTTATGCAAAGGGTTGGCACCAGTTCCTTGCCTGTTGCCTGGAGCTGCAGCCATTTCCCTCCACCCACTCAACCTGCAGCTCACACTGCAGCTGCACGCCCAGCTACCTGCACTAAATGTATTCCTCAGCATCTCTGTCTTCATTATCTTTGTACGATCCCAAAATAATCTGAGTATTTTAGTAGGCTTTCTGCTACAGGTTTGTATACAAAATTTAGGTATGGCTATGTCCTGAACCAGTAAGAATAACCAGGCTTTTGAAGCATAGCTGGAAGAGGTTACACTTACTTACTGTCATTGTTTGATTTACTCAGGAAGTAGTTCAGATGTATCTCCAGTGGGTTCATAACTTAGATTACTTTTCTACTGGGATACAGCCAGGAATTTATAGGAAGTTGAGGGATGTAATTTGCAAAGCAACACTCAATTACCTTTGAAAGATCATTGTGAATGGGAGAGGTTCCTGAGGATCTGAGAGACGTAAACATCACTCCTATCATCAAGAAGGACAAGAGGGAGATTCACCTTGGTCATATGAAAGATGGTGGAGGAAATAATGTCAGAAATTATTTTCAAACACAAGAAGGACAAGAAAGTGGTTGGAAGTAATCAGTCAAAGGTAACTCATGCTCTACCAACCTGACAGATAGGCATTTATGGTGACCTGACTAGCTTGGTGAATGAGATGGTCTCTACTGGGATCCATGCTGGGGCCGAAGTTGTTTAACATCTTTACTAATGATCTGGATAAATGGGACAGGGCACATCCCTAGCATGTTTCAGATTGTATAAAACTGGAAGGAGTGCTTGGTACGCCAGATATCTATGTGGCTTTTTAATATCTCCAGGGATATTTAAAGCTCCACAACCTCTCTGTGCAATGCAGTTCAGCATATATCACCCTCACAGTAAAGAGCTGTAATTGCTGTACCTCTGGGGCTGATACTGTGGCCAGTACTGCCTTAGTTGTGCTTCTAATCACAGGAACCTCCATAGTTTGAAGAAATGGACTGACAGTGACATCATAGAGTTCAACAAGGGGAAGTGTAAAATTCTGCTCCTGGGAAGGAGTAACCCCATACATCAGATGGGTTGGAGGCAGACCCTCTGAAAATCAGCCTTGCAAAAGAGGCCCTGGAGATCCTGGTGCACTCCAAGTTAAACATAAGCTGGCAAGTGTATCCCTCTAGGAAAGAAAGCAACTCCTGAGCTGTGTTAGGGGAAACCTTGGCAACAGGTCGAGGAAGGTGACACTTTCCTGGGAACAGGCTGCCTAGAGTGGTTGTGGAGTCTTTATCCTCAAAGATATTCAAAACCCAGTTGGGCAGCTCCCTGAGCAACTTGCTGTAGCTGACACAGTTTGAGCAGAGCACTCAGACTAGATGATTCCCATAAGGATGTCCCCACCTCAACTACTCTCTGAATCTGTAGTTCTGGGATTCCTAGTTGCCCATAGTTTCCTTTAAAGCATATATGGAGGAAAGTATACAAAGGAACAGAAAGAAGGTCGAAATGGGTCACCCTCTGTCCTTCATCTTAGAACTGTTTCATTGTACCAAAGAAATGCAAACCAATAGACCATAGAAAAAGTAAACAAAGGGAATTGGGACTGCACTGCTTGTCATCCAATGAGAGTACCCATCAAGGACAGGACTCACTATGGTTTTGCTTCTAGAAAGAAGCTTGAAAATATATAATACTTAATTTGCTATATATTTTTCTGACACAGTTTAATGGTACATGTCAGAATCCGATCCTGACAAGGTAGAATTCAACAGAGTCTAAAATCAGGAAACAGTAAAGGAAAAATTTCTAAAGTACAACATGTAAAATCACAGTACAATATGTCTGCAAAATACAAATTGTATTTTGGCCACTTCAGCTTAAGGTTATACATAAAGTTATTGTTAGGCAGGAAAATATTTGAATTTCCCTTAGGTATGAAGTTCAATGCTTTAAGAGATTCAAAAATTTGTATACTCCCCAGAGCACATAACAGTTATATTTAGAAAGCTTTGTGTGTATGGTATGATCTCTGCTTCTAAGACAGCAAAATCCTACATGTAGAACTAAGTACAGCATAATAAAGCAAAACCAGACTAGAAAAATATTTCCAACATCTAACACTAAATCAACAGATAGAAAAGCTGCCAAGAGGGGAAATGGCAAGTGTGGATTTTCAGTGCTAAAATGTACCTCTTTCCCCTTTCATGACAATGAGGGTAGCTTATCTAAAACTTAGCAATCATAAGCCTCAATTTTATTTTAGTTGCAGTTATGTTATTGAGCTACTGACCTGATTTAATTTCCATCCCTCATTTTCTCTCCTGTTTTATGTTTTACAACTAGTACATATCAATAGCTAAAATTAGCACTCTTCCTCTCTCTCTTCTGCCTGTCTGTGTTGTACTTTTCCAATGCTATGAGAAAGAATACATCTTGGTTATTTTTATGTGCTTATAACTTAATCTTAGCAAAACTGTAACATGCCAGTGTTACTAACTCCTACTATTAACAAAGGCTTTTGATAGGAAACTTCACCATTATGAAGAGAATGTGTAAATTTCAAAGACTGCCTGAGTCTGCTGGGGAATATCACATGGAGTAACTCAGCACCAGATTTAGAAAAGGAGGTCTTAATAAGCATTCCTACATGCAGGAGAATGGAAAGAAAAAGCTGAAAACAGTGTTGCTGTATTTCTGGGAGAGCATAAGAAAAAAATGCTGCTTTTGTGTTTATATAGCCTGCATTTCTCAGGACTGTGGTCCAGGGAGCTGGTTCAGCCTATTCAATTTCCTTCCATTCTTTCTTCTTGTTATATTGCCTGTGGACAAGACACTAGGACAGTAATGGTTTTTTTTAATGCATTGATATTTTAATTTTTAACATATTTTTCTCTGGATTATTTTTTTTTTTTGGTTTTGTTTTGTTTTGGTTTTGTTTTAAATTACTTTTCCAAAGCTTATATGTATAAAGAATGCATGCTTAGCTGGAGGCATTTCCAGCTAAAAATTAGTTCCTTCTGCCTCATTATCCTGCTATTTCATGCATCTCTGAAACTCTGCATTATACTCTAAAAAGCTTTCTAAAGGAGATTTGTTGCCATAAGGCATCAATCAACAAATCTTGTGATTAACCTCATACTACAGAATAAAAATATGTCAAAACCTTCTGGTGAAAATGGCTTTACATGTACAGCACAGACATTCACCATGCCAGATTCCATGTATATTTATACAGATCTGTTGGTGGTCCTGGCACTCTGAGTAGGGGAAAAAAACCTATGAAAATCTATTTCACTGAATACAATATGATAAACTGTGGTAAGTGTGAAAAACCAAACCACAATCTCTTGGTATAGCAATTTCATATTGCCTACAGTCACTGCTTCTTCAATAATAAATTGCTGTGTTTGGACATGTATGGGCAGGTGGCTTTCAGGGAAAAGCCAAAGTCAAAACGAAGGTAACAGCTTTAGGAGGAGAGGGCACTAACTGTAGGCAGGCACATGGCTGCACAAAGAAATGTGATTCCAATCAGTCAGCCAGCAGAAGAAGGAAAAAAATTCCAAAGACCTGAGGAAATCACGCATGGAAGAGAAAATGAACAAGAAGTAGACTAGGACAATGTTGTAAATCATTTTCCAGAACCTCAGGATAAATGAACTAATTCTCCTCTCAATGCCAAATATGCATAATTTGCAAAGAAGTGGAATAACTTGCTTAAAGCATTTTTAGACATTTACAGAATATCATATGAAAATTATGGCAGCTATAGCTAGGTGCTCTTTAAATTGTGCATTCCCAATAAGTATTTAATTTACCTGAACAGCTTTGATAATGCCTCATAGGATACTGAAGATTTCTTGACTGACATGGGGTGAAAGGTAAATGCTAGTATATTTTAAAACTGGGTAAGTGAAAGAGAGAAAAAAAAAAAAAAAAAGGAAGAGTAAGTATACTACACAGTTAAGTTAAACAAGGAAGGAGTCAAGCAGTGAATTGTTGCAGAATATGACCACAGTCATTGTTGCTCACTGTATTTATTGATGGTGGGACTCATCAACAGTCAGTCAGTTTGATAGTGATATTTCTGTTTCCTATTGGCTTGTTCTTTTGCAAAAGATTTCTTTGTGTGTTTTCCAAAAGAAATGTTTATGCTTTGCTCTATACTCCATGTCTACTCTTTGGTCTTCCTTTGTCAAATTGCATTCCAATCTTGTTTTGATTTCATTAGTATTTTAGTTTTACATCTGGAAAACCTCCTTTTGTGTAACTGTGACAAAACCAAATTTATGCTGCAGAAGCAACTGAATAAATTTCCTCTTTTGATCAGATGAAGTGAAGTGAAACACATTGTGGGACTTTACAGCCCAAATACAACATTGATGACTTTGCTGATTTAGACATGAGATTTGTCCCACTCACCTTCTCACTTTCATAAGTGGGAAATGACAGATAAGGACAGAAAAGACTTAAGAGCAAAGTTATTTGTGGTGTTGCTTTGCTTCTCCAATATACTTTTTAATGATTCGTGAAGCAGAGATTTTGATTGAAAGTAATATATTGATGTATTTAATTAAAGAACCATGGAATGGCTTGGTTTGGAAGGGACCATAAAGATCATTTAGTCCCAACTCCCCTGCCATGGGCAGGGACCTCTTTCACTCCAGATTGCTCAAGAAAAGTCTTTAATGAATTCTTTTCTTTTAGCTTTCTTACTTGCAGACTCAAGCCTGGTATAAACACTTTCATTTATGTTAATTATATCATCTGAAATTGACAGATTCATTAGGAACCCAAGACAATTAGTTGCTGTTGCCTGGCACTTGACTTTTGACTAGTTCTGATCTGTTCAGAACTCCATTTGTCGGTGAGCTAGAAGCTTTCAAATGGTGATATATTGTGTATTAAAGCAGTCTTTGTAGTTGAGGAGTGACTTTTAGCAAGTCTCAGGCACAGTTGCTGGGTTACTGAAGCTACAGAGATTCCAGTTTCTAACTTGCCCACACAGGGCAAGTTCTCATCTCCAGTGTAGCTCACCCACATCTACCTGGAGAATGTGGCACAGACCTGGCCTTATCTTGGAGTCAATATCTGGCTCTGTGTCAGACTTTCATACATGCAGTCTATATTTAATTTTTTCTCTGTTTTCTTATGTACTTTCCAACTCCATCTATTTCTTCTTAACAATCAAAGATTCAGAAGACCACCTTCTATATTCTGTGCATGTGAATAATATTTAGCAGAGCTGGGCTAAATATAAAATGGGAGAAAGGCATATATAGTTGCTTCTTACCTTGAAGAAATTATTTCTTTTTCATTCAAATATATATTTAAACACAAACATGTATCTCTAGTACCTCCAGAATCAGAATTTTATCAGGCTAAGTTACAGAATGCAGACAGAAGATACACTGTGCCTCAACATGATTCTGCTTTAGAATCACATATTTATACAAAGTACATGACATACCATTGTAATCAAATTGTGATGTAAACTTAAAAAGGAATGGAAACAACATCACACACACATGATTCCGAAACCCTAGCACTCAAAGAAGACACTGTAAAGATTACCATGATGACATATTTATTGTCTTCATAGAGTGCATATGATATGGTTTGAGCATTAGTTCTCAGAATTGATGAGAACTAATAGTTTTATTGGTGTTCATGCTCACCACTTATGCACCTGTTACTAATAGAGGACTAAATATCACCACGTGTGAAAAGCATATTGAAGGATTTCATATCAAGCACTTGAATTAAAGGCTCTCAAATCAATAGGTTTGCGTGACTTGACCTCAAAAGTATGTGGCTTTGTGCATGTGTTTATGCAATTTTTCAAAACCAAAACCAGATGCAAATCCTTTTACTGAAATGCAAATCTCATATGAAATCTTCACCAAAACAGCTAATATATGGTCTGTTAAACAGACATTTATAGATTATCTCTTTACTACGTTTTTCTGATCTCTTTTTCTTACTCATTCATTCCTTTCTTCCTACTAACATGTAAAAATATAAACCATTGTTCTGTCCCATTGTTGCCACTAAATATGAGTGCTCATGAATGACTTATATAGTCTCAATTTTTTTTCATTTTGTTTCTACTTTCTAAAAACTAAAATTTTCTTACCTAGCCTTAACCACAAACAGTCTCCCCTCTGTCAAATTCTACTTGCAGAAAACTCTGAATGAACAATTTAGTTGTAGTAGTTAGATCTGACAATACACATAAATAGAATTTGATGTAATCCATATACTGAAGGTATTACAAAAAATGGACTTCTCAGTTCTCTGGGGAATATTCTGTATGTTTGGTGAGCTGGGAGTGAGAGAGAATGCAGGTTTCAAGACTGACAGACTAAATCTAAAACTTCCTGTTTACTTCTTTGGCCAGGAAACCCTGGCAAGCAAAATATTTTCATCTAGTTTTGCCATGGGCTGCAACCATGTCACCAGCTTTGTAATCAGCAGTATGTTACTTGGGGGAGGAATGTGTGTGGGTTCTTGTATTTATCCATCATAAGTCACATAAATCACTAAGAAACATAAATATATGTAATATTAGGATTTGTTGGAGGAAAAAAAACATACAGACAAAAAAGCCACCAAGTCTTCCAAAGACAACTTACAAAATTTCAAGCAGTTTCAGTTTCATGACTTTGTAGAACACTTGAAAGATGGCATTAAAATTTGATATGAGGTAATAATCATGATCTTGTTCCTCACTTTTTTCCCTACACTTTGTCCCTTTCTTTCCCTTTTTCTTGTTGGGTATTCTTAATAGATAGTTGAATTTTATCAAAGAATGCAAGAATTTTCTGAAAGACTTATGCATTCGAAGAATATATATATACAAAAAAAAATTATTAAAAACAAATTCGCAAACTCTTCCATCCTGATAAGCATTTGCGTTCAGTGTTTTAGGATGTTTTTGAACTATGTACAAATTCTTGATCAGCCTACTGACAAGCCATTAACAGTAAAAAGAATTTAAGCCAGTGATCCAATTGTTTGCTACAGACACCTCTTCCAGCCCTAGGCATAGAAATAACTGACAAATTGAATAACATGCATCATGCAGTCATAGAGATGAACAGTAATTCAGCCTCTGCTCAATTCTATATTACAAACTGGAGAGAATTAAATCAAATTTCTAAGCAACATGGTTTAAATGGATGCATATTTGTTGTTTTGGTTTTGCTAGTACATTATTATTCTGCATAATTTTAGTTTCTAATGTGTTTGGTGGGTTTTTTTTTTCATTTGGTGACAATTTTTTTTTTTTGCAAAATCATAGTCTTTGCTATAAATTTTGCTTTTGTCTCTCAAAATCTTTGGTGAACACCTCATGTAAAGACTTAACAGTTCTTGATTTTAAGACAACTACTCTATAAGAAATCATATTATTTAAAATCTGTTCCTTAAGAAATCAGTAATATTTTTAACTGATTTTAATGTGGGAAAAACAGAGATCAAATTCCAGTGTAAATTGTTGCCTTAATTTTCATATTCATATATAATCCACCTTCTAAATGTGTACTGATTCTAGATTTCTTATTTTAAAGGTAAATTCCTTGCTTCAACATGAAGAATTTTGAGATTTTTCTAAGTATTTCCTATTTGTGAATTGTCCTCCATGACAGCATTTCTTCTCCTTGACTGTGTTCTTGATTTTTTTTAAAACACAGAAAAATTGATTAGGACTATGATGTAATTGTTGGCAATTGTCAAGCATATGGGCAGAGATTCGTATAAATAGTACACATTATGCAACATTTAAGAGATAAATTCATTGTCCTTAGGGAATGTAAATGGAAGAAGGTCTGAATTAAAAATTAATTTGTTAGGAAGATTTTTTGGAACTATTTAGGTATATATGTTGCTGTTCTTTGATAGTTCTAAATTGTACTCACTGAGGTGTATGTAATTACTCTTGATCCTCATTTCGATTCAGGCATTACAAAATACTACTCCAGAAGGAGGAAAAGAGAGCAGTGGGGAGGAAAAGGGAGCAACAGGTAGGAAAGGGATGTTGCTGTCCTTGCCCAACAAGGAAGTTGCCTGCAACAAAAACATGAAGTTGGGCTACAGGAAAGAGAAGCTGAAGACTACTTCTGGGTTAGTGTCTCTAAAATCTGGTACAACTCTTATGTTTTCTGCAAGTAAATGACAGTGAAATTCCCAGTAAACTCATCTACACAGTGTACTCTAGTATGCCTTTGAAAATGCAGTATTACTTTCAGCTTTGTTTGTTGCTGCGTGACTGGCCTTTCCAGTCTTTTTTTTCCCCTTCATTGTAAAACTGTCCTCTCTTGACTTCACAAAAGTCAGAGAAATCCACAGAAGGCTTTCAGATTTAATTTGAAACATTTCTCATTTTGAGTTTCATCGGTCAAATCCTCTGATCTGATTTTCTCATCCCTTAAGACTTTTCACAATCTCAAAGGAAAACAGCTCTCAGACCACAGGACTACATCTATAAATCTTCAAAATTCTGTATCTAGGGCCGTTTCATCAGTTGTAAACCTGCAGCTTTGCACAGGTGAGTGATCATCTCTGCCCTAATAAAGTGGTAATGTAGTTTGAAATGAAATTTGATTCCTCCCTTTTTGGAAGGAGCAATGCTATTTGGAAATGAAATAAAAGCCATTTGTTTGACGGCTACTGCATTATATTATGGTCAGCCTTCCTGTAGCCATATGAAAAGCAAAATGTAGAATAGTGATTTCTTTTCCCAGAAAAATATCACTTGGTAATTGCACAAGAAAATTGCAAGCTTAATTTTTTCACATGGTTTTAGTAAGCAGATTCTTCCTGGTAAATAGCTTTCCTGACAAAATCAAATTTTACTGTTGCATTTCATGTGGGTCTTAAGGAGATTGCTCCACAAGCTGAGGAGTAACTACATATTTAAAGCCTCAGTTCAAGTTGCTATTGCACAATACAGACCCTTATAAACAAACTGTTATTCGTGGAGCGGTAGTTGACTGTGTAATGAAATCATGAAAATAGCTACATCTACCCAAACTACCTTTAATATATTTGTTAACCAAATATTTGTTAATTGCCTTGTCATTAAACAACTTCAAAGCAAAGGGTTTAGAAAGAACAGTCTCTTTTTCTAGTACATGTAGAAACATTGAAGTGCAGCAGAAATTAAACCCTCTAATCTACATCTTTGGTTAGTGCAAACTAACCAAACTAACAGTGGTAAGCTGCAGTCTACAAGTGCCTATCTGCCCTGTCTGTGCTGAGTGTTCTCCAGCCATGCTGCATTTCCCTACAAAAACCTATATAAGGAAATGTTCTGACTCTCTTTTTTTTTCTGATTTTGGTAATGAAATTTATTTCTAACGTGTTTCAGGAAAGATTACCATCCAGCATAAATTCAATAAACTCAATTGACATAGATGGAGTTTTGCTGTTTATACAAAATGACACTCTGGGTCTAGAGACATTTGAGCATTGGACTCTATGACCTTAGTAGCCTTTTCCAACTTGAATGATTCAGTGATGTTGTACTGTTTTCTATTTGCACATGATTGACATTCATTATTCGATTTCCTGAGCTACAAGACAATATTCAAATCTCTTGAAATTATTCAGCAATTCGTTTTTTCATTTATTGAATGCTTCCTGTATTTTCTCGCAACAATTTCAACAATGGACTTTTAAAAATATTTATTTCAGATAGACTACTGCCTGAATGATCCAAGCAATAGATTTTACCCTTTCCCTGTGTTTCCATCCCAACAGAAAAGCTATTAAAGCAGGCAGAAATCTGATTGCAGTCTCTGTTTTCAAACATTGTGGAAATTGGTAAACACACGATATTTCTTTCTGTGATAGTGGGAAGAATATTAAAGTGTATATAAAGTGAATGAAGTTTTAGTTTGGTTTTGGTTTTGGTTTTGTTTATTTATTTATTTCAAGAAAGATATTTGTGCAGTTGCTCCAGATGAAAGAAAGAAATCATTTATTGCACCTTCAGTTCCTCCTTCTTGCTATTTCATTTTCTTACTTTCACCATCCCTCTCCAAAATACTGAAGATTCAGCCACCTTCTCAAGCTTCCTTAAGTTGCTCAGCACCAGTCACAAAGGCACTCAGATGACCTCTCTTGCTATAGCATGAACACTTGTTTGTGAGATACATGGCTATTCCAACAGTACTGAATGCATAGTATTGCTTCAAGGAATATATAACATCTTCAATATGCACTCTTAAAATGTATTAATATTAATCACACTTACAGGTACATTGCCAGAGAAGGAGGCTCATCTCATTTTTAAGGATCCTTCAATATATCATAGAATATGTATTCAGAGTTGGTCTACTTATATGATAGAAATGCTTGAAGGCATGCAGGCAGGCTTTTGAATACTGCATTATCTGATTAATATTTAAGATCAGAAGAAAATTGATAAGGTAGCTGAAAGGGAGTGAAATCAAATATAGGGAAACATTTCCTTCCCTGGAGGACTTTTTGACCAGTGGAGCTCTGTGCAATTTCTTTCCAAATGTGAATATATCAGGTTCTTTTAAGGTAGTTTTGCAGCAAACATTCAACCGTATGTGATGTGCAGCTGTTGGGGATATTTTGATTTCATCATATTTGGCTTGCCATTTCTAAATAGATTTCATAGTTTTCCTCATTTGAAGAAACTTCACATGATATTGCAAGGTATATAATTTGTGTCAGTATTTAAAATGGTCAGACTAAATAATATTTGCAATTTCATAACCTAGGGAGTGTTGAACAGATGTTCACCCAAAGAGAAATATAATAAGAAGCTGTGTGGTTCAGGTATAATAAAGACAAACCATAGGTCTACAGTTCAATCACCTTGAAATCCAGTCATCTATTCAGCTTCATGGTGCAGATTCTAGGACAAGCTACGGAATTTAAGAATACAGTTACTCAAATAGGATTTATCTAAAATGTTTTACTATGACCTTTTTTTTAAGAAATTTCAAGTCATGGATGCAAATATCTACAAGCATTTCTAGAGTTCAGTAGCTGTAGTTTTCATTCCAAGTCAATATGAAAGATATTTAATGCACTTACATTTCATTGCAGTCTTGCAAAACACTATATACAAATGAAATTGTTTTTGCAAATCACTTGATACATTTGTTTCTTTCCTGCACAAATATGTGGAACGGTACTAGTAGCTTTTTTATATGAATATATGGTAAACTTTATGCTTCATCTGTTTGGAATACTGTTAAAACTTCTTCCTTTGAGAGAATTTAAAAAAGATACTTAGAAACCCCCAAAGAATGCTGTGGCAAGAAATTGTAAATTAACGTCTTCTATAATTTCTCCTTTTTTTTTTTTTTTTTAATTATTATTGGCTTTCTAGAAAGGTCTTCAGTGTTTCTTGGGTAGACTTCTTACTCACAGTTATACTGTATTTTAAAGAGTTTTTGATTTTTCCTATATGAACAGTTTTAAGTATCAGAGGTTCTCTGCATTTTGGATGCAGAATAGTCTACAGAGTATGTTCTTTGAGTCTTTAGGTTTCTTTAGCCTGTCTTTAGGTTTCTGTAGTGGTTTTGTCATGAGATTGGAAGCTGAAGGAACTGTAGTAATGAACCATCCTCACCTGTACAGCAACCTGAATAGGTGGGATGAATTGCCCCCTGGAGATGCCCGTCTCTCCTCATTAGTTGAGGGCTAGAGGAGAGTTGACAGGATGGACCAGACAGTATAAATTTAAGCAAAATAGTTTTGAATTTTAAATAAGTGCTCAGAATATTTTTTATTTTTTCTGTCATTGGATACCTTCAGAATGATATTTCTTTCAATAGTATGTGTTTGCTACCAAGAAAGTACTCTTCATTAGCTCAGAATTATTCACCTGAAAATTAAAAAAAAAATAATTATTGCTGTCAGAAAGTTTCAGTTTAATTAATCTGTGAAATATTTATATATGAAATCATGATTCATCTCACCTGAAATCAGCATTTCACTGAGCTCCATGTGGTGCCAAACAGAAGAGAAAGGCACCCAGCAGAGGCAATTCATCTCAACACAAGCTCAGTGAAGGTTTTTTACACACTTAATATATGAAAGAGTTGAAACTGGGTGTTCTGAATATCCACCCTCCATCACAGTAAATCAGGTCAGGAAGCCTCTCTCTCTTATTTACAGATTATGAAATGCACCTACAATAATTATGATGCTTCAAATAACTCTTTTGAACTAAACACTTAAAACTCTGATGTAGCTTATACTTTTATGATTCATTTTTCAAATATGAAACCCAGAGTGGTGACTTTTGAATGGACAGAGAGTTACACAAGTATTTCTGTGGAGCTACCCATCTTCCTGCAGGTGCTTTTCCTTGCGTTTAGTATTGTGAGTCTTACGTGGCAACTTCTTTTCCTGGGAATTGTCTTTTTTGGTAGTTATTTTGCAGAGTGCTATTATTCTTAGGTATTTTTCTTAGGAGATACCATGTCTTAGACTTCGGAAACCCACAGGAAAATAGCTGAGTGCAAGTTCTGTAGTAAGTACCATCTAGATACATATATAGTGACTGACATCGGTATTTGCATGTTGTTGCCTGAGCCATATTTCTGCAAATGTGGAAAGCATGTGGCAAAAATATTTGTTCTGCAAAAGATGATCACATGAATTAGCAGAGAGCAATGCATTAAATATAAACAAATCCTAAGTGTCTTCTTTTACCCGATTTCTCCTCCTTTCTTGCCTTCTCACTCCCTGCCGCCCTCTGGAGGCACTGGAAAGATGATGAGTCCAGGTTTTGACTTCGTTTTAAAAGATTATTGTTATTGTAATCTGTATGTAACGGGAATTTGAGTCAGCTGTTAAGTGTGGTGTTGACAATTCTAAATATGTGGTCTTAGTAAATGTGTGATTGTTGTTAACACTTTTAAAGAAAGGAGACAAAATTATTGTCTATTACAAAATGAAAGAAACTGGCTAGAGAGCACAGTTGTGGTACAAAATTCAGTGCTGATTATGGATTTCAGCAACTTAATGCACTTCTTTTAATTATATGATTGTTTCAAATCCAACCTATTTTAGTTAATTCTCCAAGATTTAGATTATGAAAGTGCAGAATCTGATAAATATAAGAAATGTTAAATTTACAAATGGATGCATTTCATGCCTCTTTAACAGCTCTAAATCTTTCTCTTTTTTTCAGATAAAACTATTCTATAATGAAGAATGTAAACACATTCTATAAAAGAAGAATGTAAAGTAAACTCAAATTCACTAACCCAAACTTTTTTATCAGTAACACTTTGCATCTATTTAATGGTGCATCTATTTAATACTGAATTACGAGGGTGTTCCTACATGACATTTGCATTAATATCAAATTAATCCTTTATGATCAATGTTATTGTCATGAAATCTAGACAAATTCATTAAAAGAGTCACATAAAATAAAGTGCCTTTTCTATTATGCAGGTTTTAAATCCAGTTTGAGTATTAACTGCTCATTTTCTTGGATTAAGAAGATCTATCTGTTTCCATTCAGCTGCACTCCTTGAAGAACTTGAATTGCAACGTACTCTGATGATGTGGAATACATTGTAAGATGGTCAACAAAAATCAAAAGGTATTCTTTTTAAGCCATTATTACCGCAAGTGAAACACAGTAAAAAATTATAATGGATCCTTTTCAAAAACTGAAAATCAGTTTTCAATATTCACCCCTCAAAATCAACACCTAATACACAAAGACTTATAATCCAGTCTTTTTATTGATATTACTTGGCTTGTTCTGAGATGATGGAGCAGATAGAAAGACTATTTTACTATGGTAAAAACTTCTGGACATATCACTTTACTTACTCATATCATGGGGCATCGGGTGACATATCAGAGGGGCAGAGGTAATCTCTAAAGATCTGTGAAGTCAACCATTTCTCTAAGAACGCCTACCGTGCTTTTCACATTGTTACCTTGCAGACATCAGGCAGTACAAACCATCAAAATACAGTGAACAATTATAGCAATATCAGCCATGATTTTGAAGTTGCAGATCCACCACAGAGTAAAAGAAAGATCCTACAGAGCTTCAGAGAGCAAGAAATGTCCATTGTTCTACAAATCACACAGTTCTGTAAAATTTAGTCTCTGAAAGATAAGGTGAACTAGTATGACTTGCAGCAAAAATAATTTTAATGTTCTTAATTTGTTTTACTAACTTGTTGTTATTGTTATTACAGACAGCCAGAGGACAAGTACCGAATTCCATGTCAGTCATCAAGCTGAGCTCTGGGGATGAGAGACCATGGCAAAATCCTGGCACGAGCACACGTGGTCCCAGCCAGAGCCAGGCTGTCCCTGAGACAGACGCTGCCTGTCTCCCTCGAACCCTTGCCAGCATGCAAAGTAGGCAGGCCATGCACTCTGGAAGGGATGATATGCCCCTTGTATTCCTGTGCATCCATATTCCCAGGCTTGATTGCCGCCTTCCTGGGTGTCTCCCAGTTGCCTTTGCTCTGGACAGGCAGGTTTCAGGAGATGAGCGCTCTGGCTCTGCTCCTGTGCAGGTCTGTGCTGTATCAGAGCTGGTTTCTAGTTCTTGATGTCCTGGGGTCCACTCTAGTGTTAGTCTGTGCAAGAGGTGAGGAGCTTTGGCGTGTCCTTTCTCCTTGTACCTCATCACCATGATCATAGAATCACAGAAGGATTTGGGCTGAAAGGGACCTTAAAGTTCACTGCGTTGCAATCTCTGCCATGGACAGGGACACCTTACACTATTCCAGGTTGCTCCAAGCCCAAAATTCATTCCAATTTTGCATTGGAATGAAAATGAAAAATATTTTTTGCTGTTGCTTGGCCCTTGTTTTGAGCTTTTCCTTTCTTCCCCTTTTTAAAAAAGGAATCATGCTTAAATGGGTAACCTCAAAAATAAATTTACATTTCTTCTTAGGTGAAAGCTTTCAGATAATAGCTTCTCTAATTACAAAGGTTTCTATTTTCTTTCATTGGAGGTACCAGCTTGAGCCTTGGCACATCTCTGTTGAAATTGTTAATGTGCTTCAAGATATACTTAAGGTTAGATGCCCTTAATTCAACAGTTAAGAGCTTTAAATGTAGATTTACCTCAGGTCAGTACTCATATCATCAGATGTGGAACATATGAAAAAAGAGAGCCCAGCATCAAATCCTTCTGAGGGAGGTTTTAATAAAACTTAGCAAGCCACTGTGAAGTGTTTCAGCATTCATCAACTGTTAATGGTGTTTTAGTGTAATGTTTTTTTCAGCTGCAAAGTATTTCAACATTGACTTATTTCAAGAAAATTGAAATATTGTTAAGGTTTTGCAGCCAAATATAATTAATAAGTTGTATTTGCAGTTGATTTTCATGAAAGTGAATATGTAATAACAGATGGTAATGCCAGAGTATACCAAATCTGAGAGAGAGAAAAGGCTAATGAGTAGATCCTTATAACACAGATGCAGTCTTTGATAAATACATATAAATCTTATTGTCTTAATGAAGTTATGACATTCAGCTCTTTCGGCTAGGCAGAAGTAACTTTACTTTTTCTCTTACCAAACTAATGACACTTATCTACCCAAGATTCCCCTTGTGATAGAATATTATCATAAATTACAATGACCACAAAAACAACTGTAAAGTACAGTAATATATATTTTAGCACAGCTGAGCAACCTAATGTGTTAAATTGTTTTAGAGATACATTTAAATCTGAGTTATATGAATTAGAATGGTGAGTATGATTCCAGACTTTCCTAAATCCATCTAATTAAACTGGTTTTGTGGGAGGAAATCATATTTGTTTGGAACTTTTATCCAACAGAAGTTTATTGGACACCTCTATTACTTCAGAAGTCCAGCGATACTGAAATCCCCCAAAGGCTGTTGAAGTTACATTTTACTGAGACTTCCCTTGGAGGAATAGTAACTTCATCACAGATTATAGCTTAAACTCAATTTTCCAAAACATGATAGTTTATAAAATTATAGTATGTGCTATAACATTTGTTGTTGATTCATGCTCAGCCTGAGGCAGGCAGAAAGTCTGCTGCCTTACAGAAGAAAATTATGTTTCCTTGAATGAAGGGTATATGACAAGTCTAAAGCCAGGCACTAGCAGTGTGATTTTTAAAAAAAATGTTTATTATTATAAAAATATTCTGCAGATCATGAAGCTGCAGGACTATTCTTAATATTCAGGACTGTTCAGTTTAATATTCTATGGTACCTTTGTACAGAGCAGTAACATCACCATCCTATTTGCTGCAGTATAGGAGCAAACAGTAAATACAGGATTACATGCTGGTCTCATATAGACCAATATCATTCCAGAAAAACAGTTCAAATCAGTGAAGCAATTTCCCTGGAATTAATCAGGTTGAATCCATTTGTGAGTGCAGAGAATACCATGGCCTTTCTCAGCATCCTTTCAGCTTGAGTCCCGTTACTGGTTTTGTAAAGGGAAAGAGGACATAGAAGGAAAGTGCAAACAGCATTAAGCCTTAAATAAGCCTGAAGGGTAGCTACGGTTACATTAGCTGTATCAAGTATGCAGACCCAAAAGCATTTAGGAAGCTAGCAGTGTTTTGAATTAAAAATAATGTGGTATGGAAATGTTCAAGCTCCTTTCAATCATCATGTCTTTTTTCAGGCTAAGAAATTGAGGGTCTAAGATACATATGAGACAACTTCTAAAAGAGATGATATAAATCTCATCCAAAGATTTAAGTTAAAATATGAATGTCTGAAAGAACTAAGGCTGGCTGTAGGAATTTTCCTAAGTTTAACAACCAGGGAAGGATTTATCCTGTGCTAGTGTCAAGAAATGTCTACAGAAGTTCTAGGGTATCAAAGGCATGCCAAAAGGCTGACAGATGAGATCTGGGACCTATGACAGACTCATACTGCTGTAAAGAATCAGCCGAGACAGAAGGAAAGTATCCCAGGGTACCTAAACTGCTATTAATTTCCTGTATATAGGCAACTGAAACTCTACCTCTGTTAAGCGAATTTTAGACATTTGATATTTTTAAGCAGAGATAATTTTGGTTTGATTTTTGACACAGTAATGTTCAAAGAAGGTTTGACTCTACTGAAATCACCTTATTCCTCTGACAAGATAATATTCTAGGGTAATTACTTCTAAGGCATAAAAGAAGGTGATATTAAAATGTTAAAGGTTACAGTTCACTTTGCATATTAGATTCAAAGATATTTGAGAAAGGCTCAGGTTGTCTAAAATGCCATACTTTCTTTGTTTCCAAATTTTGCATACGAGCATTATAAATACAAGCTCTCTGACAGGTTGGGCAGAAATCATCTAGGAATGATCCAGACATCTCAGTGTCATAAACTCTAATAACTACAATGATTCTAAACTCAATTCCCTAGTGTGAATTTAACCTTTTGGATTTGAGCACTGCCTTTTTAGACCTCATCTAGACTGTGAAACAAAATTACTCTCTCTACATAGCCTATTTGAACAATTGTAGTCTACATTGTTCTTTTCATCTTTAAGAATGGATTTGAATAATGTGTGACATAAAATTATAAAATGAGCAAATTAAATTGAGTGAGCATTGGATACCATCATATTTTGAATTTTCTGAGTTGTGTATGCTTGATTACTCAGACTCAGTGTTACATTAATGTTTCTTTATTTCTATTTAATATTAAAGAGCACCTCTTCCAAATCCTGTAATGGTGTCTTTATAGCCAAAGTCAAGTTAGTAAATATTGGTCAGTAAATGTATGCAAATACAAATAAATTAATTGAAAATATGTACTGGAAAAATTCTCTGTGTTGAGAATAACTATTGGACAGTAGTTACATCCTTGCATGCTCAAATTGTCTCTTTGGGTTGAAAGTTTGATGTATAAAGCTTAGATTGGGAAAAAAAAAAAAAGCAGTAATTAGTATGATGAAGGTAAATTAGCATTAAGAAATAGCTCAGTCTGAACATTTCTTCCCATATGCATGGAAGGTTCATGTTTCTTGTATTCAAAAACTGTTTTCTTGTAACCTCTTGGGGAACACTTAGAATATTTTTTGAATATCTGCAAGCCTTCATAGTCTAGGCTCAATGTTTATTTTAGGACTCCTTTAGGACTTCTCAATGTTGAGAAAAAGAAGTATAGATTTTCTTTAAAACTTTCTTCTTTTTTTTTTGCATTTGTTATAGTCTGCCTTTGCAGTCAGGGATTGTGATACAAAACTTTCTTTAAGGAATTAAAAGAAATGATAAAGCGATAGATGGATTTTGCTAGCCATAAAGGCAGAAAACTGTACACATTTGTTTTCCAGTGATGCCTAAGGGTTTGGTGTGTATTTTTGATGTGTATTTTTGTGGATTTTTAGAGGGTTTGGTGTGCATTTTGTGGATATTTAGAGTTTTAGAAGTATGGGTTTTCTTGCTCACATATTAAGTGGTGTTGGAAGTTACTAAAGTGATTTTCTCACA
>JAWWEW010000112.1:66345438-66381602 GCA_035583185.1 Anabacerthia variegaticeps | reverse complement strand
AATAAAGGTATTGTCTATCTTTCTCCATTAACGTTTTGCTGAGTGCCTATTTTCCAGGATTTTAGGCATCACCAGTACTTAGAGTGGCTACTAAGAGGATGAAGGTTCTCTATTCACAAGGAGCCACGTGGAGAAGACAAGGAGCGATGGGTACAAGTTCCACTGGGAGAGGTTTCATCTAGATTTAAGAAATTATTTTTTTACATTACAAATAATTATTGAACAACTTAGTCAGGGTTGTAGTAGTGGCTCCATTATTAGGAGCTTTCAAGATGCAACTGGACAGTGCATGACCTCATCTGGCTCCCTTTCTCGTGAAAGCTTGAACAAGGTGAAGTTTTGAGGTCCCTTCCAACATGGGCTATTCTATGATTCTGTGAATAGACATGTTCAGAAAGCACTTTGAAATAAGAAAAATAAATTTTGATGAGAACAAAACACTTAAAAAGTCCTGCAGAGAAGATTGTGTCTTGTGAGGACATTAAAATGTATTGGTTTATCTCATTTAGAAAGGGGCCTAACTGAGCTCTAAGTGCTGTTTTTAAAGAGTGGAAATAGCAGAGGAGTGACATTTAAGCAAACAGATAACTGTGGTGTAAAAACAAATGAACATAGACAACCCTGGATACATTTAAGCTAAAAGCTTTAAGGGGGTTTTTACCTGTAGAATGAATAATGTTCTTCACATTCAAATAGCAACCAGAAGGGTTCACATTTGCAAGTGAACAGTAACGGCAGTAAAGGCAAGTTAAGGGTACAGTGAAAATAGCTATTTTTAGAGGTCAGGTAAAGACAAGTGTTATAACTTGATCTTCATAACTATGCAAATAAATAAGACAATCAAACCCTCAAAATTCCAACATAAAATTTTATTTGACCCCTTCTAGCTTACAGTTTCTGAAAACAATTTCCAGGAAGCATCATCTTAGCATCTTTTTTCTTTTTTTTTTTTTTTCTCCCATAGCATTTGTTGGTTTTACTCCCTGAAGGTCATCATGAGACAGTGCTCCATGCCCTGCAGTGGAGGAAAGGGCCAGTTTGGCTCATCACATACTAATGGTGTGCATTTGCATATTTGCATCACTGCTCCATGACCCATGACCATTCACTTTCTGGATGGAGGCTGAATGGAATGTCTGTAAACAACCCAAGTACTGGAACTTCACAGAGACATCTGGGGAATGGAATGGTGAAGGCCAGGTTATATGATGGAACTGATATGGAGAGGAAAATCTGTAAAGGGCTAACACTTCTTTCCCCAGGAATTGCCCTGCTCTCTTCCTCAGCCAGCACAATACTTGTTCTTAATAAGAGCTGGTGATATGATGTTATTACAGCCTGGTATGACCTTGTGAGTGTCTTTATACCCCAGGAGTCAAGAAAAGAAAAAGCCTTCAAGCATGGAAGGGTCTCAGTGCCAGAAAAATTCATTTAAAAACTCTCAGGATATGATGAGGTTCCCATTTTAAAATGCCAAAAAACAATGCAGGCACTTTGAATGTTAACCTGCAGATAAAAGACGCTTTCTTTATATTCCCAATGATGCAAGTTTTGACCTTCCACCCCTCATTCCATATTTGCAGATAGTGGAGAACACAGCCTCCAGGGCTAGGAGCGTGAGAGAATAGAGGTATTCAAGAGAAAGCACATCTTTCATAGTGTGCAATGGGCAAAGAAAATGCTCCCTTATACTGAAGTTACATTTCAATAGCATCACAGTCTTTGTTTATCAAATACAATACTTTTCTGTTTCTATTACAAACTTGAGTTTAGGCTTCTTTTCTGCAGAAATGACAACTTCAAATATAAACAGGGGAAAAAAAAAAAAAAAGGAGGTGATTTTAATCTAAATTCTCTCTGCACAAAGCTCTTATCTTTACAAGCCCAGAAGCCAAGCACAACATATACCTACAACATTTGATTAAGATCCACTGAGTATTAAGTATAAACTTTCCCATGTAAGTTTTCTCCTGCAGTGCTGCTGCTAAGTTATTGAATATTGTTCTTTTCCTTTGTCTCTTTTCCCAGACATTTCTGTCTCTCAGGTATCCTGTACTGAAAAGTAAGTTCTTTTTCATGAAGAAAAACCTAAATCTGTTGTAAGGAACTCTGCTGACATAGATTGCTGCAATATATTAGAAATAAAAATCTACCGAAGAGGAATAGTATACAGGTATTCTAGAGGATTAGGAGTCACACAGTCAGTCAACATTTAAAGCCTTTACAGATGGAAAACTAGCAGAGATATGAGTAAGGCGGTTAAGACTATTGTTGGGTTCACAGAGATGAGCAGGAAAGATGAGCATAGAAAGAGATACAAATTCTGAACCACTATGAATCTTTGTCTTTAAAAATACTTTTTATTATTTCACAGTTCAGAAGAAAAATGTCAAATTATATTTGCAGTCCATAACAATCATTTCTTTTCATGCTTAAAGAAATTTTAAATATAGAAAGTCAAGTAGATATTTTAGTAGTTAGAGGTGGTGGCAGCTGGAGAGATTGTTTTGGTTTTCATCAGCTTATATCTGTTTTCAGATCTAATACCTCTCTGTGGAGCCAGTGGGAGGTACTGCAGCAAGATATGATGACAGCTATTTGTCATTAATATTTGAGGAACTACTGCATCATTTCTTTTGTGTACTAAGCCACCAACATATGTGCAATAGGGGGGTTTAACAGAAGGGAGATCAGGCTACCTAGTCTTTACCATATGCATATATATACATGCCGTACACATACAAGTTCATTTACATAGGGTTTGTTTCAGGTTTTCCCCTTCAATTTTCAGTAATAAATTAGAATGCAGTCATTAATTATACCCATTCTAAACCGCCAGTAACCTTTGCTTGCCATCAGTCAATATGAATGAGAGGTGAAAAGTATATACAAGTTGCCATTGCTTGTGCAAATTTTAGATTCAAATTACAAAAGGCTCAATTCTGAACACCAAAACACTGAAAAGGAAGTCTTTTTATGTATAACAATAGTAATAGAGGTTTGGGGGTTATTTTTCCAGGACAAGGAGTAATGGTTTTATACTCAGAGGTTACATTTAGACTAGATATAAGTAGTAAATTTTTTACAATAGCCATGGTAAAACACTGCCACAGGCTACCCAGAGAGGCAGTAGATGCCCTACCCCTGGAAACATCCAAGGTCAGTTTGGACAGGAGTCTGAGCAATCTTTTCTAGCTGAAGATGTTTCTGCTTATTGCAGGGGCACTGGGCTAAATGAGTTTTAAAGGTCCCTTCCAGTCCAAACCATTCTATGATTCTAAGATTATTCCTTGTGGTAGCTTTAATAAACTCAGGCATTTGAAAGAAGTGATAGTTTTCTAGAAGGGCATTATAAATGGAGCAATGTAATACAGAAAATCCCAGATTCCCTGTGAAGGAAAATCATAAATTCCTCAGATTTTTTTTTGAAAAAAACCCCACAGCTCTGTGGAAAATTAGGGTTCCCTCATAGACATCAGCACTGTTTACATTTTACATGATAATAGCTGTTTAAAGATTTGTAAATTATTCAGGAAATATTCTTATGTACTGTGTTTTTTTTTTTTAATCAGGTTTTTATCTGTTTTAGTTAGAGATAATGATACAGCTTGCTAAAATTCTGCCTAATATTTATTTGTAAAGGTTAAATGAACTGTCAAAAAATGCTTAGTCAGAGATGTCTTCAGGAAAATAATTTTCAGAGATCATGTTTAACGAAACATTCATTTCCATCACAAGACCCAATATAAACTAGCCTCATTCTCTTACTGATACTTTTAAAAAACTCCTCTGGATGTGGGATAGAACAATAAAAAATAAAATTAAAGGTTCTACATACCTTCCAGAGTTTCTGTTGTCCTAGTCATTAAAGCAGTCATCTGTCTCTACCTGATTAAAGCAGCTGCTTCTGCACGCTAGGTGACTTTTGGCATGTGAAACACCTGTAAACAAATCTGTCAAACGCAGACACCAATTCAGAGAGGTTACAGATTTTCCCACTTTTAAGATAACAGGGGCTTAAATGGTTTTATCTACATTCACAACAGGACATCTTAAGTCCACAGCCATAAAGTCACTGCACTTGCAGAGATGGAGAGCAGCCAAGACATAGACAGGTTTGACCGCATGACTCAGCACGTGGTTGTGATGCTCCTTGCAAACTTGCTCTTCACATTTCCTTTTTCTCATCCAGCATGGAATACAGTCTTCCAAGGACTGTTTGCAGACAGTGATATCTCTCTGTGGGAAAGTACTTGATACTGGTTCATTATAAATTTGACCATTGCAACTTAACTGTCAAATCAAGGCTGTGATTCTCATCTGTGTCCATATGACAAAACTCCACAAGACTGGGTGTATGTATTTTTTTCTTTTTCAGCTTGGCAGGAACTTGCAATATGTAAGCAAGTATAATTGATGACCAATAAATTTAATACCTATGAAACCTCTTCACCGAAACGGTCATAGAAAAAAAACCAAAATCCACTAGTTCCCTTCCCTCTCAGAAAAACCAACCTAACTAACAAATATAATCAAGGATACTTCCTTCTTGAAATCTGGAATATTATTTATATATTTTTTATTCTTGCTGTGCACTTTAAAGCTTTTGTAACCATTCCTGTGGCTGTAGATACACTAGAAATCTCATAAGTTAATTAAGCTAGTTCTTATCAGAATTTACAGTAACGGCCAGCTAGCCAAAATATTAATCTCCCAGTGTGCAGCTTAAGCTTTGTATCTGAAATCAATCATATTTGCAAACTGCCTGCAATGTTATACATAGTGCAACCTAGTGTTAAAAACCCTCCCATATCTAGTTTTTGAGCTTGAATCCCAGGTCTCACTCTGTCATGCTCAGTAGAATTTCACTCTACAAAGGACCTCACAGATTTCCACAGAATATATGGTATAGTTATGCATGTATCA
Source organism: Anabacerthia variegaticeps (assembly GCA_035583185.1). Taxonomy (NCBI): domain Eukaryota; kingdom Metazoa; phylum Chordata; class Aves; order Passeriformes; family Furnariidae; genus Anabacerthia; species Anabacerthia variegaticeps. The sequence continues at coordinate 66,376,676 of JAWWEW010000112.1, read as the reverse complement.
CTGGAAACAACTCTGTCTCTGGGTGCCATAAAATCACTCTCAACACAAGCATTACAGTATTTTTAGAGTTAACCATATGGCCTTTTCACTGCATTCTCAAAGGACTGTGCTCCATCAAAGATGACTTTAACTTAGATTGCATGCAAAAGGAGGACCGTCAATCTTATGTTAATACTTGTGTACAAACTGTATACCTTACATTAACACTATCTTGCTCCTTTTCACTTCATTGTTTCATAAGCAAATGTGTCCATTCCCATAGAAATATGTCTAATCCTATTTTCACAGTAAGATTTATCTTCTTCACAGTAGGATAAAGGCCATTTGACTTGCTAAACTGTATTTATCTGTGGAATACAATTAATTGTGTTTGTGTCTGTTTTGTTTTGCTTTTCATCTTATTGACAATGAAATAAAGTAAAAAAAGCAATGACTTTTTGGTTGTTTTTTTTTTGAGTGAAATCTATTCTAGTTTGCTTTAATTTCCTTTCTAAATAGCTGTGTTCATAGGAGAAATCTCCATTCTGAGTTACATGGAGTGGAAAAATCCCAGAGGTACATTTTGGATTCTACAGGGAATCAAAAAACTGCAAGTGCTGTAAGCACTGCTTCTGAAACTCTCATGTTGAGAGAAATCACAGAGCTTGCTGAATTTTGCAGCAAAACTCGCTGCCTCAGCAACAATTACTGTAGATGTGCTTACAAACTGACACCAGTGATAATGTCAGTGTGCAGCTGGGATATTAAATGGAACCTGCTGCTCCACACCAGCTTATTCAAGCAGATTCATGGGCAGGGAAAAAGGAGGCAGAGAGGCTGAGAAGATCTAACTGCATTTGTGCGTATTACATATATATGAAAATGCAGTCATGCATTTAGAAATGAAATGTATAAAAAGGTGAAGAGGGTGAAAGAATACCACCTGCCACTCTGCAGGGGATTTAGGGCATCAGGAAAGCAGTGCCATGCCAGCAGGTGAACAGGGCAGCAGGAGCCTGGTAACTGGCAGCCAACATGTGGCCAGGCCAGCAGGCAGCAAACACCTGGATGCTTCTTTGTGAACCAGCCAGCAGGAGCCTGGTACAGAGCAGAGAGCAGGTGGACAGGGTGGCAGCCAGGCTGGATACCTGGCAGCTGCTTGGGGTCAGCTTGTCAGAGAGCTCGCTACACAGAGCCGTAAAAAAGGCTGTTTGCTTTTTCTCTGTTGTGTTATAATTGTTCCCATATTTTAATGGGAAAGACAAAGCCCAGCTTCTCCAAAGTGCCTTTAGTGGGTAAGGGGAAGCCTGTGTCACAGTTTAATAAATTTTCCAGCAGTCATTTTCAAAGAGCTGTCTTACTTTCAGCATCTCTTGAACAATACTGGAATGAAAGTCCCTTACTCACATTGGTCAGTCATTAAACGGTTCTTGTTTTAAGTACTGTGGTTGGTATTTAGATCTCCAAGCAAGGAAAGCTAACATATGAACCAGTGTAAAACTAGCCACATTGCAGAGGTCTTACAGTGAGGACTACAACAATGAGATCCTTTTTCTAATCTCCAGAGGAAAAAGTAGAGATTATGGAAGAGCTGTTGATGTTCATTACAGCTCTGCATATTTTAAGGCACTACACTTACTGTCACTATCTAGAAACTGGCTTTGTATGTCCATTCTGCCCCTGATGAGCCCTGCAGAGCATGGCAACCAGAGAATAACAAGTGCTACTGCTGCAATGTCAACCCTCTGATGGTGAAGGGGACTGGCTGGAACCAGGGTACAAATCAAAGAGCTTTTAAATTTCAGGTTGCACAGCTCATTAAGCTCTTTTAATGAAAATTATATTTTTTCTATGCATTTTACAGACTTCAGTCTTTCCCTGAAGAATTAACCATACAACTGACTTATTCAATTAAAAAATCTTTCACCAATTTGAGTCATTGGGGATAAAACTCGATATACATGAAATTAAATCAGAATCCTTCCTTTGGAGTGAGCAGACAAAACCTCTATACTGATCAGAATGTGGGTTTTTTGTTTTGTTCTTTCTTTCTCTTTTTGTTGTTGATACATCACTCTCTATATAGTGTATTTGCAGCACAAGGGTAAATTCATTCCCTGACAATGACAAGCTGTATAGCACTTTTCTTAGCCATATAAGCAGACGGATATTGTATAGGAAAAAAAGAAGTGGAATTACCTGTGATCATTAAATAGGTGGAATTACATAGCTAAATATATTGTTTGTATTTTAAATAAAGCTTTTGTGAATTAATAGCTAAAAAAAAAAAAAAAAGGAAAGAAAAAAATTATGTATAGAACCCAGTACAGTGCTTTAATGGAAATATTAAAGAGGAAAAAACCTGAGGGCAAATCACAGGGAAAAAAAAGCAAACTAGCTATACTGAAAGAAAAGTGTTAACAATTACACTGCTAATGATATTTCGTTCCAGAAACAACTGCTGAAATGCTAAAATAATGCATTACTGTCAGAGTTAGGTTGCTTAAATAACACAACAAAAATAGCATGTTCAATGGATAGCACATTATCAGAAGAGTAAAGTATACAACTAGAAGGAACGTGTGAAATATTTTAAGAAGAAATCTGCAAGTAAAGATTATAATATATATTCATAAAAGGGCAAGAGTTAAAATTGTGCAAGCAACCTTGGCTGTTAATTTTTTGACTGGAGTGCTTACCTTTGCAACCTTTGCATTTTCTTCATTAAGACGTTCCAAGTAATTTATCATTTTTATAGTGTTCAGAGGCTCAGATACCATGGAAACAGGCTGAGACTAGGGGAGTAGTTGTAGTATTAAAATAATTAGCAGTGAGTTGAGAAACAAAGTTGCTGATCAATGCTTATCTTTCTCAATTCAGTCTCACACAGTGACTTAGCATTATTTGTGTTGAGATTTTTGTCTGTGTTCTTATGTAAATCTGTACATGTTCACATCTGTCAGTGTGTACAAATACTTTTTCCCATGCACTATAATATGTACTTACTCTCAAAGAGCATTATCTGTGATACAAATGTACTCTACTACTTACTGAAAGTTAAATTGCCAAGAAACTGTTTCTCATTAGAGTGGTTGTTGGTATTCCAGAGGAAATCCAACAATTACGTGCACTAGTTTAACAACACAGTCTCCCCTTTTTGATATTATGGCTATTTGAATAATGTGGTCTAATGATCCAGATCTGCAACCCAACATCATGATATATTATTAATAAGATACCTTCTTTGCTGTGAAATTCTCTGTGAAATTGAGAATCGGTGTTTGTTGCAACTTTCAGAAGAGGAAGGAGGAGAGTGTCAGTATGAATTGGCAGGAGTTTGTTGTCCTGGAAATCCTAGGGTTTTAGTTTAAACAGGAAAATCACTTCACCAATTATACTTGGTCCAGGAAGAATATAGCAATGCTGTGTGGTGCAGTTATGCTCAAGATGCATTGGAAAAATCAAAAACTCAAAGAATCATTTTTAGTAGGAAAAGACCTTTAAGAACTACAAGTTCAACCATTAACCCAGCACTGTCAAGTCCACCCCAAAACCATGTCCCTAAGTGCCACGTCGTGTCTTTTAAATACCTCCAGGGAGGTAACTTCATTGGGCAGCCTGTTCCAATATTTCCGATGTAAAAAGCACCATTTTGTTTATATTTTTGAAGTGGCAAGAGTACTAGAAATTCATCTTTGAACCTGGGAGGTAAGAAAATACCAGAAACTATAATTTTCATGTTCAAAGAACCTTGTAATATAATGACAATGTTACACACATTTATCTGAAGCTAGTTTTGAACCTAAAGTTTCTAACTGAATTTGTGCTGCAACTAATGAACAGGAGGCAGATGTTATTTTGGTTTTGTCAAGAGAGTATTGTTGTCAACAAAGAGTGTTGTTGCCAACAAGGAGCATTATTGTCAAGTGAGTAAAGACAATTTTTTTGCAATAGCAATAACTTTTAACAATAGATACTTGTTTGCCACTGAAATCTTTCACAACATTTCACACATCTTGCACTGCAAAGTATAATCTTACTGAGAATATTCCAACAAGAATTTATCTTACCTTCTCTTGACAGTTAACAAAAAGAGCACTTTCTCAAAATGTGAAAATTTTATCAAACATAAGGAAATTGTGCACTATAGGAACTTGGAGTAGAAACTGAGGCATATTTTCAGTTCTTCTAACACAAAATTCAGCAGATTGTAATTAATTTAAAGAAAATTAGACAAGGGATACCTTTTTTTCGCAGACATGTCTGCAAGTAATAGGTTCATATCCATCAACTAGTATGCATTTATAATGAGCATTCAGCATTCAACATAGTATGTCTGCTGATAGAATGATTTCCTTCTACCATGGGACATATTCCAGGATAAATGATGTAAGTCAAAGGCCTGCTGTATGACACTGATTTTACCTGAAACTTCACAGCAAAAATCTAGGTAGTTATATGTTTTGTGAGAGAACGAGCTGTTTGGAATGGGTTTTGGTAGGTTTGCTTTGTCTTGTTAAAAAAAAAAAAAAAAAAAAAACAACACTTCCATCTAAAGAGTTCTTCCTTAAAGGCAAACCAAAATTTCTTTATTAATGTAAAAAAATATAACAAAGTTGGTCATATCCATATTAAAATATTGTGAATACAAAGCTAATCTGTTTGAAAGCATTAGGGAGATATTTGAGCAATCCCTATGAAGATTATAAGCCCAGCTCTTAGTAGCAAACATTAGCAGCTTTTCCAAACAGGGTAAGACATGATTTGGAGACGCAAAACATAATTTTAAGGTTTTTCAGGTATCATAATGAGAGTTTTTTCTTAACACTGAATATTCATGATGCATCATAAAACTAATGATAAACATAAAAACTGATGTGAACGTTTGACTAATCTGTTCTTATTTGTTTGGAAGAGCTTTAGTAATTGCCTGATTTGTAAATTAAACATCTGCTATGGGAATAAACAAAAACATAACTGAGCATATTCAAATAAATTGAATTCACCTTAGTTCCATAAATTTTATTATATGGGCTCATCAATTTTATTATACGTGAGTGCTGCAACACTATGGATGGCCTTACTTAATTTTCTTTTAGATACTCTTATTTGCTACAATAAATGTTTTCTGGTTCTAATAAACTACTACTCCTATGAAAGATTTTCGCTTGTCTGAGTTTTTTTGGGTTTCTTTTTTTGTTTTGTTTTGTTTTGTTTTCTCTAAAAGATGGTCAGTAAAACAGCTAGTTTCATATCAGCCCATTTGAGACATGCCATCAATTTTTGGATATACTAAGGAGTTTCAGTAAAAAGAGAAGAAACTGTCTTGAACCATCATGCTTTTCAACATTAAGGCGTAAAAAGTAGCACACAATACAAAGTTATTTTTGCATTGCAACCAAGGCACCAGAGGGCACAAGGGCATCAGATCTGCTTCCTTGGTTTCTTCCTTGAGTCTTATTACCAATTCCAGTGTAGAAAGTTATGATGGCTGCCTGTTGCATGACTCCGCTGATCAAGTAAGAGATCCTGCTACTCTAACTGTTAGGTCCGCAGAACAAAAGTTGGGAACACTCCTGTGTAAACACTGAAAATGCTGTTGAATGTTCCCTTGAGATTCACAGGCCAGGACTGCAACCTCACAGAAAGTTTAGCATAAAAGTGAATATCTGATGTATGTCTGGATTTTTGCTCTCCATGAAGTTATAAAACACCATAATCATGAACTTAAATAAAGAACCTTAGAAAACCTTCTGGTCTGCTTCAGAAGGGTTTTCCACCTTGCTTATGACTGTGCTTGAGTGCCTTACCCCTTTGATGTAAGGTCATTTTGGAGCATTACAACTTCAGCTTTTCCTTCTCAGTAAGGAAATTCTTCACCAAATTTGATTTACAACAAAGAAATGCTAAAATTCATTGAAATTGCTTTCACAAAGGAGAACTTGAAACACAGCACAGAAATTGATAATCATAGACTGAAATCTGAAAAGGAGTTTAGCTCAGTAAATGAGTTGGAATAGTTATCATTCCTGGTAATCTCAATCAGCAACACCATATCCTCTAGGTAAGCATATTAACTCACAAATCAAAGACAGCCTTTCCTCCTGTCAATTCATTTAAGCTTGTAGGAACAAGTAGTCCACACAGGTGGACTTCTGCCCAACATCCCACACTATATTGTGGTGTGAAATTGTGTCATCAGGTTCAGTGAGGTATTCAACATTCACAAGAATAGCAATAAAAATTGTGCTTCTTAGGAATTGATGGCAAAACCGCCATTGGCTTCAGAAGCCGAAGTCTTCCATTTGGCCTTTCTAGTGTTTTGTTAATGAATCTTAATTGTGTGTCATGGAAAAGAAGAATATGAGCCTACTGATTCCAAATTAGTGGGCTTGTAGGAAATGAAATTACTATTTTAGTTTTTCACTTGTATTGTCTCCTCATCAGACAGGAGTTGGTCCTTTATTTTTGTGAAATTTTAAAAAAACAGAGGCAAAACTCCAGCAAAAAAAATCACCCCTTGTGAAACTTGACAAATTAATCAAACCACTGCTGTACATAATAAATTTCATAAAGATGCAGTTGTCTGTTAATGTTAAAACCCTCCTTGCCAAGTGTGAACAGAAATTCAAATGACCATATTCCTTTTAAAGAGTTTTTGTCAGCAGCTAGGTGGCCGGTACTCCTGCATATTCAACACGCTGCATTTCAAAAGCCAAGCCCTCACCAAAAGAAGTATGTGAAACCTTTTATCTTGGTTCTACACATGCATTTAAATATTAAGTGAGCCTTGGAAATAAGAGAGGAGTGGACTGGCAAGATAAATCTGAGTAATACTTAGTCACTCGTAAACAGACACTGTACCTAACTTAAGGCACTTGACTCCCACTCAAGGGTAGTAAGGAGACATAAATTACGAGTCAGGGGCTTGAACAGCAATGCAGGTTTCCAAAACATAGTAATGTGGCAGACACTGAAAAAATCAGGGCTTGTTTGACAACACGAAAACCAGTCCTTTGTCATTCTGAGAGATAAAGTGATCATATTACATTATCATCCTAGACTTTTACATTGCTCTGGGGTTTTGGGTTTAATAGCAACCATTACCTTCAGAGAGGGAATATTTCATGTTTTCATTCTGCTATCCAGAATAGCTGTTTCTTAATAATGTAGCTAGCGACAGTAGCAGCAAAAAATATAAGCAGTTCTCATCATTGCTGGGGAATGCAAAAACTTACAATCTCTCTTGCAATAATTTTTAGACTGAACTTGCCACCAAAATAGAGAGTTGTTTATTGATTTGAAATGTAGACATGTACTATATACTTTTCTAATGGAATCTGCTACACACAAAGTAGTAAAGGGCAAAACCAAAGACTAATCTTAACTCTGGAGGAGGTTTCTAATGCTACCTACCCAACTTTGCATAGTGCTTCACTCCTCACTTTCTCCTACTTCATGTGCAAGGTGACAGAAGTCCTGGACTTCCATTTCACAGGAAAACACACTCTGCATTACAATAGCGTTATACATCACTCTCTAGATACACTCTCAAGTGATCTCTGATGGATGAAATCACAAATTTTGATACATAAAGACATTGAGCAAAATAGCCCTTTTTCTCCAGCCTTCCCCAAGTTTTTACTGGTAAGTCAAAATAGTTTTCTGTTTGATGACCAAAGCTTCCCTTCCCTTCTTTGCTCTTGGGAATCATTTATGTGTTCAGAAATTCATATGTAAGCCTATGGACTTTGCTTTCAACACAGCTGTTGGTCTGAAGCTTCACATTTTTAGGAAGTCTTACTTCTCTTACATGCAAAGAAAATGTGGCAAGTATTTTCCCTAAGAATGGCATTGAAAAGCCAGTCTTACCCAGGGCCAGCTGCTATCCTGCATTTTAAATGCCACTCAGTCAAAGGACTAAGTCCCTATCACCTTCAGTCTTTTGAAAACTAACTTCACTTCACTCGCTGGTCCCAGGGCAGAGTCCTTCAAAAGCTGTTGATCGCATTTCATGGACTCCCAAAAAAAAAGAAAAAGGGAGTATGAATGGGTTGGGAAGTATCTGAAGTGAAGATTTCCAGCAGGGTATATCAGTTCCAACTTGGTTGTTAGCTTCCTTGGTCATGGAACTTTGGAGTGTAAAGTGAACTCAGGCACAACTGCCATGTTCACCTGTGTATGCACCCTCAGGTGTGCTGCAGTGCCAAAGGCTCTGCGCACTTAGGAACCTGGAACTGCACAATATATAACTATAGGCTTGGATTTTATAGTAACTTGGAAGCAGAATATGTTGTACTATAATTCTCTGCAGTTTTTCCACATTGTGGCTTGCTTGCTTTGATTTCTCTCGTTATCCTCACAAAGGTAGTGTCCTGAATGCTGATGTCAGAAAACTTGGCACTCCCCAAGGCTGTAATTCTGTGGTAGCAAATATTGGATCTGGGCTGTAATTCGTAATATACTATAACTGCAATAATGGTACAATGCCTGTGGGTAAAGCAGTGGAGGGAACATAATGCAGATAATAACTATTCATTTGATGGGTTTTTAATTTGAGGGTTTTTTCTGAATGCATCCTGTGTGTAATATTTTAACCATTTCATGACATTTTTGTGAAGATAGTTGTTTGTAATTACACATTTATATCATCCACCACATCAGTTTCCTAAAAGGCAGACAAAATTTTCCAAAGTTTTTTTTATTTTTAATTTCTTTTCTATCAATTTACATTTTCTATTTTGCAGCACCTATTTGGTACTAACAGGCAAGGGTTATGTACATATTGCTTTGGCCAGACTAACTCTTTGACACTTTAAAATCAGTTGTCTGAGAACAGTGTGGTTTATTTCTATATTTCTTTTTTTAGTAGTCTTGTATACTGATAGTTTTCATGAGGAATTCTGTAGTTTTTTCTCCATAGAACAAAAATATCTTTCATGTTCTATCGCAGGGCAGTAGTTGCCCAGAGAATACTAACAAGAGAGGAGGAGAGAGTTTCTAAAAGTGTTTGCTGAAACTCTTATCTGCAAGTAATAGCACAGGACAGCTGGAAATCCCTTAACAGTACAGTGCTTCTGGGACTAAAGCTGTTGCCTGACACAGATTGATAATTTATGCCTGTGAATGGCCACTGGGATGTTTCTAGTATATAACTGATGGACAGTAATAACTGAGGATTTGTATCTGGAGCATTATGAGATCTCCACGGCTTGAAGGCTTTCAAGTGCTTTATACAGCCCATCATGGTAAAGTGATGTAAAGTAGGTCAGGTTCTAGGAGGAGGGAAGTGAGATGGGAAATCATCCTTTGGTACAGACATTAGCACATTGTGATCTCATCCGCTGCTGTGAAGCTGTAACACAGACTTGATAAAGTCTGCCAAAAATATTTTTCTTCCTGTACCTGTCAGTGACTCTTTGTCCTCCCTACAGTTGTTATGTCTGACTGCATCATGTTCTAGATAATAATTAGCCACGTGGGAAAGTGTTAATGCAATTTGTGTATGCATGTTAAGTAACATTTTGTACAATTTTGTATAAAATTGTATATTGGTAAACATGAACTGCTACAGTACTTGCTTTTTGCAGTGAGATTTTTACATGTGGCTAAACACCCTGTAGGTGTATAAAATGCAAATATTGTGTCCACAAAAGGTATCTATGGAGCAAGAAAATCTGTCCAGTTCTTTTTTTTTTTTTTTTTTTGCTGTGTAATTTTATGTAGTTTGTAAGATTTGTCTGCTTTCAGCGCTTATTCTGAATCCTTAATAAAGATGGAGGTTAACATTCTGAATAAGATTTTTGGAACATTTTTACTATTAATGCAAATTTTCATGCTTTTTTATATAGATTCTGCACTTTTTTCAATGTTGAATCCTGAATGATTCTATTTGCTTTTAATTTTCTTTATAGCTCTCTGTATGCACACTGACATTCATACACCTGTGTCCACTCACCTTTGAATGTAAAATCTACACAGTGTGTGTGATATGAGCATCCCTATAGAAGGAATAAAGGACTGTGGCAACTAAGTTGATAAATGCAATTCAATGCAGAACTCCTCTACAATTATTCCTTAAATACCTCTTACACTGGTTATTTAAGAGCTATGTGCCTCGACCATAACTTGAGTAGTCATATTGTCCTTGTTTAGGTACTGAAATACTATTGTTATTCTCTTTCCCTTTTCTTTTACCTCAGTTTTAAAGAAAAACTTCGTTAAGATTCCCTAAGATCTTATCAGTCTACTGTGAGAGTGCGGTAGTGTGTGTATAAAGAGGAATACGTGTCATGTCCCTGCTTCTCAGTAGTTTTGAAATTGACAGAGGTTCATGAAAAAATGACACTTTATTATAAAGACCATTGGGAAGTCAACCCAGGTGTCTGCAGTATAGAAGAGGATATATCTTCTCCTACACCATCATTTTAAAACAAGATTCAGGTCTGCTCTGTTTTAGTAAAGAAACTGTACTTCTCTTTCTCTTTGGTTTTCAATGCCAAATCCCAATAGATGTGGTGTCTTTTCATAACTTTGTTTAATGCCCCAAAATCTCAGAAGGGCACATGTATTCAAATCCTGTCTTCCTTGTTGGATCTCTCCTTAAAGCAGAAAAATTAGTCTGTTGCTAACCCATAGCCAACATAAGGTAATAGCTAATATATTAGCCCTTGAGAAAGAAAATGGTTGTGTTGGTCCTTGGGCCCAGGGTGAGGTGAGGTCCTGAGCAAAGATGTCAGATGCAACACAGGCAGCTGCAGCATCCTGCTGAAAATGCACAGGACTTCATTTCACTCCAGATCACCAAGTCAGTGTTTTTAGTGTCTGTTCCTGACTGAGCAGGATATCATGTGTTTAATGTACAGAAGTCAGCATGCTGAAACATGAGGCATCCTGCTTCCTAGATATATCACTGAGATGAAGTCATCCAAAGCAAGAAGCTATGTGAGATGATCTTCAATTAGAAAAGCCAAAATAACTGTACCAATAATGGTCTATAGTCAAAATCATCATTTAAATACCATTTATAATAATACCCTCAATACAGGGCATGAAATATCATTGGCTCTGCTAGTATCCCACTGTTCCAATAATTTCGTTAAACCCTTAATAATCCTTTAAAATGAGCAATGATTAATCTATTCATTTAAACCTTGTTGTTGAACACAGTGATAGACATCATGTTCTTTCACTGTTAACAAGTGCCAATTCTTGGGCATTGTGACAAGTTTCATTTGTCAGTGCTCATGCAATTTTCCACAGAGTTACTACTCTTTCCATCAGGGTACCCTCATTTGGACTAATCAATTTTGCCAAAGAAATCCCACATGGTTTTTCACAGCTTCTCAGTAAAAATAGCTTGTGTTAATACTTTGTGCTATCAAGGTGTATAAACATGATTCAGCATCATATTTGGAAAGAGAGGCAAGGAAATTTAGAGATCAGTTTGGACATCTACCTACTAGCATATGTCTCAGCTGTTTAGAAAGTCATTACAATTGTTTTCTGAAACAAAAAATAATGATTTGATTAATCGGAGAAGAAAGTTGTTTGCTAGAGAAGCAAATACATGTAATAATTTATTCATTAATAAATTCTGAAAAGTAGAAAAAATTGATAAAATATTTTAAAAAGAATATTTGTTTCCCTCTCCCCTGTCTCCTAAAAACTAATACTTAGAGAAGAATTCTCACTTAAAGATAGCCATATTCTTGCTTGAGTCTTTTCACTTTCATTTATACAATAGAAAAGAAAATAATTAAGACAAATTTCTGGGGAAAAACTCTAGTTCTACAGCTAGAGACTCCCCGTGCCTTGGCTTGGCTTCCAACAATGCCACTGGCTGCTTCAGCTCTTGCAGGATGCTGCTCCTATGAATCTTTAGCCTTCAGAAGTCACTCAAGCCTGGTGAAATGAAGAGGCTTCGATAAAAAGGCTGCTACAGACATATTAATATGTCTACATCAGTCTCTCTCCTCAGAACTAGAGAGAAGGTCGTGGCTCTTATTCACCAAACATTTCTGAATACCCAACTGTATATTTTCCTGCAGCTGGAATATTTGTAACTCATTGCTGCAATGTGAAATATATGTTGCCAAATAATATGTGTATTTCTGGCTCTCATCATGTCTTGAGTTTATCACTTGAGGATTAGTTACAAGCTGCTGCTCCTCCAATTAGTGCTGTAAGTTTGGTAGGGCCATGATAATTTCTCAGGTTTGATGAACTGAGAAGTCTCTGAGTCACAGATATATAGCATTTCTTTCCTTTACCTGGCTAATCCTTTCCATGAAACATTTAATTTCCTCAGATATCCCTAATTCCGGCTGATATTGGCCAAGATATCTCAAAGCTAAGAGAGGAAAGAAAGATCTATATAAGTACAGATATTGATCAAAAGTGTGATTGTGTGAGCCTGACTTTCCTGAGAAGCCAGGATAAAAGTCATATAATGACAAAGTTTCTGATTTTATGGATTATTATTTGATAACAGTTTTGATGACTAAAATGTCTTTAATTTCTGACTTGCCATGTCTGATCTGGGTTATGCAAATTCCTGACACATTGATGTTCTCTCAAACCATATGTAAATCTTTCTCCTGAAGCCCTAGGCTGGGTTACTATGCTTCTACATAAGGAGGGTCTTGTTGGTCTGACTCACAGCTATTTATTATGAAAGTTTGTCCTATAATTTTTTTAACTTCATTTGAATTCTCAAATCATTTTGTTGACACTAATTAAACCTTAACAGCCTTCTGAACTAAATACTGTGTTTGCAATTTTAAAATGGGGAGGGGGAGGGAAGAACAAGTAAAAGAAAGAAAACCCATCATCAGAAATTCTATTCTGGTTATTTGAGCTAGAGAAGATAATTGCTTGTTGCCTGCCCAGATTACCCAGGCCTCAGATCTGCCAAAAACCCTGCACAAGTAGCACCTGACTTAGTTTTGTCAGAGTAATCACAGCTACCTTACACACATATTAATAGGGCATCCTATCCTGCACTATTTTGATAGGACTGCATTTATGGCATAATTACACAGAGTTATTCCAGAACAGCTGAGGGGAAGGTAACCTCTGGCAGGGAGTCACTGTTAAACTCTTGTAGGTGGAAATGCAAGGAAATGTTAGCCTCCTAAATTGTCTGAGTTTCAATGGCACAGTGTGTCTGCCCATGGTCTCAGCTCCCTGAGAGAAATAATCCACAAGGCCGTGATTTAGATACACTGATAGACTAATTAGGTATGTTGTTCATTTGATATACATAAATATGGAATAGAATCATATAATCATTAAGGTTGAAAAGGGCATCCAAGATCATTAAGTCCAACTTTCGACTGAATGCTACCACGTCAACTAAACCATAGGACTAATTGCCATGTCTAATCATTTATTGTAAACCCTGAGATGATGATTCCGTCACTTCCCTGGGCAGCCCATTCCAATGCCTGACAACCCTTTCAGTGAAGAATTTTTTTCGTGGTGTTCAAACTGAAACTGGTGCAGTTTGAGGCCATTTCCTCTTGTCCGGTTGCTGGTTGCCTCGGGGAAGAGATCCACCCCTACTTCTCTACAACCTTCTTTCAGGTAGTTGTAGAGAGTAAAAAGGTTTCCCCTGAGCCTCATTTTCTCCAGGCTAAGCCCCAGCTCATAAGACTTGTGCTTCAGACCCTTCACAAGCTTTGTTGCTTTTCTCTGGACATGCTCCAGCACCTCAATATCTTTCTTGCAGTGAGGGGCCTAGAACTGAATACAATACTTGAAGTGTGGCTTCACCAGTGCAGAGTATACTGCCTTAGTCCTTCTGCCCATGTTATTTTTTATGCAAGCCTGGATGCCACTGTCCTTCTTGGCCACCTGGGCACACCCTGACTCTTGTCCAGCTGCTGTTGACCAGCCCGTCTAGGTCCTTTTCCACTGAGACACTTCCCAGCCACTCTTCCCCCAGCCTGTAGCACTGCAGGGAGTTGTAACTTTAGGGCAGGACCCAGAAACTGGCCTTATTGATCCTCATGCAATTGGCCTTGGCCCACCCACCGAACCTGTCCAGATCCCTCTGCAGAACCCTCCAACAGATCAACACTCCCAGCCAACTTACTTTTGTCTGTGAACTTACTGAGGGAGCTCTGGATCCCCTCATGCAGATCATCAATAAAGATATTAAACAGGACTGGCCTCAAAACTGATCCCTGACGAACATCACTAGTGACTGGCTGCCAACCAGACATGGCACCATTCACCAAGACTCTCTGGGCCCAGCCATCTGGTTAGTTTTTAACTCAGGGAGAGTCCACCTGTTCAAGCCATGGACTGCCAGTTTTCCAGGAGAATTCTGTGGGTGAGAGCATCAAAGTCTTTACTGAAATCCGGGTAAACAATATCCACAGCCTTTTCCTCATTCACTAGGCAGGTCACCTGGTAACAAAAGGAGATCAGGTTAGTCAAATAGGACCTGTCTTTCCTAAACCTATGCTGAACGTGCCTGATCCTCTGGTCGTCCTGCACATTGTGTGTGATCACACTCAAAACAATCTGTTCCATAACCTGCCCCAGCACCAAGGTCAGGCTGACAGGCCTGCAATTCTCTGGATCCTCTTTCCTACCGTTCTTGAGGATAAGTGTCACAGTGTCCAAACTCCAGTCACCTGGGACCTCACCATCTAGCCAGGACTGATGCTAAATGATGGAGAGAAACTTGGCAAGCTCTTCTACTAGCTCCCTCAGTACCCCCATTTGGATCTCATCTGTCCCCATAGACTTGTGAGTGTCTAAGGGACACAGCAGGTCACTAACTACTTCCTCCTGGACTGCAGGGGGTCTATCCTGCTCCCTGTCCCTTGCCTACCAGCTCAGTGGGCTGAATGTCCTGAGGATAACTAGTCTTTCTGTTAAAGACTGAGGCAAAGAAGGAGTTAAGTACCTCAGTATTTTCCTCATCCATGGTGACAATGTTCCACCCCATGTCCAGCAAAGGGTGGGGATTTTCCTTATTTTCCTTTTGCTGTTAATGCATTTATAAAAACACTTTTTATTACCATTCAGACTGGTGGCCAGATTGAGTTCTAGCTGACCTTTCACCTTTCTAATTTTCCCGCTGTGACTTAATGATATTCTTCCTGAGTTGCCTGCCCCTTCTTCCAAAGGGAGAAAAACTCTCCCTGTGTTTTCTCCTTGAGTTTCAGCCAAAGCTCACTGTTCAGGCAGAAAGATCTTCTCCACCTGCTCATCTTTTGGCACATAGGGACAGTCTGCTCCTATACCTTGAAGATTTCCTTTCCTTTAATACGCCTTTCAAGTGTCTTTTTTCATTTTGTGAAAGAGTGGACATACTTGAATGAACAATTTCTTCCTTAATTGAAGCCATGTCTAGAAAAGAAGGAAGAATTCTGAAGGGTCTACTAGAATCTTTATCATCTCTAGAAATCTCATTGCCCTGAAGCTGAGCAATACTGTGGAATGAAAAAGGAAACCATGACTACTAGCAGTTTTAGTTTGAATAATTGTTTCAGAAAACAGCAATTCCAAAGTGTAAGTTATAATAAGATACTCTAATATCTTTTTGTATAACAGAGAACATTGCACACAAATACACATAGTTTCTATCACTTTAAGCTGCTAATCAAAATAAATTCCCAGAGTAACACAATTTGAAGCTGTCATGACATGAGACTGGTTAGGACAATCTGGCATTTATAAGAAAATCTATTTAGTTATCTTTGAGCATCACTGTAAAGGCTGTCAAATTTAGGCCACATTAGGATCCAGTTAGTAATGCTGATTAATACCATTCTGTGAGCATAATGCCATTGATTAACTAGGATGACTCACTGAATAAAGTCCTATTCAGTATAAGCAACAAAGTAGAATCTGACCCCTTTGGAAAACAGCCTTCTATTTAAAGAGCTCATGGGGACATCCTCTTTGGAAATGATATCATCAAGTTCCTGATGGCCTGACATGCACCTACAGTGGCTATATAAAAGGCATATAATTTTATATTATTTTTTTTTTAAATTTAATAAAACCTTGGAGAAACCTTGGAGAACCTTGGAGAAAGAGAAGCTGTAGCTAAAGCAAGAATTCTTTAGTAATTCAATAAAGTAATACATGGACCAATAATTGCACTCTTGAATCAAACAAACCAACCAAAACTCAGTAAAAGCCAGAAAACTAAGAATTAATACTTAATTAATTGACTTTTTAAAAGATAATATGTTCCCAAAAGAACCAGTGTAGAAGAAATAATTGACTCAGGTAACTCAGTGGGGAAAATCCCTATTTTACCAAAACTGACTTTGTTTACAGGTTTTTAAAACAATATGAATATTCACTGAGCTCTAAAATGCTACACTTCAGGAAACTGCTTATTTCTTTTTCTTTTGGCCTCTGAACGAAAATCTCACATACATAGTGAAATATGTGGTTAAAATATCAATTTATTTGCTCTACAGGCTTCCTTGCGCTTATCTGTCTTTAATTATTCTTCTGCTGAAGTTGCAGCATTATTATAATAGAAAACTCATCATTAGTTACTTGTAGTATTATCTTCCTGTAATGTTACCTCCTGAGTTACCATATACATTAGACTTTATTTCTCTGCTACACTCACAATAGGCTTTTCCTGAGGAACTTCATAGACTAAAGATACAGAATATTATTATTTCATTGAACACTATCATGCTTCAGCAATGAATAACAAGATGGTCTCTGGCTCCTCAGTGCACATCAGCTTCAGATTTTTTTCTTATATACAGTCATGACAGCAGTGTGATGAGATTAGAGCTAACCATACAGATGTACCCAAGATCTTCTAACAATGAGGCACGGGTTGTCTAGTGAGGTTTACAGTTGTGGGTTCTTGCATGTGTGAGCATGCATGTCAGCACTCTCCAGCCTGAATCCTGAGGCACCAGAGCTGCAGTTGTCCCCTATTGTGTTCATTCATTGCATTCACCAGTTTCTTAAAGAAACTGTCCATTAATAAGAAATAACAGAAATAATTCTAGTACTACTTTCTAATATTTTTTCCACATTAACTTCAGTCAATATGAAGTTCTGTTTAGCCACTGGCCTACCGTGTGTGTTGTCTACTCACACCTGAGTTGCTCTTCATGCAAACTCCACTCACATGCACAGAACTGCAGTATTCCCACCATGATGAGAGCCCTGCTCTTTGAGTCACATACTATAAACCAGAGAACATAAAAACTTCGGGCATGCTGCGAACATGTAATGGATTACTCAGAGTTTGTTTCCTGGACATCTATGTCACCCTTGAAGCTGGCAGCAGGCTGTCACTGACATTCATAAGAGCAAGTTGTAATATGCCTTTGGCTGACCAAGTTGCAGGACTTTTCCGGGAGCAAGGTCTTGGTAGTCCCAGGATGTGCTGGAGCAGAGCTATTGGTTTTGCTCCAATGCAAATCTTTTGATCTGCTGTCAGATTTCTACCAAGGCCAGGACGTTTTGGATCATGACTTCGCAAACTGTTTGCTGATTCTGCCTCTCTTTTCCAGATAAAACCTGGAAACAGGCAATAACAAAGATTGGTGTGTTTAAACAACTGTCAAAGATTAAAAATATGCATGCCAGTGAGACTCACAAGGCCTGCAGGTTGATACTTAATACCATGAGTTCTATGTTGTTCATACAAGAAATACAAGCTCAAAAGGAGAGCCTGTCTTTTATATTTAGATTATAATCTCTTCCACTAAAACACATGTGAAAAACCAGAGCCTTGTTTCAGTTCAGTTTTCAGTTCCAGTTCAAATTGCTGGATATGGGCAGTGGTGCCTGGCTTTTATGTAGGAGCTGGGTGAATGGAATACTAACTCAGCCAAATGCATCTCCACCGTTGCAGAAGATCATGGACATAAACTAGTTTATTAGACTACAGTGCAGCTCTCTACAGGATTTCAAACTTGTCTTAATGATGTCTTTTATCATAAAGGCACTTTAGGTGCTAGAAGATTGAATGAAAACATAGAGTTTGTAAGTAAGTTTCTTATGCTGTGTTTTTTCAACAGAATAGAGATATAAAGTGTTTCTCCAACTTTATCAAGGTGACATAGCAAGTTAGTTATTGAGTCAAAGCTAATTCCCTGTTATTTGGCTAAGATTTCTGTCTCTTCATAGATTAATGTTAGCACACCAAATTACAATCAGAGAATATGAAAAAGAAAGACTCTTTCATTCTACCTTGAATTTATTCATTATATAACAGACATTTCTTCTAGTGATAATGATTAGCCTTCAAGATGTAAAGCTTATGCATTTCAAAGACAATTAATTTTGATTCAGTGCTGCTCAGCTAGGTAAAGTGAAGGATATGTGCCACAGAGCAGATTTCTTATGTTATGGAAAAGTTTAACTCCAAAAGGTTTTATTTGGCTTCAGTAGTTTACACTCATCAATGTCACTTCAAGGAGACCAAGCACACGTCTACTTTGAGACTTCTAAATAGAATTAGAAAATTTTTAGCTACCTTTCTGACTGTTAAAGACAGATCTCTTCTCTTTATGTGTCCAGACCAGGTTATGAAAAATAATTATCAAAAAAATAATCTCCAAATATTCCTTCATGTTTAAAAACTATATACAGGACCATTTCTGACATCTTATATGTTAAACCTTCTCAAATGTAGTGTATTTGAAGATGGGAAATTATCCTGTATTTTAGAAAAAGACAGATATTTAAAAAATTGTATTCTTATTATATTAAACCAAATATTTTATTAGTTCATCATATATTTCTTTGGAAAGATGACCCACCTGTCCAAAATCAGAAAAAATCAACCCATGAAGTATCTTCCAGATTTCAGGCACTCACAGTAATGACACAGTTACATCTGTGGAAGAGTGAAAGCATGTTCTGTCCCACAGAACTCTCCCACTTGGATTAACATTTGGCAATGGGTAACAAAACCTTTAATAGCCACTTGTGATGCCTGCATAGGGCTGCTTAAGGTGGTCATGGAAATTATAAAGTGCTTCCAACACTAGACTAATTATCAATGCAGCAATCTGACAAAATCTGGTCCCCTGTTTAAAAGATTCCTTCTCACCTAGGAATGTCCAATTTTCTAGGTAATTTTTCTGTAATTTTTATGCCATTTTACTAAGTATTTACACAGTATTTACACAATTTACCTCAGAACACATTTTTGCAAGATTTACAGAAGATACAAGAGAATTTGTGACATCTTAATTGCAATCATGATATTTCTTAATTCAAAGGTGGTGGATTTAGAGCTGCAACATAAAGTCCCAGACAACTCCCATGAATTTATGTTTCCCTCAGACTTTAGTTCTTAAGACTGCTACGTTACTCCATTCTTGAAAATGTTTCCAGAAGTTTTAACTATGCATAAATTGTCAATTTTTCTTCAAAATCTTTGAACAACATTGTTTACTGAAAAAAATACTTAACTCTGTATTTTAGTTGAATTAACCATCTGTTTGCAAGTCTTGATTTATATTAATACTATTTTTATTTATTAATTCAGGGACATAGCAAATGCATGAAAATAGGTCACACTTTTATTTCTTTAAATATTTTTCTAAGGCTGAAATTAATACCTCTACTCAAAGGATTGTTATTTTTTTAGATTGATTGTATGAAAAAGCACAGCTAGAAAGAAATGCTAATCAAAAGGAAAAGCATTGCCTTTACAGTCAAGACTGCATGGTCTCCAAATATGTTTTAAAGAGCTTATTTAACAACAACAAAACCAACAACACAAAAAAAAACCCAAACAAACAAAAAAAAAACTTTCTAGATTTTTGCAACTTAACTTTTGAAAGGATTTATTGCTGCTTATATTTCTCAAAAAAAAATAAAATAAAATCAAGATATTTCTGTGTATGTGCTTAAATATAACTTGAGGAATTTAATTTTGCTCAGTCAGATTCAAAATGTTTCAATCTGAAGGTTTTTAATTGATATTTCAATTTTTTGACTGTAATTCCAGCTCCTTAGCCTTTAGCAGTGAAGTCCTACGAAAACAAGTCAAACTCATGCTAAGATGTGCTGTTCAGGAAGGTAGTCTCAGTGATGGAAAATAAGATAAGGATGTTCTTCAAACTGCAACATAAAAATAGGTGTTTTTGTTGGACATTCCCATAGTGACAAAAACCAGAATACATTGAAGTTAAATTCAACTGCAGGACTAGGAACTTCCTGTCATAAAATAAAAAAAATTTAAAAAAATTAAAAATCAAAAAACAAAATCAAGAAATCCAAACCAACCAATGAAAACCAAAACCCAAACAACATCTACATAAAAACAAACTCAACCAGATTAAACATGACCTGTGCAAGCTTTTGTAGAACCTCACATTCGTGATAGATCTTGAAAGTAACTATATGCCAAAAAATATCAAGCACTTTGAGGTCTTACAGTTCTGACTGACGCTCTTGCTGGAATCCCTGGAAAAATTTGTGTTCAACCTTCACTATTGCATCCAGTTTGTAAATGCTTTATACTTTACAAGTTGTCAGAAATTAATTACTTTGACTGAAGATTATTTCCCTGTTCTAGCAGAGGACTTGCAATAACATCATTGGATAAGATCAAATTGCACATTGAGTAATCTAACTTCAGTAGTGCCTGAGCAGTATGATCTAGCTTGCTCTAATTAATTAACCCCTCAAAAATTGCAGCGTTGAACATCCAGTTGAGAGAGCAATTAATGTCTACAACAAATTATGTCAACATTCTCTTATGTTTTATTCATATACAACTTCACATAATGTAATTAGAGACTAAGGGCTTCTAATGCTGCCGTTATTTACACCCTGCACATTGCACACTTCATTGACTAATTTGAACCAAAAAAAAAGAAGATATAAGACTTCCTGATTTCAATTACCTTAAGTTGATGTTCTGCTGCCTACAGCTTATCTGTACATATGGGAAGAAGCGTCAGACACCCTGCAGCATGTTATGGAATGTTGAATAAAAATCAGAGAAAACACAAGAAAGGTTAATTTGCCATGAAATAGAAACACACCAGTCTTCATAAACTGAAAATATTCAAAGAAAAAACATGAGAGAAAATTAAGAGCTTCTCATTTTTAAATTAAAATTATGACATGCAATTCAGTTTTCCAGTTTTACTTAACCTTATGATCTTTGCCATTTGAACTCAATCAGTAAAATGACTGTTTCATACACTAAAAGAGTAAACAAAACAGAGATTTCAACTGGCAGCTTGACATATTTTATCATTCTTTTAACTAGTGCTGACTATTCCTGATTGGTAATAATCATTATTAGTATGAATAATACAGCATCTCCTGTGAACTTAATTCAAAATTTCCATTATATGAAGAAGTCTGAACAGTGGAGCATCAAATCCAACTCTTTTCCCAAGAGCATGGAGGATAACAGATCAAGATCTTTTGAGCCAATAAGTAGCATTTCTGTGATGAAGAGTGCTCTTATTAAATGTTCTAAATGTTTTACCAAAGATCATACGGCTAACTCACAGATTTTTCTTGATCATTCCAGTGAGAACTAGCATGTTTAACGATGCTCTCAAGTGCAAGTCATATTTGTGAAGCATGCTATCAACATTAAAAATCCTGATTTTTTTTTGCGTTTGCATTTTTACTCTTTTATGTACTCTTTGAAACGTATAAAACTGTGTCAAGTGTATGTTTTCTTTTAAATATGCTTGATTTTAGGCAAAAGATTAAAAAATAATCTGTATCCACAAGATGGGTAGACAAGATGGACAAATGTTCATGAGCACATATACAGAGTAATTACAGAAAATGGGCAGTTTTAACAAACTGGGCTAAACCTAGAAAAAGTAGATGTAGCAAAATATTGTTTTTAATTCAGATCAGTGATATACTTTGATAAGCAGTTACAGGTTTGGACTATTTATTCTAGGCAGTATACATGTACTATCCTAATATCGAAGGTAGAAATAACAAATGCAGAATCCTTTATAATTATCTTAGTAACATTCAGGGAGTTTCTCATACTATTATACAAATCTGGCTCTCAACAAACAATCCTAAAACTGAGCTATATTACTTTGATGATCAGAAGATTCCCACCCCCTCCCATTAAAATTACATGTGGTTCTGTGATGAATATGCAAAATTATTGTACCAAAAGCTGCTATAACAGCTTTTTAACGGGTACGTGCTAAGTGCTCTTTTTTTTAAATTATGCCACGTGCATCTCAAATAAAGAAGAATTTGAATGCAAAAAAGTAAAAATCTTCATAAAAATACTAAGAAAAACTTAATATCCTGAAAATAGTCACACAAAAAGCAGTCACTTTACTATAGACTAGCCTCCATGTGTCCAACTTTCATATTTTTTTCAAGATGATTAGTAATCTGATTTTTCTCCCAAATTCAAATTAAATGCCCTCCCCACCTTCTGTTTAACAGAACTTCATCTTTGCAGTGACTTTCAAAGGCACAGGATAGTCTTAAAGTCATTGAAATTTCTGGTTCTGCTGTTAAAATTAGAGAAGAAAAAATTCTTCTGTGCTTTGAGCTCTAACTTGTGGGTTATGTCCTTTCTGCTCCATAAATTAACCACCTGGACATCTGTGATTTGAACTGTATTTCCAAATGTCACTGAGTATCCTATGTTATTTAAATAACTTTATAAAGTACAAAATCTTGATAAGAGTTTCTGAGAGGTTTTAAATCATAGCTAAAATCAAAGACATCTCTCTATCTGCGGTATGGATCAGCACAGAAAGTTCATGTGCCTTGTTTTCTCCAAAGTAATTTAACCATAATTTTTATCCCTGCAGGATTGTGTTGATGTCAGCTGGGATAGAGTTATTTTTTTTCCTTGTAGCTTGTACAGTGCTGTCTTTTATATTTAGTATCAGAATAATGTTGATAACATACTAATGCTTTAGTTGTTGCTCAGTAGTGCGTACCCAAGTCAACCTAACCTCTGTTTCTGGCACGTTTATGGAAGACATCATCATGAGTGCCATTACACAGCAGACAGAGGCCAACCAGGGGATCAAGCCCAGGCAACACGGATTCATGGAAGGCTTGATCAACTTGATACCTTTTTATGGCAAAATGACTTGCTTAGTAGGCTAGGGAAATGTTGTGGATACTGTCAATTTAGATTTCAGTAAAGAGTTTGACACTGTCTCCCACAGAATCCTTCTGAAAAACTGCCTGCTTATGGTTTGGGTGGGTGGACACTTTGGTGAGAAAAAACTAACTGGATAGCCAGGCCCAGAGAGTTACGGTGAATGGAGTTAAATCTAGCTGTTGACCAGTTGTGTTCCTCAGGGTTCAGTTTTGGGGCCAGTCCTATTTAGCATCTCTATTGATGATCTGGACAAGGGGATTGAGTGCACCCTCGGTAAATTTGCAGATGACACCAAGGTGCGTGGGAGTGTTGATCTGCTCGAGGGCAAGAAGGCTCTACAGAGACTTAGACAGACTTGATCAATGGACTAAGTACAACTTCATGAAGTTCAGTAAGGTGAAGTGCCAGGCTCTGTGCTTGGGTCACAGTAGCACCATGCAAAGATGCAAGACTGGGGAGCAGTGGCTCGAAAGCTATTTGACAGAAAGGGACTTTAGGGTGCTGGTTGACAGCTGGTTCAATATGAGCCAGCAGTGTGTCCAGGCAGTCAAAAAGGTGAATGGCATCTTGGCCTGTGTCAAGAACAGTGTAGACAGCAGGACTCGGGAAGAGATCAACCCCTTGTTCTCACTATTGGTCAGTCAATACCTTGACTACTGCATTCAGTTTTGGGCCACTCACTTAAAAGGGATCACTGAGGTGCTGGAGTGTGTCCAGCAAAAGACAACAAGTCTCATGAAAGACCTAGAAAACTTGTCTTATGAGGAACTGGTGAGGGAGCTGGGATTATTTAGTCTCAAGAAGAGAGGCTTA
Organism: Anabacerthia variegaticeps; assembly: GCA_035583185.1. Classification (NCBI taxonomy): domain Eukaryota; kingdom Metazoa; phylum Chordata; class Aves; order Passeriformes; family Furnariidae; genus Anabacerthia; species Anabacerthia variegaticeps. The sequence goes on along the minus strand of JAWWEW010000112.1, from coordinate 66,352,798 downwards.
GAGGGGACCTGAAAGGAGACTGTAGTGAGATGGGGGCCAGTATCTTCTCCCATGCTTACAGTGAGAAGACTAGAGAAAATTACCTTAAGCTCAGATCGGGGAGATTCAGATTAGATATTAGATGAAAACTTTTTACTTGCTAGGGTGTTCAGGCATTGGCATAGGTTTTCCAAGGAGACGGTGGACTCATCATCCCCGGAGATGTTTAAGAGGCATCTCAATCTGACACTGGGTAATATCGTTTAGCATTTTAGGGGTTAGTGATAGTGTTGAGTAGATGGTTGGACTTGATGATCTTAGAGTTCTCTTTCAGCCTTGATGATTCCATGATTCTGTGAGTCTAAGAGTTAAGAAAATAAGGGGAATATGAGGCAAAAATGACAAATCTATTTGTTTCACACAAGTATAGCCACAACATTTTGGCTACTTACCCTATTTATAGACCTTAGAGGAGAGAAGATTTTTAGTTGACCTCTGAAGGTAATTAATGCACTGCGTCTTAGAAGCAGTTACTCTGGTATATCAGTTGTATCATGGAAGAAAATGTACAGATATTGGAAGGAAAATTGGCTTGATGGATGAAGCAGACTGGCATTTCCCTACACATTCAACTTGATGACTCAGTGACAAATAAAAGACAGGAGATTGGGTGGATTTATAATTAAGGGCTTTAAGGGACAAGACCAGTAGTTTATAATTACATGTTTGAATGTACCATTTGTTTCTTCTGAATACTAATGGAACTTTAAAATTTGCTTCCTACAAACAACAAGCTGGTGCAATTCCCTAAATATCTGCATGGTGCAGGCAAATAAACATTGCAAGTATGGCCAAAACAAATTTATTGAAATGTGTCTTGCATAGAAATTTGCCATGCTACACTTTCAGTCTTCATTTGAAGCTATACATGAACCTCTTGCAACTCTATAATTATTTCCTGGCACTCCAGATTATTTTTTCCTACAGTGAAGTAAAAACTAATAGATTCAGGAACACCTCATATTGTATCACCTTCCTCCTGAAGCCCTAAAACACCTATAGCCTATACTCTATTCATTTTAAGGTGTTTCAGAGAAAATATCTTCTCTGTGTCATCTCCACTGTAGCCCAGTACAACACAGAGGGTCGGATTTCTTTCAACTACTGTTTACATCTGTGTTCAGCATGAGAGACAAATATTTTGGGGCTTGTCTCCCATGGTAAATCAAATATTAAAACAGACACTTGCCATATATCAAGGGCTTGTGTTGGGTGTGGAAGACGGGATTTCTTATAGTGTCTCAGATAGTATATTGTCAATTGAACTAAGTCCCTAATCAATGCAGATAGTAAAGGATAGAGACTGATTGAGGTCACCCTAAGACAGACATCTATCCACTCTTTAGACACTATTGACGATAAGCTTTCTCTGGTTATAAGGGGATTTTAAAAACAGAAACCCGCAACACATGGGTTTCTTACTCTTGAAATGCATTCTGCCCAAGAAGCTGTTCTGGTCTAGTGAAAGTAAAACTCAAAGATTTTCTTTGCCCTTTTCCTACGTCTGCAACTTCCCCCTCATGCCATCCTTTGATCTCCCTTCCTGTACTGTTGGCCCCTTCAGTGCTAAAGTCCTGAGTCTGCAGAGAGAATTCGGTGTCCCTTTTCCCCTCAGTGTCCCTTTTGCTGCAATTCACCTCCTTCAGAACTGTTACTTATAACAGGTCTTTCTTGCTTGTTTTCTCACTGATATAAAACTATCTAGAAGATTACTAGGTTTTTATCTTTGGGATAATTACAATGGTGTAAGAAACCTTGGTAAACACATGGATGTCTGATAAATACTATGTGAAGCCCATTAAAACAAAAGCAGCATTTTCAACATGTTTAGCATTCCTTGAGGTGAATTATAATTAGATTTTTTTAAAAAAATATTCAAAATTAAATCTCCCACCTTCTGTCAGACAGAACTTAATCTTTATAGTGACTTTCAAAGCTGTGGGGCAGTCTTTGTAAATGAATTTTCTTGTTACATGATAAAAATTACACTGCAGTTCTAAAACCTAATTTAGAGTGTATGGACTTTAAGCTCCATTAATCATCAGTGTGTCCTTCAGCTAAGGTGTGCTCACCACTTCTCGCAGGCTGTAATATTATGTACTCATATAAACTACAGTAAAAGACTCTTAAAAATATAAAATTCAAGACAAAGCTTATACTTGTATATAAAATCCATTTTATTGGGATGTTCTCATGATACAATACTTGAAATGGAATTAAATTTACCTACACTTTCAGATTCTCATTCAGGTTTGAGTTCAGTTAACATGAGACGGACTTACTAAACTACATAAATGTCACAGTACACATATGCAGACCTTAGAAAATGCTTTATTATGAATCTTGGTAATTAAAGAGACTCATTATCTCTTGTCTACCTCACTATTCTGTTTCAAAACTGGGATGCAATAGAACTAAAAGTACTGATCATTTTTTGTGATTTATAAATATTAACACTCTAGTACAGGATTTCCATCACATAGAGGAGCAAACGTTACATTTGAAGAAGTACTTTTCCTCAAAGCCTTGCCACTGAGGCATCAAGATACTGATGGCCAGTATCAGGGATATGTATCTGGGTAAAGAATGTGCGCTCTGCAAGAATCAAAGTAATGATATGGCTGCAACTCATTACCTATCAAGTAAAATAACAACGTTCTAAAGGTTGTGCCTCCTTCTCAGCTTCTCATTAATTTTTACAATACAACTCTTAGAAAGAATGGTAAGTCCTGATTTGTAGTCTGAAAATCAGGTTTGATACCTGCTTTTTCAATGTTTATCCCTTCCTTACAATACCTGTTTCTTTGTTCTTGTCTTTGTCCTTCCATGCTACTGAGTCAATATTTCACTGTTTCTTGTACTTTGTTATTCTCAACTCAGTGTTTTTTTTCCTTTTTGATAGATATATATTTGTGAGACTGATGGAATCCCCTGTATTAATTTGTAAGCATTTGTAAGTATTTTTGCTCAAGAGGTGAATAAAAGTTACGTTCTGTGGGTACACAGCTTGCAGTTCTATGCTGTGAACAGAATTCATTTGCCTGGGACCCTGCATTCTCCTAGATGAAGATTATCTCTGCTGCTATTTGGAGCAATGCCTGACTGCATTTGGAATGTGATCAGGAACTCAAATGAGAACATGTATCTTGAAATTGGATAAAAACTAGCCAATAAGCTTTGAGATGCACGCCAGATGGAGGAATCACAATGGTCGAGGAGCAATATCTATTTAATGTAGCAATAAAAAGTGATAAGAAAATTGGTACACCTGCAAAATGCAGATACCACCAAGCCAATGCCAACTGAGCCTCGGCACACCAGGCCAAGGATCATCCTGGACTGATAAGCCCCATGGAGACATATATGGGTTGTTAGCTCACCAAATGCAGTTATCTCAAATTCAGAGGTAAATTAAACTCTCTGCATGCCACTATAGCGTGTGCGAGCACCAGGATCTCTGTACTCTAGTGTAGTATAGACATGCCCAATGCATATTTAGATGTTTTTCGTTTATAGACTTTCTCTAGCAGTATTTTTTACTTAGGTAAATACTATTACACATTTTGTTGTTGTTGTTGTTGTTGCACTTAATGGTTTTTCCCAGTTCCAACACTGAATTCTGCTACAAGATCCAAATACAAGTATGCACTTTGGGAAAATACAGTTTATGAAATGCATATAAAAATGGAAGACATTTAAAACCACCGTGCTGATATAAGAGAAACCCTTTTATTTTAAATAAGTACTTGTAGGGAGAATGAAAAAAGGCTCTCTAGAGCTATTTGGTATGCAGTCTAACAGCAAAATCACTATGCTTGGAGTACAAGTCTTGTCCCTTACTTTTTATTTTCAACACTTGTATTATAATGGTCTGCAAACTAAAATTTTCCTATATCTTCTCAATCACCCTGTCCCCATCTCTTGTTACTTCTATGTGTTAAGATAGAATTGTAATGTAATTTATGTATTCAAATTTCTTTTGCAGTCAATGGAGTGAGACAAACATTTAGAAGGGCATTTCACCCTTTTCCCAAAACCAGAATCCCACTCTGCAGTTCAGAGAGATAGAATAGAGTTCCTTGGATCAGAAGCAGGAATCTCTGTTGTACATAGAATCATAGAATCACATACTATATCTGATCTAATTGTCTAAATTCTCACCATCATCTGTGGTTAAAAAAAAAAAAAAAAAAAAAAAGTTATTTCCATTCATCTCAAAGTAGACTGAAAATGGGTTGGTTGTTAAAAACACCTTTCTTCTCACTTGACTGTTAGGGAAGGTGCTAGGCATCTGCCTTGGGTGTAGAAGTCAGATACCTGACAATAATACCTTCATCTGTTAACTGAGCCTAAGGTCCTGTCCTTGACACTTCCACTAAGATAAATCCAAAATGTAGGTAAGATGAATCTTGTGTGCTTCCCCATCTGTGCCTCGTATTTGTAGATGCTTATCTATTTAATTATATGTCCCTAATTCTTAGTGAGCACCTACTTGATTCCTAAGTTGAAATTCTGTGTTCATTTAAAAGTTCCAAAAAAATAAAGCTATTTCCAATAATTTAGATAACAATCCAAAATCTAGCTATGAATATATATTACAAAGTACAGACATCTCTTTCCTTTCTTTGTACCTAAAATTCTAGTGCCCAGTTGTGCTTCATCCTCCCTGTACCAAAAAGAACACCTTTTTCACATCTTTCCATTAGTCAGAAAGTGTGTCTTTCATAAATATTTGTGTGACATATGTATTCCTTCTGAGCTGTATAGCACTGGATAAAAAGAAAAATCACAGTTCTCTGTCTTCTCCCTTAGATGGTGTTAATTAATGAATCTCATATGGCTTACATCACCGTCTTTTTTTGATTCCCTTATAACGTTTGTACAGTGTGTAAACAATGAAATCAAATCCAGCACATTCAGTAATGGATCACCTAATGTAAGAGGGAAGGGTGTTGGGAGGCAGAGGGGGAAGATGTGTCTTATTACAGCAGTTCTTGTTTTATATTACAGCCCCATCTGCCTGTCCTGGACCTTTGGATGACATCCGACAGTACAAGCTAAAACAATGATCACTCGGCAAACACTTCAGCAGATCAGCTAAATAAGCAGACTCAAATCAGATGCTGCTGCAAAAATAAGTATATTTTTCTCCATGAGTTTATGAGTAACTATTGTTATAATGATGAAAAAAAAGTCATATAAAACTTCTGCAATACCAGTCGCAAAATCTCTCACTGCCAGGTGAGGGAATGGATCATTTTACCTCTTTTTTAAACTAAATATAGTTTGTTCAGACTGTCTTTGTTAAATGACTTTTTCAGGAGGTAGTATTTTCATTATAAGTTAATATAAGGAAGGATTTCTTTTTTTATTTAAAATCACCCATTCAGAAGCTCACTCTTTGTGTACATATACATGTGTGTACACATCTGCTATTGTGACAACAAAGACCTTTTTTGTTTTAATCATATACATAATACTACAGTTTTTATATTCTGAGACATAAATATTTCAGATTCTCTGTATTGAGAGTTTAATTTACCTTCCAGTGCAAATTAGCAAAACCAATGATTTTCCCCGAGTACATATCCACTACAGAACCATCTGCACTTATGAACTGTGGTCTGATTTACTGAGCTATCATTTTTCTCTTCTATTTCTTATACTTCATAAATTTTGGATTTTGCTATTCTCCTTACCTTCATTGTCAATTTCTCATAAGTATAGAAAAGTCGTAGCACCAAATATATTCATTTTGTTTAATGCGATAATCAGATATTAAGTTATTATGTTGGCTGCAATCTAAACACAAAGACAGAAACATTATTTCTTAAATTATTCTTGATACATCAGTCAGCTAAATACAAAAATAAATAATTCTTCATGGTTTTTTACTATTAAGAAACAGAAAACTTTGCAAAGTTGACTTATGAGGTATAGTTTGATCATTTTGGAGTATTATTACTTTTAGTCTCAGTGCTAAAATATGATGATCATTTCCAGCCTTCTTGCTAGGACCTCAAGACAGGTATGAAATTTAAGGCCCAATTTTTTTCCCTACCTATACCAGCATAAATCAGGAAGAATGTCACTTCATTCAGAGGAGATATATCAGTGTAAAATTAGATGTTGGTCCTGATGTCAACTATCACTTCAAAAACACCACGAGTAATACTGATTTATTATCAGTGTTGCACTAGATATTGGTATTTTGATATTTCCAAAAAAAGAAATTAGAGGCTGGAGGTACTACTATGCAAACCATGTGCTGCTATCACGCAATTATCCTCATGTTTTGGAAAATGTACTGTCTCCTGTCAGAAATGCTTTGGTTATCTGTCTCACCAACATGCAATTCCAGTTCTATGGGACAGTTCATAGACAGCACCTCACTTGAATCAACAACTCTCTAACAAGATCAAAAACCTAATTTATGATCAGATACCACATGAGAAAACAGAGGGAAAAAAACAGACAAATATGGTAGTAATGTGATCTCCTTGTACAATTTAGTAGTGAGAATGACTTGGTCATTCTGAATAATTGAAGCTTTCTGGTGTAAATAAAACATTATCAGCAGACTCCATCTGCCTTTCTACTTGCTTTACTAATTACTGGAGGGGAAAGTGTGTGTGATAAGGTGAGGGTTTTTTCCAATGGAAAAGGAAGTTTGTTCTGTCTTCTGCTTTGACCTGTTGTTGAGTTTTGCTAGTCCTTGCTAAATGGTGGCAAGAGTAATGTCTTTTGTGTTTTACTATTGTATTTTTAATTTTCTTTCTTCAAGCCTCTCTCCTTCAGCAGCCTAGAAGATCTGTAATGTTATTCTGTCCTTTGCATGCAATACCGTGAACAGATTGGTGTTGTCAGGGAACTGCATCCAATTTGTGTTGAGCTTTGAAGAGGAATTGTTTATGATTAGGCGATTTACACTTGAAGTGGGCAGAAGATGGCAAGGCCTATAATTAGAAGGAGGGAAATTTATCTCCCAACAGCATGTTCCTCCCTCTGAGCAGAACCCTAGAGTAAGAAAAGGGCAGATGTATACATACTTCTCCTCCAAGCTGGCTGATTCTGCACCTGGGTTTGATTGAGTCTGGGTTGTTGCTGCCAGAAACAACAGTTGGACTTCAGCCTGGTTAGGAAAGGCGAATTTTGTCACCACTGTCTTCTTTGCTTAGTTTATCTGTTGTGTTTTCTAAAGTGTTTTGTTGAAACACACCTGTCTCTTTTGACCTGGTTGGCCAAAGAGTCAGTTTCCCAGCCTGTGGGTGAAAGGGTCTTTCACCTGGGAGGGGCAGGTTGTTGTCCCTTGTTTGCTTCT
>JAWWEW010000112.1:66319919-66345338 GCA_035583185.1 Anabacerthia variegaticeps | reverse complement strand
GGTGGTGCTTGGAAAGAGCTCACATGGTATCCTGAGGCCATGAGTTCAACCTAGCACCGGTCTTTTCTATCTGTTACCTGTCAACATGTGTTGTGCTCTTATACTTTTATACTCTTTTATACTCCTTTATATTCTGTACCCCAAAATTCCATAAGTAAAATAACTCTTCTCTACTTTACCCACACAAAGTTGTCTTGGAAGTTTTTTCCCCCTTCCTTACGGCAACAGTTTGGCATGAACAAGCTGCAGCATATTACCTGCTCTTGAGTTTGAGCAGCCACATGTCATTTGAAGAGTTGAAAAGGAATCAAAAAGCTCCAAAGCAGCCATGCTAAATAACATCAGTTTGAATGTGAACAAAGAGACATTGTCAATGTCCCAAATATCTTACTTAAATCTGTGTAGCTGTATCCTACCTCTCTTCTCCTGCCTGTAAATGTCCAGCAAGTGTCATTGGGGCTGTGCAAGTCCCCAGTAGGGAATAGTGGCTATAAGCCACTTCAGAGGTATTACACCCATATTTACCAGGCTAGAGAATGTGTTGGGTGGTATGACAAAGGCTCATGGTTCCCACTTCCCACATGAGCTTGCTACCTGACTGTCCTACCAACATCTTTGGTTACCTTATATAAGTATATTTGGAGCAAAGTATCTGGGTTTCTGAAGTTAGCTTCTTTTATACACCAACATCACCAGCTCCCATGGTCTATTCTGTCATTCCCAAGAATTTGCTTTAGAGGAAACATAAAAAGAGCTTCTGATTAGTTGTATGTCCAATAATTCCACTCTACATTTCTTCTGGAGCAGTCCAGCTACTCCATAGATTATTCTTATTGTCCATTTTAAAAGTCTGTATAGCAATTTGTAAAGAGCAGAATTATTTCAGCTGAAGTTTTGAAGTGATAAAGTTATCTTTTGACTGTAAAATCACCTCTAGTTAAATGTATTCTTTTTGTTAAGGAGAATAGTAAAGAATAGATCATAGAATCATAGAATATGCTGAGTTGAAAGAGACACATTAGGGTCATTGAGTCCAACTCCCGACCCTGAACAGGAAACCCTAAGGATTACATTATATGCCTGAAAGTGTTGCCCAAACACTTCTTGAACTCAGACAGGCTGGGTGCTATAGAATCATAGGATAATAATGACAACTAATGGCAACTAAGGTTTTCCATTTTGTTTTGCTTTGGTCTTCCCATTCATGAAGCTCTTATTCAGCTTTTCTGCTTCTATCCCAGTCTAAAATTGAGAAAAATACTTTTCTTTTTTTTTAATGCATGAAGAGATATTTAAAACTAAACAGGTGAATATGTGCTGCTATACTAAAACTTTGTATTTAAAAAAAATCACATTCAATACTGAATACTTCTAATCTACATGAATTTCCATCCAAGACAAAGCTGCTGTTGTCCAGGAAGCTGTTAACAAACATACAAGTTACATGGTAATTTGTTTTTATCACTTTATGTACTTCTGCTAAGCATGTTTTAATGCAGTAAATGTTTTGGGGTTTTTTTTGCAGCCTTCTTTTAACCAATTGTTTCACTGTTCACCCTCCCCCAGTTTCTCACAGAAGAGAGATATTGTAATCAGTTTCTATAGCTCATAAAGGATTTTCTGCAGGATGCATTATAGCCATAAAAGGAGACTGATTGTATTCCATTGTGAACTCTTAGAGAGTACAGCACAATTATTTACAGTGTCTTCAATCTCAGTGTGCTCTGCAGTAGGAAAGAGGTCTTGGGAGTTAGTTGAGTTCTGTATGTGACCAGTATTTCAAGTCCAGGAGCGCTGTTAGTGTTCATTGAGTCTGAAGAAACAAAAGAAATAGTTTTACAGAGTGTACTAGCTTCAGTAAGCCAGGAAACACAGGTTATTTATTAAATATGTACCTGTAGGAAAATTTGTTATTCTTTCTGTGTGATGGGCAGACAGAGACTGGAAAAGGAGGAAATGCAGTTAATATAGTGATAAGTCAATAAAAAATGAAGAAAAACAGCATATAATCCAGGAATACAGGTGAAGAGAAAATAGAGGTGAAGTAATAGTATTGTTTCAGCAAAAAATGCATTTAGAATTAGAATTTATTCCCAAAAAGTCATCCTCCGATTAAAAAAAAAAAAAACAACAAAAAAACAAAACAAAAAAAAACCAAAAAAAAACACAAAAAAAAACCAAAAACAAAACAACAAAAAAAAGAAACAAAAAACCCCATCAAAGAACAGTAAACACTAAGAAAAGAGAAATTCAGAGATTTCAAGGTATAAGACTGTGCTGTGTAAAAATTACAGACTAGTATATTATACTAGAAATCATTGTAATGATAAAAAGTAGCTAGACGTTTGAAAAAAAATAAATCTCATAAAATCTTTTAAAAAAATATTTTTTTAAAGTATCTGTCTCATCTAAGCTTTAAAACATGTTTCAAATACCTTTTACGTTTGATAACAAAAGTAGATTTCAAGGGAAAGAACATACCAGTTCTGCTGATAGCAATTTAAATGCTATTTAAATTTCTTCTCATACTCAATTAAGTTACCAAAATCTGCCAGGAAAGGCATTAGTTTCATAAGCCTTAAAATTAGACTTCTTCTGCCAGCAAAATTGGCTTAGGCATCCTGACTTTCATACCCTCCTGTTGGATTAAGAAATACAGCCGAGCCAGTTTTTTTCAAGGTATGTAAGAAAAGGGATTTCAGAAGTAGGACATGTCTAGCTTCCACTAAATGCCCACCTGGCTCTTTAGATCACTGTATTTCTCTGAGCTCCAAGGGACCTCTTGGATGAGTGACAAACAATAAAGCTGCAGTTCAAATCTGAAATAATGCAGAGTGAGAAGTCCTGAATGTCACCAGAGTGTTTTAATTTTTGTTATGGTTGCTATTTGATGCTTATGAGCATTCTGGGTCCAGCTGATTTGTGCTGCACTACAGGAAACAGCGCACAAGCTCCTAATCACTCTGTACTATAGTGTGAAAATTATTTCTCTGATATTAAATTCATTCCGTAGCAATGAATTTTATAATATAAAGGCTAAATGCAGCCATGATATAAATGGTGACTAGAGACCCTCTGCAGGTACTGTCACCTGTTGTCTTATCCTCCACTGGAGCTCAGGCTGTGCCCCATAGCTGCAATAGGTTCTTGTTTCAGGGGCAGTTAGCCTGCAGCTGGCAGAGGCAAAGTACCTACAGCCTTTCTGGCTTTCAGGCTGCTCTGTCCCTCTCTTCTGTTCTGCCACAGTGCTGGCATCATTTTGACTCCCAGTATAGCACCAGAGATTCTCTGCAGAGCCAGAAACTGCAGGGATGTGCTGAGTGGACTGAGCCATGCCAGTACCACAGCGGGGCAGATGGGATTCACATGAAAGCAAAACCCTTTATGACTTGCCCTGGAAATCTGTGCTTGACATTACATATTCAGCATCCAAATGCCTGGTGAATCACAGGTCACATTCATTAATTTAGGCTTCACTTCAGCTAGCTGATTAAACACATAAAACAAATGAATATTCCCCTTGATTTCAATTAGATCATTCAATTTAAACCTAGGCAAATGCTAATCTTTGCTGAACTAGGGCCATTGCTGTTCCATAATAAAATCTATTACTTCATTTGAAGGGACAAAAACGCATAGAGAAGGCTGTCTGCTATAATGAAGGAGAAAATACATGTTTAAAGTGAGCCTTCATATCTTTTGTTTGTTCTCTGTAGGCTGCAAACAACCTAAGCTGTTAAAATGACAAAATCAAATGTAGCATTTGAGGGATAAGACACTAGTCTGTCCCCTGGGAGCTGAGACAAAATCACACTGACCAAAATGAGAAACAAATAATCACTCTGGATGTGTCATCCACCCGTGGATGAAAGTACTGATTTGGCATTTGCCAGTATCCTCAGCTGTGGACCAGTCACGGCTGCCAAAGACTTTCTGGGGGGTGCATATTCTGCTATTTTGAGTTTCAGCAGCACGTTTCAAACTGACCAGCCAAAGCTAGGAGCCTCCTGACTTCAATGAGTTCATCTTGGATTCAAATGCCCATTTGTGAATGGAAAGTCTAACATTTGGTTCATTTGTACTGTTGCCATGAGGAAAGACTAATCAGTGCTTTTGGAGGGCATGCCATACTGCTGAGCACCTTAGAAATGCCTGCAGATAATTTGTTTTTTCAAAGTAATTGTCACCATTCTCTTCTCATATGTTCTGAAAGCCCTTAAAAACCCTCTCTGACCCTTTCATATTTAGTCATTCGTCTTGCAAAATTGGCTGCAAAAATCATCTTGCAAATAGATTCCATAATAAGGGTTATTTCTCCCAAGGAACAGCGAATTCTTGAATACAGCTGGGAAACAGAAGAGTATGTGTAAATAAACAGTAATTAAATCCACTTTTAATGCAATTCACCATGCAACAACTAGGTAAATCTGTGCATAAAGGAGTGTAGTAGCAACAATAAACAATATCAATGCAGAAGTATTAATAATATAAAAAAATGATGGATGAAACAAGAATTATTAAGAAACCACTTAAAACTAGCATTGCAATTTGAATTGCTTCTCTGAAATTTACAGCCTCTTCAGTTAGGGAAAAAATAAAACAAACAAAGCCAAATAACAAACAGGCCTTCTTTTCTAGAAGCAATGCTGACTGCATTGCTATCTATATAAATACCCAATGATATCAGCATAATGTCTGGCTAAATCTAATGAGTTTCCTTTGGACGTGTAGGTTGGAAAAAAAGGAAGAATTTTGATGTGAAAAGAGGAACAATGATATATGTAACTATATGAAGGGCATCCAGGCCTTGCAGTGATAATGTATATTTAATTAACAAAAAGGGTGTGGGAGTGCGGGTCTGCATCCATGTGTGTGTTCAGAATCCACATAACTCAGAAGACATGATGTTCTTAACCAAACATATTCTGGAACATGATAATCAGTCATGAGAAGTTTGAGGTTTGGTTAGTTTTATATTTCTCTCCTGTATCAAAGGAACCAAGATATTAATGATATCGCCATGTTAAAGGTATGTCAATTGAACTTACTACAGAAATAATCATATAAAATACATCTCCTTATTTAATATTAATAATTTTTGAGAAAATTAATCATTCAGTGAAAGGAGTTCATTATTAAATATAAGGCAAATAATATAAAAAGACACAAAAATTACTCTCTTCTTGGATCTCTCTGTGCTTAAGATGAAAAAAAGTGATTGTCATTATTACAAGGCAATGCTATAACTAGATGTTTCTCTTGAGCTCAACATAGAAGAATTTACTTGAAAGAAAACACATCAAGACTGGTTTATACTAATTGTTTATGGCACCGAGTCACTACTAGTGTTCCTAACAAGACTACACTTCAAAACCTGAAGGTCAAATAGCTAACTATATTTTTTTCAAGAATTTTAAGGGAAAATGACTAGAGATGGCAGGCATGCACCCAACAGAATAAGAAAATTTAAAAATATTAAAATTATATGGATGCAAAAAGTGACATTTTCCAATACCCATCAAAAGAACATAAGATTCTTTTGAACCTAAACACATGATTATTGATAATTCTATTAAATTTTTTAATATTTATTAATATGCACAAAACTATATTGGATGTCTAATTCCTCTTTTAGTTCATGTAACTGATTGGACAGATCTGGAGTATACAATATGATTGAATAGCATTTCCCATAGTTAGTCAAAAGTGTAAATCAGTTATTTTCTCCCTAGTCAAACATTTAAAATATCATCTTTCTGTACAGAATATGGATTTCAAGTTTGGAGTTATATGTGAGTTCTGCTGATTTTATATGGATTTTCTTCACCTTTTTTTTTTTATAATTATACCCTAAACAGAGAAGCAATTGATATTTCTAATTTTTTCATATAAAGATTTAATTAAAAGTTGGGGTACTTCAGCATATCACTGTATTCTGACTTGCTGAAACAATATGTGCTTGTGTTCTTTGGCAGTACATACAGTGTTATGAATGACATAGATGGAAGCTTTTTTCTGTGTCATATTTGGGGTTGAAAATAAAGTAAATGCTATTCCATTTTTCAAGATCTAAACTTTGAGCTGAGATTATTTCCTGTTAATCTTGTTAACTAGTTAATCAAGTAAACTAGACCTGTTTCCAAACAACTGGAAATAAATACCCTGTTTTTCTAAATATACTGCATCCTCCAGTATGTCAAATAACATTTTACATTAGCAAAGCCATTTATTTGTGAAATACATTAGCATGTCTTAAAAGAAGATCCTCATTTTTTTTTTGTCTTTTTAAGATTTACCACAGATTCATTTAGTGGTATCATACCAAAACCTCAACATTTTTGTCAATAATTCACAGTTCATGACCCTCAGTTTGTCACCTAACCTAATTAGTGTCCAAAGAAAAAGATTCATAAAACTCAGTATATTGGTCAAAGAGCCAAATAAACTAGACAGAATTTAGACTCAGTAGAACTTTCTGGGTCCCACCTGTCCCTCAAAGACACAATTTCCTAACAACAAAGTAGCTTAGCTCAGCTTTCAATTAAGAACCAAATCTTAGAATGAAACACTTTTGAAAGGACATTACTTTCATTCTTCTCAGAGGAAGAAATATTTCTCAACTTCTTCATGTCTTCAGTCTATAGTGCATCACAATGGCTGGTGGCACTTTCTTTAGCAATATTGGTGCAAGGACAGAAGTTAGACAATCACAGAATCACAAGACGGCTACAACTGGAAAGGCCTCTGAGCATCACCTGGCCACAGCTCAAACTCCCCCTTCAAAGCAAGGTCTACTACAGCAGGCTGCTCAGAGCTGTGTCTAGAAGGAATGGAAACTTCTTAGTTTCCCTGAGCAACATGTTCCAGTGTTTGACCATCCTTACAAACAAACAAGCAAAATTTATTTTATTCTCTTTTCTGTCTGTTATCTCTGTTCCTTTCACTGGATACCACCAAGAATATCCTGGCTGCATCTTTTTTACATTTTCCATTGGTATTTGTAAACACCCATTGGTATTTATAATGATGTCAGACATCTGTGAGTTTCATCTTGTCCTGCTTCAAAAGTCCCAACTCTCACAGACTCTCCTAGTATAACAGGTGCTCCAATGCCTTAGTTATAGTCATGGGCCTTTGCTGGGCTCACTCTATTTTGTCCATGACTCTCTTGCACTGGAAATTCCAGGACTGTGCACAGTAGTTGCAGTGTGTCACAAAGGGGATCACCTCTCCTGATCTGCTAACAATGGTCTTCCTAATGCAGCCCAGGATGGTGTTAATTTTCCTAATGTATTTTGAAACAAGGAGTATATGGCAAGTAGAAGAAAGAGGCCAGACTAAAACTGATGCTGATTTCCTATGCTTGGACAAGGGAAAACATGCTCCCCAGAGATGTCATCATTCTAACCTTGGCTGCTCAGACTTCACCACCAAACCTTAGGTTGCTTCTTTTATCTTCTCTAACATTTGGTATTTATTGCATCCTCTTACAATACATCCATCACTTGAAAATCCTTGAGAAACAAGGATTCAAAATATCTCTGTTGGAAGTTTTGTTTCTCACTTCCCAGGAAGGTGTCCTATAAATTATTCTGAGTCAGTCTTAGCTTGCTTTGCTAAAGTTATTCATGCACATGTAAGCATCAGTAGTTCATTAGTCTAGAAACCAAATATAGACCAGTAATTAGAGAGGCCTTATCTTGCTCACTTCAACAGTTACTAGCTGAGTAATTTACTCAAACAGAAAACTTTAAAAAGTGATATTGAAAAGATCGCCTTCGTCCAGACCTCCATTCTTTAACAGTCCACTAACATTTAGTGTACAGTATTTTCCAACAAGTATCCTCAGAGGATGAAATTGAATACTGAATGTCAATTTTGACCTGATTCTCCAGTGCTCTGGCCTTTCCAAGTAAAGGTTCTTATCTACAGTTCATTACTTCATTGCATGAATCAAGTTCTTTAGATGAGATATGTAGCCTATGAATCCCCACTTGAATATATATATATGAAATATGCACATCAGTGGATGTAGAAAAGATTTGAATTTGACTAAATTGTAGACTCAGGCATCAAAATATCAGCTGTACAATTCCTGTGACACTTGATGCTTCAAATTAACACATTTGGGATATGAACTAAGACTAGGAGGAACATAAATATTCTTATTTTTTATTCTTATTTTATTTCTAGTGAGAATAAAAATACAATTTACTCTGTGAATAACTTCTGAATTTAGTTCTGTGTTTCCCATAGGAGAAGATCACCATACAGTTATGTATGCTAATTCTTCTGAATCCAATTATTTATATAACCTTAGAGGGTAATGATGGGGATTTCACTGGGACTACACTAAAAGCTAGATTCTTTGTTGTGTTACTTGTTAGTTTCATATCAGAAAAATTTATCCTATAATTCTTTTCAATAAATAAGAGTGGAAGAGAATTCTGATACAGTTTTGTAATAAATTGCTTGGAATAGGGAACACAAAGACACTAAGATTCTTCAGTGTACAACACTTAGGCTTCAGATGCCAAACAGGAGGATACAAGTCTTCTAAAGACTGTGTTAAATCTTTCAGTCTTGTGTAGATGTATCAAATACTGTGTGACATCTCAAAGGGAACAAGATATCTACATCTGGAGAACTGAACTATGCTTAAGACCCCAGATTCAATAATAGAATAAGACGTCTGTATTAAGATGTACATTTGTTTAGAATCACATATGGAAACTACAGAGATACTAACTTAGTTTCTGTAGTTTGGACACTGTCGTGGTCTTCAACAAATAAAAGTTTTGGGTTTCAACAAGCTTCATTGAAACACTTTTCTAGAACAGAGATTGTTGCAATACCAAGCAGAATAATGAGCCTGAACGTGTGACTAGAAGAGTTTTCTAGAATAGAAACTTAGGTGCTAGCTGCTAGCCCCTTGGAGTACATCTCAAGTTTGATATACAAAGGAACAAAAAAGTCCAATATAAAAGACAACTGTTGTCACAGAACAGGGTTGTTGACTTCAATTCCTCTTTTCCAACAGTGTCAAGAAATGAGCGTTTTAATATAACTCGAAAAAATATCACCAGCAAAGGCATAAGCAAAAGCAGGTTTAATATAAAAGTAATGTCACAAAAGAGTTTGTGGCAAGGCTCACTCTATTACTGACTAAACAGTTAAAATACGATGAGAAAAAACACACAAAAATCTAAAATCAATATCAGTTTGGACTGAAATAAAGACAAGACCATGTGTGTGGAGGCTGCGGATGTGACAGGGTGGGTAGGTGAGACGAAAGGGCAGAAGGTATAAGGGCAAAAAGGAATACAGCCCAAAGGCTTGACAACACTTAGCTTAACTTAACCTTTAACTTATAGCTAAACTTATGACTTAACCTAACTTCTAACTTAACCTATTAACTTAGCAATTTAACTTGGATCTATATATGATTTACTATACTGTAACAGTAAGTTACTTTTCAATCTAAAGTACTTAAGAAGTTAAGAAAACAGTAACCTTAGCACAGTTGCTATAACATATGCACGCAGATATCAAAAGTCTGTACAAAGTATCTCAGAAAAATTTCCCTCGAGTTCCATGAAATACTCACTTTGAACGTTTTTGTGTTCTCAACGGGCAAAGGATTGAGTCTTGTGGAGTGAGATGTCAGCCCACGACCCATCAGTCCAAGAAATAGAAAAGATGAAAGTTGTTAACTCTAAGAGGCATCCCAGCTCAAAGGGAGGTTGCTGGTCACAGCCTGCTGTGGCCCAGGAGAGCTCAAGAGGTCTCATTTGTGCTGCTGTTAATAGGGTTGCAAGTGAGGGGGCTTTTGTCCTTATAACCTTTCACCTCAGCCATAATTTCCATACTTACACTTTTAAAATGTAAGAACAAAAAATGTTATTCAGGTAAAAAGTTTCCAAGGACATTCATTAGAAAAGCAAGGAACTCATTAGGCAACACTGTCTAGGAATCGACAGTGTTTCTGATCAGCTCAGGGAAGCTCAGCCTGAGTGTTGTCAAGGCTGAGGCCTAATGAACATTACTCAGATCATAGTGCAGTCTGTGAGGGGTGAGGGCAGGAGGATGCACCACCACAAGCAGTAATATTTCTTTTATTACATGCATTTCAGGAAGGATAAAGATGTAAGTATTCCTGTCCTTTTTTCTGCTTGTTCAGAATGTTAGACTGAAAGTTTCCTTTATAGAATGAAGTAACAAAAAGTAAAATTAATGTAGTATGCTGACTATAATAGTAGACAATTCATTAATCTGGAGCAGCAAGAACAGAAGATAAAACCATTAGAACATTCATTTATTCTGAATTAGGAAAAAGATCTCTCAGTTGCTCAGTCTTTATAGAGCAGCAAAGGCTTTCTTAGTGCACTATACAGGAAGGAGTGACCACTCCTCTCTTGCATCTGAACTGGAGAGACATGGATTTGATGAATAGACCAACTTCTTGGATAAGAAATTTCCTGGATTGTCTCACTCAAATTATTGCAGTGAATGGCTCGATGTCCAAGTGGAGGCCAGTGATGAGTGACATTCCTCAGGGTAGGTATTGGGAGTGGAACTGTTTAACATCTTTGTCAGTGACATGGACAGTGGGATTGAGTGAGCCCTCAGCAAGTTTGCTGACAACACCAAGTTGTGTGGTGCAATCAACATGTTGGAGAGATGGGAGAGCATCCAGAGAGACTTTTTACTGAGACCTGTAGTGACAAGGGAGAAAGAGGGGAGATTTAGATAAGATATCAGGAAGAAATTATTTCCTGTGTGATGAGACACTGGAACAGGTTGCTCAGAGCAGTTGTGGATTCCCCATCCTTGTCAGTGTTCAAGGCCAGTTTGAATGGGGCTTTGTGCAAGGTTGTCCAGTGGAAGTTGTCCCTGCCTATGGCAAGGGGTTTGGAACTAGATGATATTTAATGACTCTTTCAACCCAAACCATTCTATGAGTCTATGGTTACCTCTGGTAATAAAAAATAAAAGATTTATTTCATTGGAAGAATATATTTCTCCCCTTCATACACCCTCCTCTTTATTGGTTTTCATAGTTCAAGAATTACATTGAAATTTACTTTTTCTTAATAGAAAAAGAGCACATTTTTAAATGCTATAGTAAGATTTCAACATGCCTCACAATCATTACCTGCTTTGGAAACATACTTCACATGTTATGAGCTAGGAAAATTTGCAACATGCAAGTTTTACAGTAACAATAAAAATGTTCCACAGGTTTTAACATTAAGAGTTTTGAATATTTTGTGCCATCAGATTGCCCTCTTCTTTACAATAAAAAATGAAGACAATAAGCTGACACAGTCATTTTCATTGAACCTTCCTTACTACCCTGTTTTTCTCATCCATATTTCCTAAACTTTGACACTCTGGAGTCCAGGAGAGAGGTTTAGGTTTTTCTGTTGTTGTTGTTTGTTTGTTTGTTTTTAAAAAAATTTATCATCTTTTTCACTGTTCTTATCTATAAGTCCTCCTCTTTTTTTTCTTTTTTTTGGTTTTTTTTTTTTTTTTTTTTTTCAATTAACTCACTTCTCACAGCTTCTTTGTAATCATACCCATGACTGGCTTTCCCTCAGGAGTAATGGCAGCTGCTTTCTGCTGAATGTTAAATAGTGCAATTATATTCTCAAATACCATAAATGTCTACTTAATTCCCTAAATTGTCAATACTGTTTGTAAAGGATAAGTGAAAAGAAAAATATTTGCCCTCATGATTTATTTAGAATGCAAGCTTCTACTCTTGGGGTCTGTCTGCATGTATGCAGGTAGTGGCTGGCACAATAATGCTCATAAAATGCTATGCAATTATTAATGCTATGAACTTCTTAACTTTAAAAATCTAAAGAATTTTTGAGTGCACAAGAGATTATGAATGATAACTTTCAAGTCTTAGTTTTGGAAATTGCAATTCGATGTATAACAAGTGTCAGCCAGAAATCCTTTACACTTTTCCACTACCAAAAGTTAAGCCAGTATTTCAAAAGGAAGCACACTTCTTTTTTAGTTACCAATATGATTTTTTTTTTTCAGAAAAATATTTCTTGTAGAATTCCATCTAGAGCTATTCAGAGTGAATGCCTATATTGTAATTGAAATGTTCTATTTTTGATGATCCCATCAAGTGTAATATGATTTCAATTTCTTCAATTTCATGACAAGATTGTGATACAGTACTTGAGAACACTGAGAGCTGTTTTAAAGATCATTTAAAAGGTTATTGAAAATATTCGCTTTATTCTGAAAGGTTTCAGGTACAAGAAATTATAAATATTTGAACAGATCTTTCCATAGGAGTAATAAAAAAATTGTAAAACCAATGGGAATAAAAAATATGAGAATTAAAATGAAGTGTGTTACCCTTACAGTGAAAGAAATCACTAGTAGGAAATGGGGAGAGAAACTTGAGAGACATGCTGAAACTTTGGAATATATGTCAATCTAGAATTTGTGAAAGTATTCCTCTTTTTTAAGAGAAAAATTAAATTTGGGGTTTAGAAGGAATAACTTCTTGCAGACAATGAGAACACTAATTAAATACTTAAACCCTGATGATTCTGTAAAGGTCAAATTGCTAATATTACATGTATTGCAAAGTGATCCATGTCAAAAGTAATTTCTGAGAAGCTTGGGTGAGGACACAAAGTCCATTGTGAAATCCCTATCTATTAAGAAAATGGGAAAAGCTCTGCTAAATCTTTGAAGATGTGAGCTGATGCATCTTATGTCACTAATGTGAAAATTAAAAGCCACTTTTAATGCACTGGAAAATATTTACTGGTTAAGAAATGCAGACAAAGTCATTTCTCCAAATAAAGAAATAGCAGATGAATATGAGCAAAATGTATCTTTACTTATTCATTTAATCTATAATGTAAAACTCATTCTGAGCAGAAATTTCATTCACTTTTACCACCAACGCTCATCCTGCACATTTTTTCTGCACTGGAAGTGTGTGATATCCTTTTTCCTAGTGAACTCTCTCATTATGCCAAGGTCTAAACTTATGTTTTGGACATAATTTTTTTGGTGATTGTGAACTTATCTAGGATCATCTTCAGTAAGACTTAACCTTATTGCAAAACAATTAATAGGCTAAAATTGTAAGGAAAAAATATTTATGATACAGATCTACAGGGAAAATAATTCTAAAGATGTCACAGTAAACAAAAACTTGGAGGAAATGTGATTTTATCTTTCTACTTCTCTTGGATACTGCTGTTTCACTACAAGTTTGCCCAGTTTTGATTTGCACACTTTCCAAAGAGTGGACATTTTTTTCTTACAAGAAATTATAGTTATTCAATATTAGACACAAACTGAAGAACTGGGAAGAAAAGGATATTAGTACATTCTATTTATGTTGTAGCTTTAATCTGCAAATATCTTAAATACTTTGTTAGTTGTGCATAAAAAAAGAGATTACTATGTTTTACTGATAAGTTATAGCTATGTTTCATTAATATTTCAACCCCAAAATTGTATATTTCATAAACTAAAAGATTAAAAGTACTTTTTCCAAATAGATTGAAAAGAAGCATTTTTCTTTATTCAATTTTTTTAAAGTCTATTTTCATTTTGATATGTCATTACTGTTACTACATCCTGTGAACATTTCACATTTGATTAGCATTTTACAATTGATTCTTCACAAAATGTCTCAGTTGTTCTGCATAAAAGATCTGCATCTGATACCTGAGAAATAAAAAATAGCACTTGCACCGTAGCTTCAGAAAAACTAGAAAAGTACAACTTGTATTATACATATATATATAATTTGAAATAAGTAATAAATCGTTGAGAGGTTGATGACCTTGTTACCTCTACTGCACAGAAAGTGAAGTGGATTATATTCCCTTTTTTGGATCGTTTTGGAGGGGATTCTTTGTTGTTGTTGTTTGGAGGGTTTTTTTCTTATGTCTTTTTGGGAAGTGTCACTTATGCTCACATAAGAAGAGTTTGCTATTATTTCAGCAGGAAAGTACTGACATGATTGTAATTACCAAGATTTTCTGGAAATTATTAATTTACTTTCCACATAATCCATGATATAAGAAGCCACAAAGATAATAAAACTAAGCATTTCTGAGGTATTGAATTGCATGCACAGGAAAATGGGCTCGCTAATTTCTTAATTAAAATTAATTTTATCCTCAGAGTTCATGACGTGAACTGTAACATGATGAAATGAATACAGTGTTTGAAGTTTTTATGAATCTTATTTTTTAAGAGATGAATAAACAACCGTATACTTAAGCAAGCATTTTACTGAGCTAATTTTTGACAACTTTACACAGCTAATTAAGGATGAAATGATACAATGATTCAATCAAGTTTGTGATTAAGAGTGAGTAAATAAATCAATATGTGAAATTATCAAATCATTGAATGAGTATGGCAAACAATCAACTGAAATTACAGGGCTGACACCAAAAAACTGAGAAGATCACCTCTATTATATCAACTGGATTTTTCAGGCAATCACAGCATTGACCTAGTTTCTGAAGCTCTTAGACTTTTATGAGGAAAGTTGCCTATCTTGGTTTTGCTCATAAAAGTAGACAGATGAGTCTTTTGGGAATGTGACTTAGTAAGTTTTTGCTGATACTTTGTTATTTTCCCCTTTTGTAAAACAGCATTGTAACATACATTCTAAATGTACATGTAGTGATAAATAAACAATGTCCAACAAGAGATATCCTATAAAGTTTTTTTGTCCTTTCCAAGTGAAGACATGACAAAAGAGCAGAAGGAACGGTTGGTATTTATATCTAGAAAATCTTTTTATAGCAATGGTAACTCTTACTATTTATGTCAGAAATACAAATGTACTAGTAGAACAGTATGGGTGTGACAGTCTTACATCAAAAACTCTCACAAAATTCAAGAAAGGCTATCTCTTAGGAACTTTGATTTACATGGAACATATTAAACAAGTAGTCATAATTAAGTTTGAATGTAGTTTGTAAGAGAAGAAACTTCCTTATGCATTCCACAGAAGATTGGGAGTGTAGGAGGGCATTAAATCGTTCATGTCTTTGTGTAGATGATCTATCCAGAAACTAAACAACACGTCTCCAGTGTTTGTGTTAATCCAGTCAATATAATACGAGCAAATTTCCCTTCAGAATAGCACTTATCTTTATCTTACCCTCTTCCCTTTGCTTTAGAAATCTTAATTCACTGAGATCCACTGAAATGGATCTAAGTATTGATCTTATGCTTTCACAGCAAGCAATCTGTTAGGCCAACAGTGTGAAGTATTGTCATTAGTGACCTTTAACTTGAAATCTGCTGGTATTATTATTCATAAATACTCTTCTTGAATAGAAGAACTTGGGTCCAGAAATATATCAGAAATTTGGCTGAACCAGAAGAGATGAGATCCACAGTGAGAGCAACTTATATGCAACTTATGAAAAGAGGGACACAGTCAATGTATTTGCCAAAGCATATTCCTTTCCTTGCACATGTTTCAGCATTCATTACAATTTTTTAAATAGGAATATTTGTATAATTAGAGACCTGTATAAATTAAGAAATCATCCTAATAATTTCTAACCTAGAAACATATCAAAGATTACATTTTCTGATGAGTAATTAAATTAATAAATTTGTTCTTTTCAAGTAATACTCGGAATTAAATTTCCTATAATTTAAAATACTTAGAATAAAACCAGAATAGTATCATAGCAGTTTCCCAAGTTAAAACAACTACATTTGGAGAAAGGCTCAAAGGTCTAATAATTAGCTATTACCAGCAGCAAATGCTTAATAAAGAACTTAAATCTGATGAGATAGGCAGTGATTTATGTTTCAGTGGCTTTGTGATGTAAAGAAAATATCTCTATGTGAACTCGTTTCGAAAGGTAGGTTAAAATTTAAGCATCTGTGGTTGCATATAGTAAAGAGTTTCACAATTAACTAAATGTGTCATGGTGGGGAGATTTGAACCTGCTCCCTGGCACATAAATACATTCATTATTGCCCTAGTTCTTGTTCACTTCCCCAATAAATTTTCTGATTTTATGAGCCTTTATTGTATTCTCCACCACCTTTCCCAGACTGAAGATTTTCAGTCTATTACATCTTCCTTCAGGAAAAGGTTTTTCCATAGTTTTAAATCCTTATCCAGATTCTACACATAGGTAAAATCTTGTAATTGATTTTTTTTACTATTAGAAAGTATTTTCTTGCTAATGGACTAGACCAAAGTTAAAACAGTTATGCAAAATTGGCACTGCACATTTTAGTCACGGCAGGTAGAAAGCTGAGTCTTAAGTCATGAAGCAGATTGAGAAGGCAAAGCTGTATATTCATATATGAGCAGACAGTCTGATGTTCTGGTTTAAGTGCTGTGAAAGTGTATGCATAAGCACACGACATTATATAGAGTGGAGTATTATTACCAATATTGCAGCAAACTGTTGCTGTCTTGTTTTACTTTGTTTTTTGTCTCCCACCTTTATCCAAAAGCATATTGCAGAAATAGAGTAGAAATAGAGTAGAAAAATGTTAGTACATGTTGATAGCAATATGATGTGTGTGTATTCATATGTGTTATTCTCTTGGTAGGACAGACATTATCTTACATAAGGAGAATCTGTGTCTAGAGTAGAATGTCAATGGAAAGATCAGAGGGAAAAAAAAAATTTAACCTGCATTTGATATTTATTTTCTGGATGAAGTCCAGAACAGGACTGATCAAATAGTAAGTAAACATAATACACTTTATAAAGAAGTGTTTTTAAAAATAAATAGACAAGCAGACTTAAAATCAAACAAGCACAACACTAAATCTTAATTTTCAGTCCACAGAGCAGATTGAGAAAGATTCCAATACAGTTGAAGTGGGAGAAATTAGATTTCTTTTTGATTACATCTGGATACAAATTGGGTTTAAATTAGATTTGTGCTGCAAAACAAACCTTGCACAGGGAGCTGATGTATGTGCAGTTTTCAAGTTCACATTGAAGGTCCATTTTTTTAGCAGTTGAGGTACTGAATTAGTGAAGTACTTAATTACATCCCAGATTACGCATGGTTTATCTACATCTTGCTAACAGTGAAGCTCAAATTCTTCTAATGTTTTTTTTTTTTCATCTAAAGTGAAGAAATTCAGTGGATTTTTTTCTTGTTTGAGAGGGCCAGAGATGAAGAATATGCATTTAAATTACCTACAAGTAGTACAGGATGACTAATTAAATATGACTGAAATGTGTATGCATTTTTCACAATTTCAGTAAGTGAAATTTTGTGTGAATGAGGATGTGTAGAAGGAATACTGCAAGCAATCATTTACAATGCTTAGCTAATAGGGTTGATCTTCACTCTTTCAGCAAACAGAACTCTATTTCAGATTTTAACATTGTTTAGAAGTATCTCATATTTTCTTTCTTAAAGAACAATGCACAGTTTCACTATCAAAAAAAAAAAAAGGAACTTTAAATAGAAATCTTTATTTTAAGTATTTCAAAAACTTCAGATGATATATGCAAAAAAAAAAAAAAAATATAGACCTGTGTTATGCACTGTACTGATGGCACATGATAGCCATCATGTTGCACATTATATTCCAATATATGTGTGTGTGTATATATATATATAATGGTTCTGTCACATAGTGCTCTGCTCAATATTGAAAAATCACTTTAATTCTGTTGCTCTTGCAGTACTCATAACTTGATCATTGGAAGCCTCATTAGTGCTAATAGGATTGGGCACATTTTCTATGAAATGTTTTCTATTTCTCATAAAGAGATTGTAGGATGTTAATAATGCACAGTATTTCAAGGAACAAAATACACAAAATAACACAAAATATGTTTGAAATAAATAGTTTGCTACTGTATCTCCATAACTAGTGAAAGAAAGTGAAGATGAATCATACACAGGAGTACCCAGAGAGAAAATGCAAATATTCTTTCTGGAGCTGTAGAATGTACTCAGTATCATTTTACTTAAAATAAACTCTTTTAAGTTAGAGTCACTTGTTTAATATTAAACAAGAAATTAGTAAAAAATAGACATGTAGGGAGGAAAAAGCCCTCACAAGATTGTTTCTATATATACTCTCTTTTCAAAGTTATTTTCAATAGTAAGCTTTTGTCAATAATTTTAGCCAATAGTAGAACACTTAATATATTTAAAAAATTTAATTATCTAAATATGTTCTTTTTGCATTTCAAGAAGTGATATATATTAGAAAAAAAAAAATATCCCAAACCCAAACAACCTCCTTCTTCACAAATGTTTTAGTGGAACTTAACATATACAAATACTCATATACATATATATACACTTATATAAGACTTCAGATTTTTAACAGGTTTCAGTCTTGCTGTTTCATAAGGCAAAAGTCAAGTTCTACTGCTTTACCTTATATATTAGAGATGTACACAAAAATAAAATCTTTAAATTTTTCTGATCTAAAAGAATACAGGGAAGAATTCACCTCTTCTATTCAGAAGAGGTTAAATAAACTTATTTTAAATTCAGGTCCATTTCCACAATGAAAAAGATGTTGAATTCACTTAAAATTTTCTTAATAAGAAAATTAATCAGACTATATGAACTATCATTCATTCATCAAGTCACTAACCTAACATAATCAAATGTCTTTAACCTTACTAGTGATTTCAAAAACTCAAGAAGAGGGAGTATGAACTGTTATTTTTGTGTTTATAGTAAAAAAATTCAAATGTCCCTGAGTATTTATGGAAATGCATGTCATACTCTGTATTCACAGAAATCCTTCTTTACAATAGTAATTAAATGTTTTGCTAAATATTAAGAACTATGAAAATATGACCTCAATCTTGTTTAAAACTTCTTTACATTTCCATGTATTTCCTCACAGTAAAGAAGGTGGCCTAGTAGTTTTAGACATCAATAATATTTCATTACTTACAATAAAAACTTTAAAAGAAACCTTTATTTTCCTTTCCTGGGGGTGGGAGGGGAAAGCTACATTTTGATCTGTAATTACATATTATTTCCTCTTATCATGCCTGTGGTTTCTGACATATTCATCCAGTACAGGAGTTCAGATGATGGATTTATGAAATGTCAAGTTTCCTTCCAAAGTATTCAGAACTGCAGCACTGAATGCAGAAAAAATGTATGCTGTTTAGCAGAAATACATCAGTCATGGAAATGAGCGTGCTGTAAGTCCTGTTCAATACCTTACAGCCTATTAAACAGAAGAAAAGATGCAAGTTTGTTTAGGTTTATTATGACAGACTGTGAAAATGAGTAATAGTAATGTATTCCTGTAGTCTTAGACTGCCAATATTAAGATGAAAAATTATCAATCTTTAATTCATCAAGGAATGCTGAGTTTCCAAGTCTCAGTTATTACTGAATCCCTTCTGTCTAGAGGAATAGGAAATATAATGAAATAGGTTTAGTGGCTGAGTTTAATGGAGCATCTTACTGGGTTGTTATACCAAAAGGCTTGCTTCATCACCAATAAACCTGAAGATTTAAAAGAGGTATTTCATACTAGATCACAAAGATAATGAAACATACTAGAAGGTCTCAGTATAATGGACCTCCATGAATTTGATTATAGGAATATAATCATAATTCTTTTTTTTTGTCCTGGAAGAAAATGAGTGTTTTGAACATCTCAAGTTTCCGAGCTGAAGAACTGTTCATTAAGAAGTATCACAAATCATATATGGGAAATTACACAAATGAAACCACTATTCATTTAAGATTTTTGTTCTAAATCCACTGGAAACCCTCCTTGGATTCCCCTCAGCTTTGGATCATTCCTTCTGTTGCATAGGAAGTGGAGAAGTAGAAGTTTTAAATTAATGACTTGAATGATATAATCTACTACATGACTAAAGCTTTAATGGTGTAAATAGGGAGACAGACTGGACTGCTGAAAATGCCTGTATTATTAAAGCTGATGTACCTCTTCTATTGCTTACATCTTTCATGCTTCTCTTCTAGAGCCAACAAGTGTGTGTGTATGTGTGTAATTTCTGTGTGTCTATGGGTTGCATTTCATTCTTCCATTGATACCTTAGGCAACACCACAAGAGCCAGAAAAATATCTCTGGCACTGATCTGCTCAAAGCCAGATGATTGTGTTCTAATGTCATTAGCTGCTGAACAACCTGTTGAAACAAAACAACATGCTGGAATACAGCTGTCCTGGAAATCTATACACATTTATACATATATATATAGATAGATAGATAGATAGATAGATATACACATATCTATTACTGATCATAGCTACAAAAAATTATTTCCAACCTTGATCTAGTGAAAAATAAAAAAGTATATGTATGTGAAATGATGAGCACAGGTAGAGTCCTACTGGCTGCCACAATGTGGAGAAGATCTACTGAAGTTTAGCCACCTACATGGCTCCCTTTTCATACAATAGTTCAAGTAGTGCATTGCAGTGTGTCACCACACTGGAACAACATAAAAACCACTTTCCAACCTATCTTGTAGAGTGAAAGGGGTACCCCAAACCAGGAAAGTGCCTGTGACTTAAGCAGAGAATTAATGCAGTTCATGTTAAATTGGGCTAACATTAATGTAACAGGATATACTGTCAAAAGTAAAATATAAGGCATTCCTTTATCATATAATGCTATTACATGTGAGAAGTACCTGGTTTACTTGTGAATGAGACAGGAGCTGACAGTGTTTGCTGTGGGTCCCAGCTGTGCTAACATGCTCTAAGCATTCTCATAGAAGCTAATGCATTTAGATGTTTAGTTATTACTGCATTGATACACTTTAATCACTCATGGCTGGAAGTACAAAGAGAAATCTGACCAATCATGTCTTGCCAAGTATAGCTTGTAGGATTCAAGGACTTCAGCGACTCGCTATGGAGAAGACACTGGAAGAGTAGGAAGCAGGTAAGATTTAAAAAAAAAAAAAAACAAAAACAAAAACAAAAACAAAAACAAAAAAAAACCAAAACAAACAGAAAAACCAAACCAAACAAAAAAACTGTAAAGCAAAATATACTCAGGCATTCCCCCAAAAGAATGCCAAAACAGAGGAAAGGATTCAAAAAAAAAGTTTATTTTGGAGGTGAAGATGCTGAAAACTCACAAATCCTCAGAGTGCTGCACGGCAGCACAAGGCCTCACAAAAAAGGCAGTTGCTGTGGTCTCTCAGGACCCTTTATCTTCCTTCTGTCCTCCCCTGCCCTCTCTGGCCAAGGAGGCTCTGTACATGTCTGCAAATGTTATCTGTTCTGCATACCAGAAAGAGAGAGCGCTCACTCACAACCCTCTTTGCATCTTTCTCTGGAATGCAGAAGGCAAAGGAAACAAAATACTATCTAATCCTCTTGAGAGAGACACTTTGCAGGCAGGAAAGGCATCCTAAGTTAAAAACAAGTTCTAGCTTCCAGTTACAAATTCTTCTGAAAAGGTTACCTACTCCTACACAAACAAACCAACCAACAAACAAAACACCAAAACCAAACCAAAACAAAAAAAAACTAAACCAAAAGAACCAACCAACCAACCAAAACCAAACAACAAACCTCAAAAATGCTCAATTGTGAAAATAAAGAGGAAAAAAAATTAAACCCACAAAATTATTTCAACTACAAATTGTAAAAGACCTGTTTTCCAGTAATCCTGTGATAGAGTCTCTAAATACAGTATCTGATTCATTTCTTTAACTGGACATTTCAAAACAGTTCAAAAATGTTGATGCTTTTCTTACAGTCTCCTCCTCCCAGCTTCATCTCTGAGAATTCCTACCTTGAAGCTAGGGAAACCATTTTCAGCAGGATCCAATTGAAAATATACAGACTAATTTATTTCAAAGTAAATATGACAATTTGTTAAAGTTGAAATTTGTATTGGCTTTCATGTTAATCGCAGTGTGATCTTTGAGCTTATACTTCTGCTTACTGACACCCTGCCTTTCTTAACGGCAGCCCCACATTTGAAGATTTGATTGAAGCAGTTCTTTGTATGAGTCAGAAAAAAAGTCATGATTGTTTTCTGTTTCACCAAACTGTGCAAAAGAAAAGTGAAATTTATTTCTTAGACTGCAACAATATAACAATGAAATGACAAGCAATGTCTTTAAAGTGTCTTCAAGGTTGAAAGCATATTAGAGTAATAGCCATTAGTCTGCACGTATGTGCATTGATAGGAGTTCTGCAGCACAGTATTATATTTGATTACTCAACTAAAAACAGTCATCCATTAACCCCCAGAGAGTTACAGCTCCCTCAGCATGCCTGAGGCTGTGCCGCTCAGTGTGTCCCCATTATTTTAAATGTTATAGAAGGAACACTAGGACAATATAGAAACACCCTAAGGTCACTCTGTCATCTCAATAAAAGTTATGGGAGAAAACGTATCCCCTTTGCAATGTTACTGCAGTAAGCAGCACAGTAACATGAGGGAGGAATCTGACATAAATATTCAAGGGCATTTATGAGTTAAGCACCAGTAATAATAGAAGCAAAGCTATGGGGGTGGAGGTGGTGGAAACAAACTAAAGTGTGCTTGTCTGAGCAAATCTTGTATTTCCACTTTTCTGAAAGTATGAGAGAAATTCACTACTTCCTTCCCCTAAAAGAAATGAAGAATCTCAGTTTATTCCCCTGTGGTTTATTGGTATTACTAGTCCTATTAATTAATGTTTTCATTATATTAGAACTCAGATTTTCTAGTAAGGTATGGATGCTGTTCTTGTGGTTAAGAAGGATAAATTTTGACTTTTCTCTTGTTTTGAAGAATTCATAATAAAAAAAGCACTTGCAATGTGTAGAGAAAACACTGTGTCAAATATACATACAAAGTATGTTTTAAAAGCTTTAAGTAAACAGTAAACAGGTTATTTGTTTCAGTAAACAAATAACTATATTCCATAACTTTGGGTATTTTTTTTTTACCTTCCCTTTCTGGGAGAAAATTGTTTTAAAGAAAGCATTAGTAAGCTAGTAAGAGTGTACTCCAGCATCATCATGCTACAAATCACACAGTACAGTTAGAAGAAGAGTCCCGTTGGGGAAACTACTTTAGCATCATAAAGGAAGTTGTAACCTGGGCTACTAAATTCTTCTTGTATCCTATCCTGCCATTTTTTTAAAAACATCCAAGTGACTCACGCAACTACATATGCAAAAGTATTACCTAAAGTAAATTGAAAATTTTGTTGATTGCAATATTGTTCTTGCTTTAAAATTATTTACTTTATCTATTGGTGTTCCACTTTGATCTGTTCTCTTTACATTTTCTTGAAGAAGATATAATTGTGGACAAAATTTTAATTAGAACAAGATCTCCATCCATTGACATGAGTTACAAATGTGGTTCTACATCATCAAAACAGTGATGGAATTTGAGAGCTTAAAAATACTGGATCCTTGTGATCCTTGATAGCATGATTTTGGCTGTAATGGAATTAATTTTCTTCTTATCATAGAATCATAGAACAGTTTGGGATGGAAGGGACCTTAAGGATCATCAGTTCCTACCAAGGGCAGGAACACCTTCCACTAGACCAGATTGCTCAGAGCCCCATCCACAGGAACACTGCCAGGGATGGGATATCCACAATAGTACAGTAGCTGGTACAGTGCTGTGTTGGCCAGTGGTCAGAGGCCATCTGGGGGTACAGTGACCACGAAATGATGGAGTTTTCAATACTCAGTGAAGCAAGGAGGGGCACCAACAAAATCCCTACCTGGGCTTCCAGAGGTCAGACTTGATTTAAAGGTTGGACTTGATCATGGTTTGGAGTAGATCTCGGATGTCTCTTCCAACTCAGCCTATGACTTCTATGAGTTCAGCCTGTTCAGGAGGTTGGTTCAGAGAGTACATTGGGAAACAGTTGTTAAAAACAAAGGGGTCCAGGAAGGGTGTGAGATACTGGATTTGAATCTCACTGAATTATGTATTCACCTGGGTTGGAGCCAACTCACTGTAAGTGTATGGGGGGGGGCTGAAGGTCTGGGCCTGCAGGCAGGTGATAAGGCTTGCCCACAGAGCACATGGTAGAGCCAGAAGATCTGCAGCCTCATAGCAGAGTCAGAAGGCCTGCAGTTGACATGGCCATGGGAGCCCTTTGGCTGGGCTGTCAGCCAAGGAAAGCCTGCCTTGTAGCCCACTCACACTGCATACCCTGGGGCCTGTACCTGGCTACAGCACACCTCACTGTGTGAGGGTCATGCTGAGTGGTCAATGACCCAGAGGTCTTGCCTACTAAACCTAGTGCATTGATTGTTCTGTGGTAGGTGTTTTTGTGGAATGGATCTTTGTGCTGGGTGTTTTTAAATAAATTATTTTCCGAGGTTGACTGTTATTTCTGTCAAATCTTTTGCCAGATATCTTATTTTCTCACTAAATTAAAAGAAATTTTCTTCAATAAAGTGTAGCTGCATTTTCTCCAGACATGAACTCAAAGTAACAACAAATTTAAGACTTAAATAAATCTAACTATTCCAGGCAGTTTGTGGCTTAAAATCCATAGTGGAACAAAGGATGGACATGCTTAAAGAAAGAAATCTTGAAGGTACAGAAACTATCCCAATGTGCCAAAAGGCAAGCCAGGAGGGAAGACGACAAGCCTGGCTGGACAGGAAGCTTTTGCAGGAACTTAGGGGAAAAAAGAGAGTTTTTTGCCTTTGGGAAAAAGGGCAGGAAACTCAAGAAGTGTTTAAAAATGTTGTTAGGTCATGCAGAAAGAAAATTAGAGAAGAAAAACAATTTGAACGTAGTCTGGTCATCTCTTTAAAGGATAACAAAAAATGTTTTTATAAAGATATCAATAACAAAAGGAGAAGTAATGAAAACTTCCATTCTTTGTGAGACATGAGGGGGAACATAGTGAGGTACTTAACAACTTCTTTGCCTCGGTTTTCAACAATAAGATAGGTTGTCCTCAGGATAACTGGCCTGCTGGGTTGGTAGACAGGGATGGGGAGCCAAATAGTCCCCCTGTAAACCAGGAGGAAGCAGTTAGTGACCTACTGAGCCACATGGATCCTTACAAATATATGGGACCAGATGGGATCCATCCTAAGGGGATGAGGGAGCTGGCAGAAAAGTTTGACAAGATGCTCTCCGTCATCTCCTGGCTCACGAGGGAAGTCCCAGATCGCTGGGAGTTGGCTAATATGACACCCATCCACAAAACTTATAGCAGCTTCTAACAGAAACCACTCTTCCTCTTATCAAAAAACCTAATCAGAGAAACCCACGACAAAGGCCTAGAAGGAAGATCTGGGAAACTACAGGCCAGTTGCCTTAGTCTGAGAGAGAAACTAAGATGTAAATGTTGGCTAAGAAATAAAATAATCCCTCTCCTTAAATTTGGAAAAGAAAAACCAGAACTTTAATTAGGGAAAAAATATAACTATAAATATATAAAAGGATAACAGTTCTTAAT
>JAWWEW010000112.1:66306384-66319819 GCA_035583185.1 Anabacerthia variegaticeps | reverse complement strand
GAATAGAGGGGGTAGAATACATAGCTTTGATCACCCCCACACAGTGATAACTGGTCTCACCTGCTGAACTAGGACACCAGTCAACCAGACTTCAGTGCCCAACAAGGTTATTGAGCAGGTCATCTTGAGTACAATCATAGACCACCTGCAGGACAGACAGGGAATCAAACACAGCCAGCACTGATTTAGGATGGACAGGTCCTGCCTGACCAATCTAATTTCTTTTTATGATCAGGTGACCATCCTGGTGGATGAAGGAAATACTGTGGATGTATTCTGCGTGGATTTCGGCAAAGCCTTTGACACTGCCTCCCATAACATACTCCTGGGAAAGCTGGCAGGCCACGGCTTGGATAGGTGCGCTCTCTGCTGGGGTAAGAACTGGTTGGATAGCTGGGCCCAGAGAGTGGTCATGAATGGTGCTGCATGCAGCTGGTGTCCAGTCACCAGTGGTGTCCCCCAGGGATCAGTGTTGAGCCCAGTCCTGTTTAATATCCTCACTGATGATCTGGATGAGGGGATTGAGTGTATCAATACAAATTTGTAGATGACAACAAGCTCGAGTGGAGTGTCAACCTTCTAGTAGGCAGAAGTGCTCTGTGGAGGGACCTGAACAGGCTGCATAGATGGGCTGAATCCAATGGCATGGGGTTCAACAATGCCAAGTGCCAGGTCTTGTACTTTGCCCACAAAAACCCCAGGCAGCGCTGCAGGCTTGGGACAGAGTGTCTGGAGAACAGCCAGGCAGAAAAGGACCTGAGAGTCTGGATTGAGAGAAGGCTGAACATGAGCCAACAACATGCCCAGGTGGCCAAGAAAGCCAGTGGCATCCTGGCCTATGTCAGGAATCGTGTGGCCAGCAGGACCAGGGAAGTGATTCTTCCCCTTTACTTGGCACTGGTGAGGCTGCACATCTAGCACTGTGTCCATTTCTGGGAGTCTCAAATTAGGAAGGATATTGAGGTGCTGGAGCATGTCCAAAGAAGGGTAACGAGGCTGGTGAAGGGACTGGAACACAAGTCCCATGAGAAGTGGCTGAGGGAGCTGGGGTATTTTAGCCTGGAGAAGAGGAGGCTCAGGGGAGACCTTATCATTCTCTACAGGTACCTGAAAGGAGGTTGTAGCCTGGTAGGGGACAGTCTCTTCTCCCAAGCAACCAACAGTAGGGCTAGAGGGCACAGTCTAAAGTTGCACCAGGAGAGGTTTAGGTTAGGCATTAGAAGGAAGCTCTTTACAAAGCGAGTGATAGGTCTTTGGAATGGGCTGCCCAGGTAGGTGGTGGAGACACTATCCCTGAAGGTATAGAGACTGGAATATATATCCCTGAAGAAGAGACTGGACATGGCACTTAGTGCCATGGTCTAGTAGACAAGGTGGTTAGAACAAAGGTTGGGTTTGATGATCTCAGCAGTCCTTTCCAACCTTATTA
The DNA here is from genome assembly GCA_035583185.1 of Anabacerthia variegaticeps. NCBI lineage: Eukaryota > Metazoa > Chordata > Aves > Passeriformes > Furnariidae > Anabacerthia > Anabacerthia variegaticeps. Next base: position 66,318,390 of record JAWWEW010000112.1, on the reverse strand, counting down.
TTTCTGTGATTTTGTGTTTTGGGTTCATATGAGTATGAGAATAATGTTGATATCACACTGATGTTTTAGTTATTGCTCAGTAGTATTTATTCTAAGTTTCCCATGCTCTGCCAGTGAGCAGGTACACAAGATGTTGGAAGCATGGAGAGGACAGTTGACCTAAACTGACCAAAGGGATATTCCATACCACCAAATGTCATGCTTGGTATATTAAATTGGGGAAATTGGTGTGGAGCCAATGATCACTGCTCAGGGGTGAACTGAGCATAATCAGGGGAGCAATTGTGTTGTTGTGTGTGACTGGTTTTTTGAAAGAATTTTTAATTTTACTATATTTATTACTAGTATTTTTTATTATAATTTGTATTATTGTATTTTGTTTCTTATCTCAACATGAGTTTGGTCTTTTTCTCTACCCTATCTCACCTGAAGTGGAGCCAGGGGAACTGAGTGAGCAGCTGTGTGGTACTTAGCTGCTGATGCGGGTCAAACCAAAATATGTGAATATTCAGGATACAATTCCCAATTTTTATGTAAGAGAAATATTTTATCTACTACCCACAACAAAAAAAAAATTGTACCTCTTTATACTAAATGTTGTGAGTTTTTTTAATAATTTATTTTGTTTTCATAATGGTGAATCACCAGTTTGCCCAATGATTTTGGATTTTTTCTTCATTTATCATAGCAACACCAAACCAAAAAAAATTGCACAAAGCATGTCTCTAGGGACAAGTTCAAACTCAATCACCTATGATGATGACTTTAAAATAGTTGTTGAAATCTATAAATTTAATCTTCATTACAACACTTAATTTATATAATAGACAGAGTACTGAAAGACTTAATTAATTCTCTATTTTAAAACACTTAAGAAGCCTTTGAAAAAGTGCCGTGCAAGTCCAAAACATCATTGCTTACAGTGGTGACTCACACAAATCTTAATATTTTATTTTATAAAAGAACTAATTGTTTCTTTGTTTAATTTTTTGTGGGAATTTTTTATTTCTTCTTCCACAATATTAGGCTCAAATCCAAATAATAAGCTTTCTTGGGCAAATCAAGGCAGTTGGACATAAAAGCCTGTATGCATGCTGTCTTTCCACTCAACCATATAATGCAACACTTTGCTATCTCCATTAAAAGACTTACTTTGTACCATATCATGCATTTCATAATATTTCCATCTAAATGCAGATTTTTCTGTTCCATGTGTAGCATCTAGTCAGGTTTTCCATAAAAATACCAGCAGGACAGAACATTGAAATTCATTTTGCATATTAAAGAAATCTCTCCTAGATTCCTTTTATTTGTTTTAGCAACCCAAGCAATAAGCAAGAAAATTAGAGTTTCAGCAATGATGGAGAAAACATTTATGATTTTATCAGACTTGCTTTTTTTTTTTTTTCGCCTTGCTCAAACAATTTCCTGACTCTTAAGAGCAAGTAATTTTAAAATGTTGTACTGATGAATGACATAAGTTCATCTGTACAATTTAACCTAAGTGCAGTAGTAATATACATTGCAGAACAGGAACATTGCTTTGAGTAACACACAACTGAATGCTCTTCTTCCCAATATTTACAACACATTTAAGATCTGTCCCATAGGAATTTGTTTTCCTTGAAAACATTATTGCAAATGTCATAATATTTTCTGATATTGCTCTCTGGTGTACACAGGTAAAAAAAAAAAAAAGCAGACAACAAAAAGTAGAATAGATTAGATAGCAGAGCTGTCATTGCAAACACAGTTCTAATTTTAAAAAGAGAAGACAATCAAAACTGTCATTTTCAAGCTGCATAAATACAGATGGACTATATTTATATATTAGAAATCTTTATGGTGCACATTAATCAAAAAATTATAAAGAATGTAATTTATATTAAAAATAAACAACACATCAGAGAATGGTTACTATAGTATCCCATATGTGAGTGTGTTTATATATACAGAAACACAGAATATGCTGAATTGGAAGGAACAATACAGATCATCGAGTTCAACCCTTAGTCCTGCACAGGACCATGCTCAAGATTGTGCCATATGCCTGATATCATCATCTAAATGCTTTTTGAACTCTGTTTGGATTGGTGCTGTGAGCACTTCCCTGGGGACCCTGTTCCAGCACCTTCTCCTCTGGGTGAAGAACCTCTTTCTAATATCTTAGCTAAACATTCCCTGAGACTATTAACATTATTTATATAAAAATATCATAATTTAAAAAAAGAGAATATATTTTACTTTTACATATTGATTTTCTCTATTTTCTGATATTTTGTAAACATAAAATTTGTAGTTTTGAGAAAGACTTTTTCTAGGGTTTGTGTAGAAAATGCAATATGGTAAAGAATAAGTGGCCTACTTTTATGTCCAAGCTTTATTTTTTTTATTATTTTTATTAAGTCTTTCTAAACCACTCAAAATTTTACCAAATCAGAAATATACCACCATCTTACTAATGCTGACTATAGTTATACAGTCTTGCACAGATATGTGTGATGGATCCAGGATGATGCTTGCAGAAAGTCTGCAAGCTTTCCTTCCATTATTTCTGTGCAGCTGCTGGGATGCCACAGAATGATGGAAGTAAATGCACTTCGGTTACTGCTGACCTCCACCTTGTAAGACCTTTGTTTTGATTTTATCTTAGGACAAAATGGGAAGTGCTTTCCTGAACCACTAAATCAGGGAGCATGCAGGCAGGAAATCCAGAGTCCCTTCAGCTCTGGAGATTTTGGTTAGGGATGCCTTGACCCCCCTGCTGCCTGCTTCTTGGGACAACATCATTTGCCATGAGCCTGCTTCTTGAGAGGACATCATCTGTCATCACCAGCCCTCTGCTTCCTCTCACCAGCAAGCAGGATTCCAGAGACTCTCAGCTCACTTGCTGTATCTTGTCTTCCTCTGCCCCTTTTTTTCTGCATTTTTCCTGACAAAGTTCATAAGATCTTGTTCCTAGAAGGAGAGTTTTGTCTAAGTTTTCAGACTGTACATCCCAAGACATGGTACACAGCTAAGTAAAACTTCCATCATAGACATGGCCAGACTGAATTCACAGCCGTGAAAAGGACAGGGAAGTTGTTTGCTAATTTTATGGTGTTTGTTGTCATTTCCAAGAATAGTAGATTTATTAATAACATTAGATAAATAAAAATAAGCAGGAATAGCACTTTGCCAAGATCTCACAGTCTTTTGCCAATCTTAAGTGAATCAATCTCACAGTTCACTGACTGGATGGTATTTATGTTTCTGTAACTGCACTGATATGTGTGGTGTTTTATCTTGGGGAGAATACTATTTACATGCCTTAATATTCATCTTAGTTTGCTAAAATATTCTTATTCAAGTCTGCCATGAATGCAAAGTAATTTGCAATTATGTGTAATAGAGGGAAAGAGCAACTTCTGGATCAGAGCACATTTAGGTTGCAAAACTACTATCTTAAATATCAAAATAAATATTAACTTCATTAGCATTTGCAAATAGTTCAAGGTTGCTTCAAAGTTCATAAGAAAAAATTAATATAATTTAGATTAAAATTATTCTGCTTTTATTCAAGCACAGAAGAGAAAAAACAAGATTCTGTCTCCATTTCGCAGGAGACTGGTGTTGTTGAAATGTTATTGTGGTATGGCAATTGAAATTTAATTGGTCAAAACACAGAGTGCTGGTAACAGGAACCCTCAGTGAGGAGAGAACACAATGGTTTCAGAGATATGGACTAACTGGAGCAAGAGGCCCCCAAGATGGTCTGGGCTGAAGTATTCACCCCACAAGGAGAAACTGAGGGATGGGACCTTGGGGACAGATGGCTTAAGGGGGTAATGCTGGTAGCAGACTCTGGTACCTGTGGGAAAATGGTCAGGTACCTAAAAGTTCTGGCTAAAATATTATAGAGAGGACTCTGATATATGAAACAAGGGTAACCCTAAGGAGTTAATTCTGTCACGTCATTTCCCCAACTCATTTGTCTCTAAAAATAATGATGGAGTTTTCATCTGGAAAAATTTATTAAAAGAGGCAACACGAAGAGAAAGAATAAAAGTGTCACTTGAACGTAAAGAAACTGCTATTTACATTTGACTCAGTTGCTGCAGTTGGCAGTTTCTCAGGACAACAGTCTGGCTGCATGACTACAGGAGTTATCAAGGGCTCATTGGCTTCACTGGAAGGTGGAGTACTGATATGATGTGCAAACTCTCCTGTCCTTATTTCTTATTTGTAAAAAAAGGGTTCCAGTTTTTGCTAACAAAACGTTCAGGGCAAATCACTTCAGCATTCCCAGTAAGACCTCATTGCTCATGGTGCAATGCACACTGCAGCCCTAGCAAATCTTCTGAGAACATGACTTCTTCCCTGATAGACGGCAACCATTTTAGTGAGATAGGGACTGATTACATGATACATATTTTTGAGGTAGGAAGGATGGTGATTCACAAAGAATATGGTCTGGTGGAGCTACAGATCTGTGGCATAATATATTTTGGGGTGCTATGGCTTCCCTTTACTCCCTCCAATGCTTTATGTTTTAATGGTCTATTGTGTACAATATAAAAATAAACACAAAATAAGAACAAAGAACTTCTATTTGTTCTTTATTTTCTCAATTTTGTCAAATTAAAAATTAATTAACTTCTTCAAATTTCCTGTTCTTTGTGTCTTCTTCCCATTCCCCACTTTCTCTTTTTAGAAAAAAACCCACACAACTCACAGCTACATCAACAGAAAAGTGTTACAATTGCCCCTACATACCATGAAGCACAGCTTTTCCATGTGTATTCATATGCATACTATAGTCCATCATTGTGTGTCATGATCACCAATAGCCTCTTTTTCACATCAATTTTTTTTTGTTTGTTTTAATGTCAAAGAAAGGTCAATAATTGCCTGTACAGAAGACTGCAGAACATTGCTCTCTTCTATATATAGTTTTTGGCTTCCTTCACCAGTCTGAAGACTTATTTTAAATTCAAGTGGAACATTATAACACATTATTTTCAGTTGCCATATCAATGCATATTTTAAATTTTTCTTTAATTTAGTCTTTAGACTGTTCTTTAAACTGGCAATTAAAAAAGCATTTGCCAAGCTTTACTGTGCCACAGAATTCTTTCTTAGATAGTTTGATGTGAGTCTTACATGAGTCTGTCACATGCATTGATATGTATACTATACCATCTTATTCTGATGCTACCACTTGCTTGTGTATTATTTGCTTGCTGTCATGTAACATTTTTTCTCTGAGATGTCTTGCCACATCTGTTCTGCATTCCCTTTTAATTTGGGGCATTTTATTCTGCTAAATATATTGGTGATTTGGAATTAGAGTAAATTTAGCATTTACAGTGAAGACAGAATGTCATAAAAAAAATCTATCAAAGTAAATGAAAATCCATTTGATAAAATATTCAGAAAAAATTACTCTATGATGAAAAGTTGTGCTCATGTTTACTAAGTAATCTAGCTACTGCTGTTAATTTGGATAAAGACCTTTCATTGCGACTAATTGATTGCATTATTAGACAATGATATTTTTAAAAACTGCAACATACCTAAAGTGTATGTTTCTCTGTAATCTGATTAAATTTGCATAATCTTGTCAAACTTTTTGTTCACAGGAAAAAAAAATAAGCACTGGATTATTTTTAAACACTATTTCATCCTGTGACACAATGATTTAATTTGTGTATTCATTATAAAAATCTGTGGTTTACCCTCACTTATGAAGTAATATGTTTTGAACAAAAATAAGTTTCACAAATAGGTAATTATAGACATAGATGTTATGTCATTTTACTTGTTTCACTACTGCTGAAAGCTATCATGAAAAGTACTGATAATTCAATGCTTCTTTACATTTTTCCTTGTGCTTCTTTCACCTCTGTTCTGCTATTTGATTAATATTTTTGTAGCTCCACATACATATAAGGTTGGCAAAGAGTTAATAATTTTCAATGACTAATCACTTTGGTATGCCTTGCCTTTCCACAACAATCTCAGGTTGAAATTTTTTCACATAAACACACACACAAATCTTCTTTTCTTTTTTTTTTTTTTTTTTTAAATACATTTTTTTAAAAACAATTCTATTAACAATTTTATGACTGTAGTTTGGGGCATTTGTGTTTTGGATCAAAGACTTACCATCTGCTGTTTGGAAGAGAGGCATCTGCATCTCTGTTTCTTCTGATGAGCATAGTGAGAAAAAAGAAAACAAAGCAAAGGAAAGGTCATTTACAAGAAGAATTTTTTAAATGGCCTTGAACAAAATCTCTAACTTTGAAAAACTCCACCGTGTTTGGATTTGTCTCGTTCTAAAATGCAAACACTTACATGTATGTTCTGTCTTAGCTGCCAAGACCACAGCTCTGTCCCTTCCCACTCCGTTCCTGCAGGCAATGAATTGCAATCATTGAACATTGAGGTAATTTTCATATGGATGCAAGTACAGTGGTAGCAAGGACTCTACATAGTGACTTAACTATGCACATATATAATTTTTTTCCTTTGTTCTTAGAACCAGACTGGACAAAATGAACATGGCAATCAGCATCCTCACTTCAAAAAGAGGATGTGAGAGTTAAACTGAGGTAACAAAAGGAATAACTGAGACTATGATGCCTAAGAAGGCAGCTGGAGTCTCTTGTATGCACTAATAGGTTGTAGCAGGTTGGCTAAGAAAAACAGGTTAATTGTGAACAGAGTGCATAAGAAGAAACTGCAGAAGGAATAACAGAGAATCAGAGGAGAAAACAGTCTTTGTGAGAACATACAGGAGCTGAAGCTGGAACCACTATTCCATTAGTACTGGCAATCATCATAAAACTCAGGTTTTATTTGTATGTATTTATATACAAGGGTAAACATAATCATTTCTGATCCTTGTGTAACAAAAATCTTGTAATCTCTGAATTAAGTAGTTAATGGCAGAACTGTGAATATTCTAAGACAGTTAATGTTTTATGTAATTTTTGTCAAAAACCTAAAAAATACAGTTCTGTTTCTCTCTTATTCTCTCCCTTCTCCCTCTTCCTCTCTAACACACTCGAGTCGTGGTATATGAGGATTTTAAATACTAAAAACTAAGAACTCAAAAGTTAGGAAACAGCTCATGAGTTACTTTTCACTACTCCATAAACCAGAATCTTGTGGAAAAACTGAGACACAGCTAGGTTATTCATTCTTTTTGAAATCATTTTGATATTACTTTACTACACTGAACTCCACTCAACAAAAGACATTTTCAGATATGAGGCTGTAAACTCCCCAGAGTTATTTTAATTATTGTGGGTTTTTTATTTCCCTCGGCAGAATCTCTGCCTTTTCTGGGTTCACTGTTCTTCATTCAGAACCAACAAGTCTTCATCCATTAGCTGTTCTTGGCCAACATTTGACCCCATCTTGCTCTCTCTGGTGAAGACAGGCATGATGAGATCTGTGTTGTTGCTGCACTAAGTTCACGATGATCCCACCAATTTATGGGTCTGTCTGTAGATATTGAACAAGTTCAAAGAGAGAAATGATAGTTGTGAAGTCAGGAGACACACATGACATTTCGTGTCACCTTATTACAGCTATATACAGCCAGAGAGATGTTAGATCATTGATATATTCATTATGCAGCCTTACCATTTCCTTCAGTAATCTCTCATGATCACTGTCTGTATCAAAGGTTGCATAGATGTCATCAAAGATGAAAAGTGGTGTCTATCCTCCACTTCACACCATCAAGAAATTATCCATCACTGCCATTAGTATCTTGAGATTTGGGTTCTGGTTTGCATCCAGATTGCATCGAGGCTTGGACGCTTGTAAATATCGGTAATGTTTTGCTCTTTGTGCTGAAACTGCTGTCACCAAGATTCAAGGATCAATAGGAGTGATTGAGTCTGGTTTCTGATTACTTTCTGTTCATCAGTTTCAGGCTGAGATGCATGGCAGAACACTGCCTTATGCCTGTGAAAAGAGAGGAGGGACTTAGTGAGAAGCAGGCACCTGCATAAGAAAATGATCAGTCACGAAGGTCCACTTTGAGACATCTTGAGGATAAAGTAAAATGAAAATCTGTGTCCTGGGAAGCTGCCCAATATGCAAAAAATATGGCTTTGATTTGTGAGCTGTGTCATTAGCTATAGATATTGCACCACATAGAATCTTCAGTGTTAAAAGAAACACCGTGAGAAGAACCTTTCAAGTATGGGTCTTCAGTTAGGGATATCATAGAAACGACGTCCAATTAAAAGGTTCTGCCTAAATTTTGAATACAAAAATTAGCAGTATTATGACTAACTCTGTTGCTAGAAAAATATTGAAAATTCTTGGAAATTTTATAGATCAGTTTAAAACTCTTGCTGGAATTTTGCTCAGGAAACTAATTGCACCGATAGACAAAGAAACAAGTATTTCTTCCTGAGAAAAAGTGAATGGGGGCAGGGAAGAAGAGAGATAAAATATCAGCTGAGAAAAGATGCATAGTAGAGTATGTACAGGTAGAGTATAAGCAAATTTTTAAATTTGCAAAATCTAGCTGTTAATCATATGTGTCAAGGAAAAGATTGGTTAGGAAAATTATCAACAATTGCTGAAGCTCATTTTATTACCTTGAAAAATCCAAAATGAAAAGTCACAAAACTCACTTCTTGACTGCATTATAAGCTCCTGGTCCGTATGAGGCCATGATGCCCCCATGTTAAATAAAAGCCATAAAAATCCTTCAAGTACAGTATCTGCTAGCCAGAAAATATTGAAAATGTAGAAAGTATGTCTCTATCAGAATCTAGTAGCACTGTATTTTTTTTTTCCCCTCTAACACACAGGAACTTAGTAAAACCCAGTACTTAAACAAGAAATTTAAGACACACAGCTTATAGACAGAAATGTACAATCATATCTGGACATCTAAGCTCCCTTTGAAGTGCAGAAGCACTGCTGGGTGTCAGAAAATGTGATTCACAGCAATAGGCATATAGAGACAGACAGCAGTGTGTGTGGAAGTCACTGGCAAAGCCAACACAGACTCGCAGGGATCTCATTCACCTCTAAGAAGATTGTTACTGTTTAGGCTCTTCAAAACTGTTGTTGATAAATATTTAATCCAAAGAACACTTGAAGCCATCTCAATCTCTCTCATATGAAGTTTTAGCCAAATTTTACTCAGGTCTGAGTAAAAAGATGTAATTTTTGTGTTAGTCAGAGCCTGACTTCTTAGATAAGAAGAGCAGAAATTATGCATGGTTGTCCACTAGCAACCTGAGTAATTAACCAACACTCAGATTATTTTAACTCTCTATTGGAGATGAGATTCTGGGATGGCTTCTTCCCCTACTACTGGCTTTTTGGCAAGAGGAAGGAAGGTTATATTCCTTTAAAGCTCTGATCCAACTGATAAAAGATGTGTGCTAAATCACATCACAGATATAAAGAAGTTTGGGGTTGTGTTTGTTTTTTGGTCGTTCTTTTTTTTTGCAATAAGGTGGAAATAACAAGACAAAGAAACAGAGAAACAACTAAATCATGAATATTAATATAATCCCTTAGAAAGCCAAGTGGACACTCAGATATCTTTATCATGTGAGTTGCTGAATATAAGAATTTTTTCACTATCTAAGGAATGACTTGTCTGCATTCACATTCAAATGAAGTGTTTGGAATCATAAAAAGACAGAAGAAAAGCATGGCCCTCAGGATTAAGGGATCTGAGAGTTTTGTTCTGTAGTTTTACCCCATCAAGTAGTGATAACTACTGAAATCAGCACTAGACTCTAACCCATAATATGTGCCATGTGCAGCTCTACAACACCAAGATATAGGTTAGTCAGTTATCATAAACCTAAATACAAAATTTATTTGTCAGTGAAAGACTGTTTACCTACCAGGTTTTACTTCACAGCTGGCATAGCTAGATATACACACATGGATATTCATTGAAACACACCTGATACTCAGCAACTTATGCTTTAGTTATATTCAAAAGCACAGCCATGACTTCAGTTGAAAAAGAAGAAATTGATGCACAACCATATTTTACTTCAAACTATATGATTTCATCATTTAGCTTCATAGACAACTAGTGCAAATAGCAGAAAAGTAACTTTGAAAAGACCATCTCAATTGGCAAATTTCTCCAATACTCAGTTTTTAACCAACCCATGTTTCTATTTTTCAGCTGTATTTTTAATTTGCAGGATTTCATTTCCAGAGTAAAAAAATATGGAAGTTAAAATAAGGGTTAAGCACACTGATGTGAAAACTGAAGCTTACAAATGCATCTAAACCTTTTTCTGTTTTTCCATTTTACCAGGAAGTCTTAAGAAAATGCATAATATAAAGTAGGGAAATTACCATCTCAAATGTATGGACTGAAGGTATTTAAATAACAATACTGCCATTTAGACATTGTCTGAGTGAAAAGAATTTTCAGGCTTTTGAGGTTCATCTTTCACTAGTCAAAATGTAGCTTCTGGCAGTTTGCATGCTGAGTTGCCAGATTAAATGATAATGTTCCTTCATGAAAGTGCTACAAAGAGAAAAAATAAAGCCTTGGAAAGAGATTTCTGTTCCTCATAGGGTCCTTGTATAGGTAAATGACCAGGAAAATGGGTTGGAGAAAAATCACCTAATCTTGGAGATGCAGGAACTGAATCTTTTAAAGACTTTTTCACAAGCTCTGGCTTAACAGCCCTGGAGATTGGAAGATATATCATGAGAGCATGAGAGGGTTGCAGCCTATCTCTACTCATATCTAATTTGAGGTAGTGTTAGACACCAGATCAGTTATTATTGGGTCAGAACTACCTTGTAGGGAATGTGGAGGGAGAAGGGATGGGTCAAATCTCACAAAGTTGGTGTGGCTTTGTATCCCCCATGGCACTCCCTGAGGCCCACATGGGGAAGCCCTGGAGTAGCTGTCAGCCACAAACAGCCCAGGAAAACTGTAACACCCACAGGTTCTGGAACCACTAACCCAGCTCGGATTGGCAGGGACTGTGAGAACACTGCCCCTCACCCTGGCCTGGAACACCAGAGTGGCCAGTGGGTCAGAGGCCCCACCTGGGGGGTTTGGCTACAGAGACCAGAGCAGATAAAACCAAAGGCATAGGGGTGCCACGTGCCCTGTCATCTGGATGTGTGAGAGATGGTCTTCCAAACGTTTCCGGTAGTAGCTGCATGATCTATCTCTCCCCCTTTCTCATTGTCTCTTCTTGTTCCCTCTGCTTGTCTTTCTTTGCTCCTTTCTTGATGCTTTGGGTAGCTTGGACCTGGAGGGGTTGGGTTTTAACTTAAATGTTGTGGATAGATTGGATCTTGATGTAAGTGTTGTGGATTAATAGGTCTTGGGTTGGTATTGTAGTGAAACATTTTGTCTAGCTTGTGCAGTGCCCTATTTGAACCTTTGCCAAATTCCCTTATTTTCTCCTCTAAATTAATAAAGCTATCTCTTGGGAACAAGTTCGTGACTTATTCTCTTGATGTTATCTTGAGGTATCAAAGAACTCTCTCTATGTATTTTAACATAAAATTCCTGGCTGAGCCTGTGAGTCTGCAGCTTCAGGACCAGAATGTTACAGGTGGACACCAGAAAACTATGATAGCAAGCCGGATTGCAGGAGCCAAAGTCATAAGTCTCAATATCTGGAAACTTTTTGTTCTAGTCTTAGACTTCTGGCTTTCATCAGTCTGGTCATGGGGGGATAGCAGAATACAAAACTGTCTACTGCTAGGATTCAAAGAACAAACTTCTCCAGAACTTCCAGGTTTCAAAAATGGTCTTTTTATTTTCTTTTCAGACTGAATCAATGACTTTTTATTTTGCTGTCCATTCAGCAACGAGGAACAGATAGAGCCTGTACACATGAACTGAACTGAGGCAGGCTAGGTGTCCCAGAGCACAGAACATGGCCTTATCCTGGTGGATTCCAATCTTGCACATGATGCCTAAGGATTTTTATGTATTTTTATGTATTTTTGGTGTGTATTTTATGGATCTTTATAGCTTTAGAAGTA
>JAWWEW010000112.1:66141031-66301351 GCA_035583185.1 Anabacerthia variegaticeps | reverse complement strand
CCCCCCCCCCCCCCCCCCCCCCCCCCCCCCCCCCCCCCCCCCCCCCCCCCCCCCCCCCCCCCCCCCCCCCCAGGCGGTGACCCAAACCATAAATCACACAAAACTGGGCTGAAGTCTCTGAAAGGCTTGTTCACCAGCTGTTTTACACTATAGCACACTGGTTACAGGAAGAGGTAAATAGCCTGATCCAAACAGTCTCTGAATTTCAGTTTTGAAACAAACACTTCTTTTGCTTCGTTACTGCAGAACCTAAAAGTAGTGCAATAGTTCCACTCATTTGTAAAATCACAGCCTTTACAGCTACTCTTCATTTGACATAAGCAACTTTATTTAATCATATTTTCCTTTTCAAATCTGAGTCTGAAAAACAGAAGGATTTACAAGTGCATTCTGTTGCTACTTTTTTATCTCATCATTAACAACAAGGTTGTAAATCAAACAGTGCATGAATTTCTTTTTTGGCACATTTATCCCCTATAGGTCATTACTGTGTGTGGGCAGAAAGTGTTGTTGCACTTCAAAGTTATTATCAACATTCTGGTAGTGGAATTATAATTTTAGCTTTGAATAGACCCATACTTGATTAAACATTTATCATTTAAAATCTGTTTTCACCACAAAAATATAAACGAGTTGACAGTAAGAAAAGTCTGTTCTTTTAAGCTAGAATGAGTAAGGGTTCTTTTGGTATAGTCTTTCAAGAAAAATGCATAGTACTCTATGAACTAATGCTAACATGATACTATTTTTATATAAGCCTTGGTTATTTTGAACCACAAATTTCTCAAAAGGAAGGAAATGTCACTAATAAATCTACAAATACACTTTTCCTATTAAGAGACACAAACACATGGCAGTTACTGTACAAAAACAGATCACTGAACCATATGGTTGCATCAGAAAAAAGGCCAAACAATATGATGCATTTCACAAAGCAAGAAATACCATTCATGGAAAAAGACAATAGAGTGGACAAATTCCTGTTTTCTTTCTCTAATGGTTGTCTTATTCCCCAAAGCATAACAGTTGATTGCCCTCAGCTTTACATGAATAACAGCAAAGGATATTATTAGCTTTAAAATTATTCAACCCTTCTGAAAAATTTACCTAAAACATTTGTCTTTCCCATTTCATTGTGACCACACATATTGCAGGCTGAAGACATACAGGTCAAAGGAAGACATATTTGCTTCTGCATGTTTTTCCTGCCCATTTTCTCTGATGATTCTCTTGCCTTTAGAAAAGCACTGGAAAAAGAGACTCCTCTGAGCAGGATTCAATCCCTCAGCTGTAGATTTCTAGTACTTATTCTAAATATACCCCTTTCCCACCTCTTTTTATTACCTACCCATGTCCAGTCTGGATTTTTTTGAATGATGATGGGAATCTAAAATGGCTCTAGAAAATGTCTGATTGGATAACTGAATTCCATATTTGGTTGTCTGAAGACTGTAAGATCCGAAAAGTTAAAGAATACCCTGCTTTTGGTTGCCCATCTAACTTCTATTGGCATATTCTAAAATGGGATGGTATAAAAAGGACATGAATTTTTGTCCAGTATACTCAGTGTCTTATATTCAGGAAGTTTCCCATTCACTGAGGATAGAAAATTTGCACTACGTTATATGGCACCATTCTGTTGCAGCAGCCTTGCCACTGACATGGTTTCAAAATGTCTAACGCTATGAGTACTGATGCCATTTCTGCAAAAGAAAGGAAAAGGGCAAAACAGGTTGCAGAGATTTGTCTTGGTCACAGTAACAGTAAAATAGTATGTCACCTAAAGTGATGTTAATTAACAGTAGTTCTACATTCTTCACAGCTCAATAGAACTTCTTAGCTTATATTATGCTATTTTGGTTGAAATATCTCTTGAGTTTGATATGCTTTCTTTCTAATGTGCAATTAGTCCCTTTTTGTATGATAAGCATACTACTTTACCTTTTCTACAATTATTCCTCTGTCCTGTCTTAACCTGTCTAGAAGTCAGTTACTTCAGTGCAACGTAATTCTCCCCAGAAAGCATCTATCCTACTGTAAATATTCATTTTACATTAAAACAACAACAGCAAAAAAATTATTTAGCTCCATACTTGTCCCTCCTTATTTACTATATGTAAGCTAAAAAGCTTAGCAGACTCAGGGGAAATTTTTTGATGTGTAAATGAAAGGTATTGCGACACAGTGCAGAATGTGATTTGTTACTCAATATGCAGTACATAAATTTCTACATTGGCCATCCATCTTTCTTCTGCTTGTGAATTCAAGTTCCTGAAATACATACTTTTTCAATACATCCATTTTAATAGACCAAGGCTTTAACTGAACATGAAATACCAGAAGGGAAAGTCTTAAGGAGCTTGAGATCAAAAATATTGAAAGTGTAAGCAACTTTTATTTTTGCTGAAGTGCAACTGTCTGGAATTGATGAAGTAAAAATACTTGCCAAAGAATTTACATTAAAGCTTTTTGGTAGAAGTTGTGATGCCTAAAATGGAAGAAAAGAACTCTCCAGACAACAGTATAGATAAAATAGAGAGCAGGTCTTTAATTAAAGTGCTTTAAGGCACATTGAATACATAAGTGCAAAAAGTCTGCCAAAAATTTATAACACTAATTATCATATCTAATGGATATATCAAACCTGAGAATTGCCCACATCCAGAACCTCCTTCAGGTCTGCCCCTTGATACGCCTTCCTGGAACTGAGTCGGAGGTCTCAAGACCCTTTACTTCTTCACCATCATCATCTTCACATCACATGCCTTCTTTAAAGCTTCTCCAAGGTTTCTGGCCCTTCTGCTTTGACTACAATGACATTTTATTTTGTCCTTCTAAGTATATGTCCCAAATAAGATGTCCTCATTAAAATCTTTTCCCTTGAGAAAAACATTAAACAAAATTTCAAGAATTTTATATAAAGCATGAGAAAGTGGATTTTAGTCACTATTAGCTGCTATTTTAAAGTGTTAGAAACTATACAGCTATATTGAAAATCTATATGCTACAAATCTTAAGAATCTTAAGGTATCAGTTATTCCTTGTAAACAGCTGATACTTAATCTTTCTTGCTTAGGATAAAAAATCTTTGATGAGAATTATATTTCTGTGTACTACACAAGTAAGGAAGAATCAATTTTCTGAAAGTATAATAAAAACTGTTATTCAGAAGAGGGCTGTTCAGTATTTCTTAGGTTAGATCTGTTCCGAAACACAAAGCTAAGCTTTAAGAGTGTACTTTGCTAACATCTGAAAAAGGATGAAAAATTCATCCTTACTTAGAATAGCATTATAGAGAGCACTTAAAGCTAAGGATTTGCTTTAGTTCACTGAAATAAACAAAAATTACTTTCAGAATTTCAGTAATTCCTCAAATGTTATAGAAACTGATGACTTTTCATTGCTTGATGAATTTAATCAAGGAAAAGACAAATGAAGATCTGTGTTATTTTAATGGAATATAGTACATATGTCAATGTGTAATGAAAACCAAATGATATTAGACAGCTCTCAAATGTGCCACTGCAGCAGGATGCACTGCAGTATAGCTGCATTCCAGGAAAACAGTGTTTGTGGCTATTAAGGCTTGCTTCAGAGACATGGCCCATTGGATAGATCACACCCAGTATCCAGCCCTCGTTGTTTGAAGGTAGTTTAGGTAGTTTGAAACAGCACCCAGAATAGTTTTAAAAGGCATGTTTCTCAGCAAGTGGTCCTCTGGTCTTTTTCTCACATTTTAGAAAGAATTCCCAGTCACAGATGCTCTTTGGGAATAGTTCATTAAACTGATGAAAGAGTTGAACTACATTAGCACATCATACTTCGAGAGCTTAATTTAAGGCCTTCTAATGATCAGAGAGAAAATAATGTGTGATATGTACTTCAATATGATCTGTATTCAATAGTGTGTATGTAACACAACCTTCAGAAAGCCTCGGAAACCTTCAGAAGAATCTTCCAGCAGTTAGCTCTACCTCCACACTTGTATGTCAGGACTTGCTGCACATGATTCTGCTGCCTTTTGGAGTCTAACCTTTTAGCACATTTATGGGATGAATCTTTGACAGATGGGTGTAATGCATTCATTAGATTAAGGATCCTAGTTCTCCTAGGGGTAGTTTCAAATTCACATGGTGCTGTTAATATTCTTTAGTTTGGACCTGAATCCATGATTTATTGTCTTTTATACCACGTAAGGGGGCGGGAGGGGGACATGTGCATTGTTTATTTCAGTATCATGCAGAATAATTTGCATTCTAAAAAAATGTGTACCTCGTTCATGCATTGGAAATCATAAGGTATGAGTAATAATGTTTAGGAATACAGAATTTTTCTTTGTACAAATCTAACACAGGAAAAAGAATCAGATCCTCACAACATTACAGAGACACAGCTTTGCCTGGAAACACCAGTCTCAGCCAACACCTTTATTTCTGGATTAACAGGATGAAGAGCAGTCTAATCAACCAAATACCAAAGACAAGTTCAACTGTAAATATACAAATAATAGCACTTATTTAGGAGGAAGAGAGGAGATGAGTTCAACCTGTTTGTGGCCTAAAAATCTCAGTGTATCTGTGAGAGCTGAGAGAAGCATGAGGACTTATGTATCTCAAAGGGGGAAAACATACAGTGTTTGAGGAATAAAAATCTAAGAAATTCCTTCCTATTGTGGCATCTTTGGTTTTTTTCCACAAACATGATCCATTACTCACTGAAAACCAAGGGACAAGAAGCAAGAAGTACTATTCTCATTCTCTCCTAGTATTGTACTACATACTAAAAGAAAACTCAAAATTCTCAAAAAAAGTAAGGTTAAGAAAAGGGTTAAGGTCTGGAGTAGTGCATGCTTTCATTCTTTACAAAAATGCTGATATCTGCTAATTCTCAGATTGCACAGTGCTGCATTTAGCATTTGTCCAGAGGCAGAAGCAGAAATTAAAACATGTCATCAAGGAGAGTTAAATTTGCATGAACTAACCATTAAAGCAAAGAATGCATTTGTAGGGATTTATTTTTATGTGTCTTTCAGAAGGATGTCAGCACACAGGGATTGTTTTATTTAATTGCCAAAGCCATTCCCAAGATATTTTGCAACAGTTAAATCTAGAAATTAAGACTTTAAGACCTAGTTGGTTAATTTGTTGTGCTTGGAAAAAAAGCTCAGGAATTTTGTATTAGAAAAGTGTTTTGGTTTCAGATATTTGATTGTATGTTTATATGACCTGATTTGTTGGCATTTATGGAAACTGAAAACACGTAATCAAAAAGCTAATAAAGCCACTTTATAAGAAAAGTAATCTCTAAAGAAGTATTGAGTACATCTTTCCACCAAATACTTTTAGAACTTTTTTGTTATGCTGTTACTGTTCAATCTGATAACAGTCAACAGGAAACAATATGTGACAGCATCTGTGAAAGAGACAATTTTCCATATTCACTTTTGAAAGAATTCCAAAACCTTATTTAGCACCAGCCAAACATTAAGGTATCCACAAGCAATTTTAATTTTTTTCAAATCTTTCTGTTTACAGAAACTGATCACAAAATGCATATTGTGTACAAGTTGAGCCTAAAAAACATTTTGAGTGTTTATAGTTTTAGTTCCCAGGGAGCTGCTGTCTCTAAACTGATTTCAAAAAATCAAAATATATAGGTTAACTTATTCTTTATTCAAGCATAAAACAGCAGAATAATTGATTTTGAAAACAGCTCCAGGATTCTCAAGGTCATTCACACAAGGAGCAGTCTTTAGTGTCCCATGTTTTGCTAAGAAACACTAGATGGAGAAAGGTTTTATCATTGTAGAAAGAGAATTTGTAAAGGACTTATTGAAGGTGCATTAAAATATTGATAAACATAATAAAAGTGGTTTGTATTACTTACCTGATGTCCAAGGTACTTTCCGTCTATTTTCCATCTATCCCAGCAGATCAAGGGACAGCCAACCCCTCTGACAGCTGACTGGAAGCAGGAGGGCTGTCATCTCCAACTTCACTTCCAGAGGTATTGAAAACTTCAGTGCCACAGTAGCGGTTGTTTGAAGAAACCATCAGATGGGTATGAATCTTTCTCTTATAGAAGAGAAAAGCAAGTAGACTTAACTCCCTGGTTTAGATGTAAGTGTTCCAACTTTCTTTCTCTCCTGACTTCCCCTCCAGCTCAGACAGACTCAAGACCTGATTCTGTTATCCCTGAAAATGTCATTCGACTCATGGATAAGAAAGGCTTACAAAATGTGGTAAGTACAGCTTGTGTACCTGGCTTAACTGTGGCAAAGCTTGGTAAGTTTATATATTCTCTGATATAGTCTTCCATCATTTAGGCTTTTAGGGATGCATAAAAACACATGGGTTATTCATTGCAATTCCCTGCAGTTATTTTCTTCTGATTTTTCCTAAATCAAACACTCACCTGTAGACACACATAGAAAAAATATTATTACCATTTCTCATGTTCTGCATTTATAGGGAATAACCATCTTCACTAATAATTAAAACAGAGATCAAATGTGAGGCTGGTCAACAGCAGCACGTAAGGTCTTTTGAACAGTGTCTTTGGAACAACAGTATGAAATTCTGCTATGAGATATACAGTAAGCAGCATCTTTTAGCAAAAGTACTACTTGAAAATATCAATTGAACTTTTATTTATTAAATAAAAGTAATCAAAATTGGTGTTAAATAATGGCATTTATTCTTGGGAGAATAAATTTCAGAGGTGAAGAAAATTTTTTTATATTTTAAAAAATTCTTATTTAACTTTTGCTACTAAAATATTAAAACCTTTTACTTCTAAATTAAAGAAATTGAATTTAAATTAAAATTTTATTATAAATTATTAGACAATATTTTTTATTTCATGATAATTGGGTTTTTCTTTTCTAGCAGCGATTACTCTTTAAAGAAGTCCAAAGTGATTCATCAGTGGCATGGAGAAGGTGCAATCAGGCATGTAATTTTAGTAATGTGGGAAAGATGATGAAATGAAATATATTTTGCACTTGCTTTGTCTTTAACATATGATGAAATACCAAGCGAAGTTTTCATCTTTTTGCAGGGACATCCTTAAAGAAGTTGTCAATGGTTTTACTGCTGCTGATCAAATTAGGCTCACAACTTCTGACAGCACTTGAAAAACAAAAACATTTCATTTGCATATAGCTTGAAACTTACCTGTGAAATATGATACATTTTGAATTATGTTCTGTTACTTTTTTTTTTATGTCTTCTTAAATTAATGTGGTGATGGAAATTAAAGGAAAAAAAATAGAAGAATGACACTCCAAATATGCATGTGTGCACAACAAGATTTATTCAGTCATGGTATTGCATGGAAAATCTGATTTGTGAAAAGACAAAATATGGGAAGAAATACGGTGAACAGAATTTGGTATTAATTATCTGTTCTACTGTTGTTTAAATAGATGTGTGTTGATTGCAGGAAAGAAAGTTATTTTTTGTTTTCACCTGGTCAGTTACTGGGCAAGGAGGGAATTGGGAGGGCAGTTCAGTCTGGTGATAAATGGAAACAGGAAAAGTCAAGGGATACAGCAGAAAAAAAAAAAAATTAAAAAATAACAAACCACACGTGAGGGAGACAAAGCAGTAAAGATATCACAGACTAAAAGAGTTCTGTAAGGCCAGACCTGAGAGATAAAAAGAGTGAGATTTTCACCAGGGAATCAGAACAGATCTGGGTCTGGGGTTTATTCCATCATGGAATTACTGACATGAGAATAATCCTGACAGACAGGAGACAGCAGGCACAGAGAAGTGGAAGACTGTTATTTAATTAGTTTTCTTTTATTAATTCTCAATTTCCCCCAAATGATTGACTGTCTAGGTAGTCTTCAGGTAAAACTTATTTGAGCATTTGTTATGCATTTTTAAAAAACGACACAACTGAAAGCTCTGCCATTCCTGTCACCTCAGGAATACATGAGCAATGTGCACAACTTTCATGTGGGAATTATTTAATGTGCAGAGTTATGTGCATCTCTGTACACAATGATAATCATGGAAGGTGTAGGAATCAAATGGTATGGACAAAGATGTATGATTTTCAATACAAAATGTTGTTAAGGTTTTCTTATGCATTTTCCACATTATTTTCAAATTTGTGTTGCTTTGTGTTTGTTTTTTTTTTTTTTTCCATTACATATTTTGAAAAGAGATTTTTTAAAGGTTAAGAGTATGGTCATAGGGTAATTCAAAATAGATATTTAGAGATCCAAGAATAAGTTGGGATATCCATGTTCACATTCTACCTAATTCAGACACAACTGAGAAGTCCTGTTGTGTATTGATCCATGAATCTTTGAACCTCCTGGCAACCAACCACCACATAGCTGTTGGGGCAGAAAAACAATTATTAACAGATGAAGATCTGAAGGGATTGTCCAGCAAGCCCTGGGCAGCAGATACTGAAAGGGATTCCTCCATTTGATAAGACAAGAGCCTGCCATGAGAGGTTACTTTGAAGACCAGGACTGTTTTCAGCTATCTATCTATATCAGCCCTGTCTTCCCTTGCAAGATATGGAAGGACTTTACAAGATGTTGCAAGACATGCAGAAACCCTTTTTTCCCCCCGGGTGGTCCTGGTGTGAAGAAATGCTTACTGTATGATGAAATATAGTGACTGGATTTCCTAAGTCCTAGTTAAAAAAGCTTGTTCCCCTCATAAACGTGTCCTACCTCCTCATTAACATATCCCGCTCCTTGGTTCTATATATTGTAATGCCAGTGATCAATAAATGTCTCAGTTTCTACCCCCAAACTGGGAATGTCTAGATTACGACCCGCCAACACAGAGCTGCTTGCTCACTCCCTGCCCCAGCAGGATTTGGGGAAGACAACTGGAATGATAAAAGTGAGAAAAGTCATGCTTTTAATAATTGAAATACAATATAATAATCATCATCCACAAAAATAAAAAATTGCAAAGAAAAGAAAAATAGAAGAGTGAGAGAAATACAACCCAAGAAAGACAAGTGATGCATATGAACAGTTTCTCACCACCAACTAATTCATATCCCACAGTCCCCAAGCAGTAGACTCCCCTGCAATCCTTCTCCTAGTTTTATTGCTAAGCATGACCTTTTATTGTATGAAATATCTCTTTGGTCAGATGGGGGTCAGTGGTCCTGACTGTATCCCCTCTCAATTTCATGTGTACATCCAGGCTACTCACTGGTGGAGTGGTGTGAGGAGTGGAAAAGGCCTTGACTCTGTGTAAGCACTGCTCAACAATAACAAGAAATATCCCCTGAATTATCAACACTATTTCCAGCACAAATCCAAAACATACCCCATACTAGCTACTATAAAAAAAAAAATATTTCAGAAAAAAAATAGCACAATTACTCTTTTTTTCTTTTTTTCTGAAACTATGTCTGGACTTAGTTTTCCTGGGCAGTGAGTCACTCAGTTTTACTTCCCTCCTCTGCCTTTTTAAGAGCAGGAATCTGCATGAAGCTGATAAAAATGCTTGACTATCCTGCTACTCAATTTATTCTATTACCAGAAAAACTGAGAAACTTCTTTTTGCATTTTCTTTATTTATTTTTTTATTTTATTACAGCAGCAGCAGTTTGTGGTTTTAAAAATTGAGTTTCCTAAGGAAACAAAACCCCAGCTGCCGTGTTACTGCCTTGCACTGCCTGTGTGCTCTGCTGCCTGAGTGTGTCTGGCTTTAAGTGTGTTGGTAGATTTGACAGACAAATGCCAATTAAAACATTGCCTTCTACAGATTACTTGAGCACTGCTGCCTGGGTAGAGCAGTGGATCTGCATCTTCTAGTGAGAGAAATATTGCAGTGTGAGAGACCCAGCGGTATTGAATGTGTGATGGTGAATGCGAGGGCAAATAGAGGGCTCTGTCCGTGGTCCTGATTGGAAACAGCTCCTTACACTTCGCTGGGAAGCCAGTGTCCAGAGAAGTGGAAAATGGAACAGTAATGCAATCTGCACAGTAACATAAGCATATCAAAGAATCTAATAGCAGACATTAGACAGAAAGATAGTCAATTAACCCAAAGTATTTACAGGAGACATATTTTCTTCTTTATTGACATATTTTTTTCATTTCCATCTGGGTGTGCAAAAAAAAGCAGACCTAGGTTAGAGATTTTTTTTCTTTTTACTACACTCAGTTATTCTGAATGCATGACAGAAGCTCAGATACTTCTCAAGTAGAATGCAAAATAGCATAAGCCACCTTTTTAACGGTATCTTACAACAGCATGGACTGGAATCATCACAGAAATTACCCAGCCCAAAAGTAGACAAGCCCAAAACTTATTTGATAATGAAAGACAGAAGAAGAGAGATTCTGCACTTTGTAGGGGCAAAGAAAAAAAAAAAACCCACAAGAAAATCTCACAAAAATAAATAAAGAACTCTCACCACCCCCAGTCCTCATCATTTCCTCCCCCCCTCCACTAAAAAAAAAAAAAAGAGCGCCACTAACAAAAACTTTAACGCATAATTTTTCAGACTCTTCCACATACTACACCAATATCTTTTGACGAGATCTTTGGGATGCTCAGGGAATCTCAGAAGGGTTTTGAATTTTCTTAGACATAAAGAACTTGTCATACATTTCACTGAAAAGCTGTGTGTCTTGAAAACAAATACTGAGAGTGAATTCACAACAGCTCAGCCATTTTGATATTTCTCAGATCTACTCTAACCTCAAAACTTAGAAACCATACTTAAATATGCAGTTTTTATTATTTACATGTGGTTTTTACTTCTTTATTTCTTTTTCATTTAGGTTTCCTTTCCCTTTTTTCCAAAAGAAAGAATAAAAAGGTCTTCTTTTGTTTCCATGAATAAACTATGTAAAGTGTGTCTTTGGAAGAAAGAATGTTTTGTTGAGAGATGTGTTTTTTAGATTTTTAAATTTGGTTAGAAATTATACAGTTAGAAATATACAACATGATTTTTAATAGCTTTAAATAATTTGGAACCAACTCTACCATTGAAGACAAAATCAAAGCTATTTAATAACTTCTGAAGATGCTTTGACAAACAAAAAAAAAAGAAAAGTAAATAATTTTGAGGCATAGCAATTAGATCTTGAAGAAAGATCAGTCACTGAAGGAAAGTGAATGACGACTTTGTATCTGGTGAGGTTTTTGGGTTGGGTTATTGGGGTTTTTTTGTTGGCTTGTTTTGTTTGGTTTTTGTTACTCCTGCATTGTTTTGTAGGATAGATCCTGGAGGGAGATCCACTGACTAGTGTAGACTTTCACATAGCCAAGTTCAGTGGTTTCAGGCTTTTTTATTTTTAGATTGTCCGTTAATGCAAACATTAGCTTAGTGATACTGAACTTATTTCTCTGAGTTAGTTACCTCACACATTAGCCTTGTGTGACTCCAGGATGCTACTTATGGAAGGCTGAAAAGATAATTTAGAAAATGAATCTTCCTTTTCTCAGGAATGTCTGTCTTTATGCAGCAGTTATCTGTTACAGTGTCACTCCCTCTGACTCATTAACACATTGTGATGTGGAAAGGCTGGGGCTTGAAATACACATACACACTTATTCTTTAAAATTCCAGCTTGCATAACCAAATGATATAGTAAAAGTTAATCCTTTACATGTGGAAGCTGAGTTTTCCTTAACAAAATGTGGTGAATGACAAATCAAAAAGTAGAATTAATGTGTGATATAAGGATGGACCCAACACCCATGGCATTAGTTAGGGGTGGCATCCTTAACCAAGGGAGAAAAGGCAGAATAATTTGTCTTTGTCTGTTTTCCCTTTGTTACCATTCTTATATGGCCTGTAGCTGTCTTTTATACTTCTTGTCAACTTATATATGCTGAATACATTTTTCTTTTTAGTCTTTCTTATATTCTAAAGCCAGTTCTAGCCCATACATCAGGTTGCATTCTTTAAGTGACCAATAATGAGCCTTTTCTGATTTGTGTTTAAACCCTGATGTTAATATAACCCTAGTATGCCTGTATTTTCAAGATATACATCATCACAACACAATATGAAATAGATAATAAACAACTGGGGGGGTTGAAAGGTGTGGAGTGTGGAGAGGTACCCAGACAAGACCTTTGCAATTGTGTTTTGGCTTCCTCTTTTACTGCCTTTGAACTCTATTGATTTTCACCTCGTTGGCTACACCATAGCCTCAAGAATCTCCATAACATAATAACTAGAGCAATCTTCTTGATGTGTAAGAATTCAATTTTCTTCACACTCTAAGGAGGCTAGAAAATACCTTGGAAATACTAGAAAATACCTATCATAGGGATAAGTTAGTTTTAGACACACAAAAGTTGGGCATTGTTTTGTCTCACAGAACTTTTGAAAAAAAAATAGCCATAGTTATACTTTATATTAGCTCAGTCCTCTTGGTTGTCCACATGATCACATCCTGTAAAGCCTTAGAGAGAGAAATATTTGCACCAGTTCATTTTAATTCTCTAGTTTTGTAAAAGTGGATCTCTCTGAGCACGTCTTTCTTAACTGCTCTCCAAGTAGGTAGCTATTAACCTTTTCATATGATGCAAAAAATGTAGAAGTTTATTTTTTTGTATTGCTTACACACATTTAAACTTTATCTATATTCTAAGTCAGATAATATGTATACAGCTTCAGGTCTGAAATGGACACCAACATGCATGACTGCAGGACAGCATTTTCTATTCAGGAAATCAGTCAGTATAACAGAGCTAAGGGACATTCTGTAAATTATGAGACCAATACTGTGTACTATTTTGTGCATTTTTTGAAAAGGTTCCTCATACTTAGGTTTGATTCCTCACTATTCAGTGTTCCCTTTGTGAGACTCTCTGGTCAGTGCTGCAGCTCATCTACTACTGTCACAAACATGATAACTGAATATGTCCTGTCAATAATAATCTCAGAGTTCAAAAAACAGTAGCAACTATCACATTTAGGTAATACACATCAGTGAAGATACATAAAGAAGACAACAAGCTGCATTTCTAAACTCAGTAATGCAAAGTCCATTATAAATGTAATAGCTTTCAAAATACAAGAAAACACTCCTTCATTGATATTTTGAAAAATGTTTCCCCAAAATGTCAAATTTAAGAAACAGTGGAAAGTTTTTTAATGGTTTGCAAGAATAAATGTGAAAATAAATCCTCTCTACGACACAGACTAAACTTTGAATGCTTAAATCATATGTTTGGTAGGCTGTCATGTATTTTTCCTAAATAACAATAGCTACAAAATCAAATAATACACCAAATTTACAAAAAGAGAGTAAAATTTAAATAGGGGATATAATAATAAGGATGAACATTGGATAATCTATTGACAGGGTTCGTTAGGCTTGCTATTAGCAGAAGATAATGATTCAACCGCATATTATAAAATTATTCAGGTTCTAAAACTAAAATTTAATCTTTTAAACATTGGTTAATGTTATCAGCCACAAGTCTTATGGGACTTTTCATTTTCTGATTTAAATTAAATGCTTTTTGCCATCTTTTGTTACCATCTAAATAATTTCAAAACCAATTAAGATAAAAATCACCCATAATAGTATCATGCTTATTATTAAAGCTATAATTTTGTCAATCTCATTTACCATTTTTGACCTATCAATAATGACTCCTGAATAGAGGAAGCATAGACTTCAGGAGTTGTGCCTGTGAACTATTCATGCATTTGGAAAAACATGTCCTCTTGAATTAGGTATTGGTTTTGCTAATTGCAGAGGTGAGTAACTTACAATAACTAATTCCTTTGACATTTGTACCTCATTTTTTTGGCTAACATGATATCTGCAAGTAGATTACCATTTCCTAGCAATACTAATTGAATGTGTGCAAGAAAATTCCTTTTGTATTTTCAGTTCTATAGGAGGAAATGCATAGAAGTAAATGCATTTACTGCTTGTTCAAGATTTTTTTCTCTTTCTTGAGTGAAAGACTTTATGAGATTATTTGATGTCAATATTTGAAGTCCCAGTGTTGCAAAGGTTTTTTGTGAGTACTAAATGGTCATAATACTCTCAAACTATGTCCTAGTGGAGACAATGTAATACATATTTATTCTCTGAAAATCTGCTTCTTTTAAGCTGTTGCTGCAAAACTTCTTAGAATTGTAAAACGATTTGGGTTGGAAGGGACATGAAAGGCCATCTAGTTCCAATGTCCCTGCCTGGGCAGACATATCATGCACTAGGTCATGTTGCTCAGAGCCCCACCTAACCTGACCTTGAACACTTCCAGGGACTGAACATCCACAACTTCTCTGTACAACCTATTTCTATGCTGCACTGCTTTCAACGTACAGAATTTGTTCCTAATACATAGACCTACCCTTCTAGAGTTTAAAGCCATTACCCCTTGTCCTATCATGCCCTTGTAAAAAGTTCCTCTCTGGCTCTCTTATAGGCTCCCTGGAGATACTGGACAGCTGCTATAAGGTCTCCCTGGAACATTCTCTTCCTCAGGCTGAACAACCCCAGCTCTCTCAGTCTCCCTTAACAGGAGATATGCTCCAGACCTTTGACCATCTTCTTGACCCTCCTCTGAACTTACTTCAGCAGGTATGCACCTCTCTTACCTTAGGAATCACAGAGCTGGATGCAGTACTCCAGGTGGGGTCTCACCAGAGGACAGTAGAGTGGGAGAATCACCTCCCTCAACCTGCTGGCCACACTACTTTGTTGGTCTTCTGGGTTGTGAGTGCACACTGTCTGCTCATGTCCAGCCTCTCATCCACCTACACCCCAAGTCCTTCTCTCCAGGACTTCTTTTTATTCTCTGTGTCTTTGCCTTTTGGGATTTCCCTGACCGAGGTGTGGACCCTTGCACTTGTCCTTGTCAAGCTTCTTCAGGTTCACATAGGTAACCAGGTTTCCCATTTTCTTCCAGACAAAGTTCACATTTTCTCTAGTCTACCCTTTATCACCAGTGGACCTATACAAGTTTTTCTTGTTGCCCTTGGCATTCCTGACCAGATTTAATTCTATCATGGCTTTAGCTTTCCTAACCTAATCCCTGGCTTTTGAGACAATCTCTCTATATTTCTCCTTTCAAATCCTTGTAACCAATGAATAGAAATAAAGCTGCAAGTATGGATAAAAAGGAACAATTTAAAATGTGAACTAATATCCTGTGGAAATACTTCATATTCTTTCTCCAAGCCTAACTAGCTCCACTGTCTTAGTGTATTTCTAAGAGTTCCCTTGTGAGTCGTCTAATGTCTCTTTCCATTAATATTAGACTGTCACATTTGTGTATGATACAACATGACATTGAAAAACATGAAGAAAATAACCTAGATTATCACTCATAGTCAACACATTTCATGTAAACACAGTTGAAAAGCTCTGTGTT
Source organism: Anabacerthia variegaticeps (assembly GCA_035583185.1). NCBI lineage: Eukaryota > Metazoa > Chordata > Aves > Passeriformes > Furnariidae > Anabacerthia > Anabacerthia variegaticeps. The sequence goes on along the minus strand of JAWWEW010000112.1, from coordinate 66,286,004 downwards.
TCAGCAGATGAAACCTTTTATTCTCAAAGGTCTGAAAGTCAGAATGCAGATAATTTATCATGTTTTTCAATAACCATTTTTTTCTTCTGTTTGCTGAGAACTAGATGCTTTCTTTGCTCTCATTTATGTCTCTCCTTTTCCTGTAGTCACTGGCTAGTCTGAGTTATTTAGCTATGCCTGAAAATAGAATGTATCTGAACATATATTTTAAGAAAATAATTTCTGTAAACAAACAATCAATTCTTAAGAGTAATCAACAGCAATCCATGTCATTTTTATTATATGTACCAATAATATGTCCAAGAACTGAATTTATAATTTATAAAGCTAGTAGTCTTTCAAGAGTATATCTAGAAACAGTATAGAGAACCTTTATTATTCTTACTGCAAACATTTTATATGACAAATGGATATATGTATCAATGATACTTGTTCTTGACCAAACCATTGATATTCAATAGGGATTTTTATTTGGATAAATACAAAAATAGGCTAGTGGTAAAGCACGAATAAATATTAAATTTGAAGGATGCTGAAAGAAGGTAAGAGATATAGAAAACAACTGAACCATTGCAAGAACCATTTGCCTGTTAATTTCATATTATTTTCTCCACTTAGAATATTTATTTCCTCCCTCTAAAACTGCCCTCACTGAGTCACAGAGTTTTCACCTTACTGCATCAGATGAAAAAAGTTAGGAGCTAAGTGGATCTATCTTGACTATGATCCATTTCTTCATTAAACTTAAAAATCTACAGCCGGGGAGAATTAAGCCTTAAGAAGAACTACAGCGGGCTCATCATTCAAGTAAATGAATGTTCTGCATGAGTGTTGGAAGGAGTAAGAGTGAAAAGAGTGAGCCATCTGTTTTAGAACTGACACAGGATTTAGAAGACTATATCACAGGTATAGATCATAAGTCAGACCTGGCACTTACATTTTTCTGTGACTATTACAGGGCCTTTCTGAAATTAAACTGAGCCAAAGGCTATACAATCCAAGCTGTCCAGAGATTAAATTAGACTAGTTAGGGAATGTGGTGAAATATCCTTTTTTATTTCCAGAAAAAATCTATTAATCTATTATTCAAGTACAATATAATGTAAATTAATCATCAAAGCAAATCCACCTCCTCTTTCACACCAGCTGTTTATACGGGAGAAATGAAAGAGAGAGAGAGAGAGAGAGTAATGGATAAAATTCTTCTAGAGGAAGGAAAATTTACGTATCAGGATTTTAGAAAATGGTCCCACAGTTATTATGGTAGTAAGACTGTATGGGCCTACCCTGAGAGAATTTCAGTCAAATTTTTGAAACATTAGAAAAACAAAGCCTCAATTTACTTGCTAGAGATACACAGTCACCATTGCTTCTAGATATTCTCTTCCATATAGTAATAAAATACTGGTATACTTCAATAAGACTAAGGAACACAAGATTTTAAACCCAGTTAGTCCACATTGCATCTGTGTCTCACCTTTCAGTATAAAGAATTTGTGCATCTAGGGTCATTTAACAGAAAGAAGGAGTGCAGTGAGTGATCATACCCAAAGTGAAACCTTGGCCCAGGAGTTTGTCTTAGAGAAGCTCGATGACCTGACTCAGCTAATATCAATGGAAGTTACTATTTATTTCAAAGAATTCATTATTTCACTTCAAATTATTAAATTCTAATGTTAATCCACTCTACTGAAAAGCTAATAGGTCCTTCTGTGAGTTTGCAAAATTTACTTGCTTTCAGTGTAAACTGTAGGCACATCAATCACCTTAACAAACCAGACCCAGCAGAGAATAGCATACAAAAAATTCCTTCCCCTTAAATGAGCTCAAAGACTGTGTATCTTTATCTTTTGAATAAATGGTCTGTACTACAAGCCAGACCACTTGAAATTATACTTAAAAGGCATTACACCAAGGAGTAACAGAACTTTAGTGACACCTCTAAGGCATCCTCAGGAACTAACCTGCTCAGTTAAGATAAGGGAGGATCATCTCCACTTCAAACCACTGACACTTGTAACAAATCATAGTTTATATACAAAATACTGTGCTGTATATTGAAAAATCTGCTGCCTGAAAGCAAAAAATAATTCTACTCTGTGACAAGAAAATCTTTATGCCTCATTGCCTTCGACTTCAGAGCAGAAAGTTTTCTATGCTTCTTCCCTTTCCCATCACACCCACTTCACTGTATGTAATGCATTTTCCACAATATTAAGCTATCAAATTAGTCTCTTAGACTGTACTTCTGGTATGTCTACTCTTATTAAGAAGTTTGTGTTCCACACCAAAAACTCTGCATAAAGATAGCTTAGCTTCTCACCTATTAAGTCCATTTTCTGCAAGATATGTCAAATACGAGAACAATGCTCTGCTATAAAGCTGCAAGTTCAGGCTGACTCACAGTACTGCTTATTTGATCTGGGTATCCCACTGTATATTACCTGGAGAGCTTACTGATGTAAATTAGAACCCCTTGGGCCAATTTTTACTGCATACATTAGCCTGTTCACTTTCTGTAAGGTACAGATTGGTGTGGGTGTTATCAAACTATGTAAGGACAATGCTTTGCATTTATAACTGAAAATGTGTTGCATTTTAATTTGTATATATGCAAATATTCAATAAATGAATGAGAAGCATAATCAAGTGAAAGACTTCAATGTTTGGTGAAAGAGCTGGTATTTCATTTATAAGTTTCATGTATAAGTTTATAATTGAGTAATAATTAGGTTATATTCTTTCATTTGTTGATTTTGTATTTTAAACATTACTTATTTTTTAAAAAAAACTAAATATTTTGCTAGAAGCTTGTATAAAATCACTAGCAATGTTGTTTAAAAATTGGGGTTTTTTTTAAAAACTATCCTTTTTTTTTTTTTTTTTTAATAGGAAGATGTTTCTTGTTGGGAAAGATTTCTGCCACAGCACATGGAGGACAGAGAGGGAGGATCATCCAGACTACACATCATGGAAAAAGAAACCCCTGAAGACAAGACCACCACTGTGACAACTTCCAAAGGACCAGAGATTATAATTCAACATTACCTGCATCTTTTATGTACAGGTTTTCCCTGTTTAGATTGTAAACCCTAGAACCCCCTGCACACATGTGAAAACAGCGTTCTCTCTTTCTCTCCCTTTTTTCCTGTGTGTCCAGCCCCGCCCCCCTCCCAACCTTATTGGATGTATTGCCTGCCATTCCTTATTCCTGGGTTCCCACTGGGTTTTGGTCCTCCTGCTCCCTTATTGGCCCTTGTGCCCCCCAAACCACACCACTCCCCCTGAACCCTTACCTAATCACACCCTACCTCCCAAACCCCACCCAAAGGGTTTAAATACCCTTGAGTTAAATAATTGAAGGCTTTTTCTACGACCTCACCTACCTTGTGGTGCTACATCTCTTTACTCCTGACCACGTGGGGATTTTGCATTCCCCTCCAGACCCTGGGAGTCCTGGGGAAGTAGAGGAGCCAGCTCCACCTCAGAGCTCTTACTTTCTATTTGAATTTTTTTAGCTTTTCTGTATAAATGTGGACTTGTGGTAGTTCTTTACTGATCCTTTTTATTCATAATTAAATCAGTGAGTCTACATGTGTAAAAAGGAGAACATATGCGTAAGATTTGCAAAATTGGACCCTTTAATATAGAAGTAGTGAAATGGAATGGCACATCCTTAACTGTTAGTCTCCTACAAAGATTACTGAGTCTGAAGTGTGTAACTTTTCAATCTTTTCAGTTATAAATTTTTGTCCCTTATTCCCTGTGTGAAAGACTAAAGAAAATTTTAAAGGCTACTCAGCAGGGCAAACTGCATTCTTTTATTTTAAACAGGGAGATAAATTAAAGGTGCATTTGGACAATTATCTGAGGCACATGATGTGACTCTTGGGGATGGTGCTGTGCAGGGGTAAGAGTTGGACTTGATTAAATTTGTGGGTCCCTTCCAACTTGGTGTATTCTGTGATTCTGTGAAAATATTTGGAAACAAATGTGATGTTGTTTTCATCATGATTTTATGAGCTTAGCTTATCTCAGATGAGGCTTTGCGAAAAACTTATGAAGACACCTTGGTGCCAACAGTAAGCAGCATTTGATCTCACTTGTTTCAGATATTTTCACAGGAAATTGTTGCAGTTCTTGGTCCTCTTGCACCCTTGGGTGGCCAAGGCTGCCTTCCAGCTGCACTTTCTCATTACTTATGGGTTGCATTCACCCACTTCAGTTTCAGTGTGCCTTCATTACTGCCATTTGCACACTTTCAAGAATATGCAATGCTTGTGTTAAGACAAACAGTGAACAGACTTTTAACCCAGTTCCATGCCCTGATCTTTCTTGCTTTGAATAAAGGAGTGTTATAGTTTCAAAACTCGGCTGGAATTCCCTCCAAAGCTTGGAGCAAATGCCTTAGTGTTGATAAAGAGTTTTAACAAAGGACACAATGGATACGCATGTCCTGATGTTAACAGCTCTAGCCAGAGCCTTTGTTCTGGTCTCTCCTCAGGCCAGAGGGAAGGGAAGACTGGCTCAGGAGGGTGAAGGGATCAGCGATTCTGTGCTTTCTGTGCAGGTCAGGAGTTCACCAGCTTGGCGTGGAGAACAGAGGACGGGAACACACACACCAGGTCTGGCGTCGCCGAGGGACTAGGATTGTGTCTTTTGCTATCTGGCTTTGCCGATCACCCGTGGACATCACAGACTACTGCGGGGAAGGAAGAACACGCCTGCTTTTCTGCAGAGGCTGGGTTTCTACTGCCTTTTGTTTTTTGTCACCAACCCCACGGGATCTCACCTGGCATCTGTTCCTGCCATTCCCCTGAGAGAGAGACCAGCCGGCCGGGTGCGACATCGCCACCTGCTGTCCATAGATATAATTGCATTTTTCCCGTTTTGGGCGTAGACAAAAAGCATTTTAACTGTTTGTCTTGTCATTTTGGGGTGGAAGGGTTTATTACAAACTGTTGTTGTTTGATTCTTTCTGGGTATATATATATATGTCTGTGTATTGCGGTTAAGAAGTGTTATCCTTTCATATATAGATATATATTTTTTCCTAATTAAAGTTCTGTTTTCTAAATTTAAATGAGAGGGATTTTTTTTCTTGGCCAACATAGATATCTTAGTTTTCCCCTAGAACTAAGACAAGGAGCCACAAGATGTAAGTCTTTGGTGCTGGAAGGGCTTAATTTTTAAACCAGAAGTGAAAGTACATGAGTTGAAATTGAACATCAATGAGATTAGCATTTTCTCCAGAACTACTAGAAATTGTTTTGTTTAGAAATTGAAAGTAAAGAAGTCATGACATTGTGAACTTTATACTATAAATGTATAGCAATTACTTGTAGAAGTAACCAATAAAAGGAAAGTAATCCTTCTCAAAATCCCAAACAAAAAAATCCACCTATACCCACACCTGAACTATGTTTCTTTGATAATAAAGCTCATCATACAATTTACACAGATTTAAAAAATACACAATTTTTAACAAATAAAGTTTTTTTAAAAAAACTTTAGCAATTATAATTGTATTTAATGTAAGAATCAAAAAACGCAATGTTGGAATTGCTAAACATCTCTTTATATACAACAATAGCCACTCATGATTATAGAATTATCAAAATCATGTTAGTTTGTGTGAAATTATCATTTGCATTCCCTAGGAAAAGAGAGAAAAGGAAGAACAACAGTAGACAAAGTACATGGGACCTCAACCAAAAGCATTGCACAAAAGACAAAAAACAAAGATGAAATGGAGCCAGAATTGTTTGATTTCTGACAATGTTCCTGGGAACAAAGAAATTAATTGTGTTTAATGTAAAAAAAAAAAAAAAAAAAAAAAAAAAAGAAAGAAAGAAAAACCTACTAATTTTCTGAATAAATTTTTCAGTATGTTTTGCTGCGTACACATGTTTATGCTTTCTTAATATTTGCTACACTTCAGGGTACTGTTACTGCATTTGATTGTATTATCTATGCATACTCTTTGCACAATAGTATGGGGTCGTTCTTTTGAGTATATTACTTATTTATCACAGAATATACTGAATTGAAATGGAGCCACCAGAGTCATCAAGCACAACACTGAAGTGAACGGCCCGCACAGAACCTGCAGCCTTGGCAGGGTGCTTTATCCTGCCATCATGCTCTAACCAACCGAGTTAATCTTGGTCACTGTCTTGCATATGTTTTAAATTGCTCTGTATTTCCATTAAGACTCATGTGAGTGGGACTAGTGAGGCAATTCCAGCTTTTCTCCTTTTTTTTCTGAAATAACATGATAATGACCCCATGTTTACATAGCCATTTCAATCCCTACATATTTTGCAAACTGATAGTTTCAAGACATTAAAGTCTTGAATTTGAATTCACTTACACTAATTTTTCCCCCTTACATTATTAATATATGGTGCATTTTTGGATGACTTGCAAAATATTACAGAAAGAAGGTGTGCTGTATGATTGATTATATGAGGAACAGAAAAACAAACTAGCAAACCCCTCAGGTATTCTTATTAAAGTGGGGGAAGGGAGTGGATATAGACCAAATGGATCTCCATGAACGGGAATTTGACCAAGCTAAAAGGATTAGCAGCCTTCCTTGACCAGAAAGCTACCAAGGGAACTTTAACAAGGAGACACATCTGGCAAACAGGCAGTGTGGTGGCCAACTAATACTATCCTTCATCAGCTTTTAAAATTCCACAGACCTGAAGACTGTGGCTAGGAGAGTTTCTAGGAGTGATATTTCACTGTGAAGAAATAGAATGACTGGAGTTATGAGGCCAAAGATAAATCACATTGACGGTCTTATTGAGACAGCCATGCCTGGAAGGGAGGTGTAGTCTCTTCCCCAGACACAAAGAAAGCAAGCTGATGCAAGAAGCTAAAACGTTTGTGCTCTGGGGACACTTAAACCTGCCTTTGAATGATTATTCTTCTCATGAGGGGAACATGCTCTAATTATGAAAAAAAAAAGGGATTTCAGGGCACTTGATACATAATAAATTTCCTTTAGTATTTGCATGTATCTACATGGAAATATTTTTCCAGTCAAGAAAATCTCAATGGTAAATTTATAAAAATTACTGTAAATATAGTGAAACTTTCCTTTTCAAAAAGTTTCTCAATTCCAAGAAAATCAAACAGATTTCCACTCTTAATATCAGTTAGTTTCTGCCTTATCTCTGTGTCTGAATTAGGGTTTACTTTTACAAAATAAAGAAATAAAAATAAAATTAAAAGAAAAGGTTCAGGCAAACTCATAGCAAGCATTTTAGGAGTGGGATTTAATCAAGCGAAAAGGAGTTTAAGCCCCATAGAAATTTTAGATTTACTATGGGCTTCTTTTTTTTTTTTTTTAATATGTCTTAGACTTCTGCGAAAGGTCGCCATATGGAGATAAAAGAGAAGATGAAATAAAAAGCAATAAGACAAAACAATAAAACTGTCATTGTTTTCTTGACCTTTTTCAAATACATTCATCATATGGTAAATTTAGTTAGAGCTTTGAAACTACTCTTGCTCTGACTGGAATGATCTCTAGCATCCACTTACCAATTGCACTTTCTGGCAGGGTCAGATAATAAGAGACCTTTCTCTGAACTGAAACTCTAAGTAACCAGTGACTCAAGACAGGGTTTGTTTGCTCTACATTTTTCACTCTGGCAGAGATAACAGAGGCTAAGCCAATTTCTGTGCTATTGTTACTTAGCTTTGTGTGAATTTATCATGAAAACATGTAAAAAAGAACCCATGTTACATTTCTCAGCTATGGGGCAGGAAAATGGGAGGAAAGAGCATAAAACAAGAAAGAATCTTCCTTTCTGAAGAAGGTATCCTTTAATTAGTCTCATAAATGTAGCAAAAGTCCTGTGTATTACAAGATGATATGTATCATTAAGTTAAATATGTGCCCAAGGTTTGTGGAGCTCTCTGCAGTTTCTAAACTGTGCCGCTCAGTCCTTTAAGAAGGAGCTACAAGAAGCTTATGCTCTTTTCCTGTTGTTTTCCCAGAGCTGAGTAATCCCAGTAATCATACTTTGATTAAGCATGAATGATATTCTCAGATATCTTCCAACATTGATTTTGTTAGTGTTTCTGTTTCATGTAGCTTGTCTTTTAAACAAAAAACATGTTTACTTGCTATTTTATACATAAATTGTAGCTTTTAGAGTGTCAAATGTGATACTGGATGTGAATTCAGAATAATTAACTGATTGCTACCTACAGAGGAGTGTTTGAGAGCAACTGAGGGAAAGAGATGTTATTTTGTCATATGTGCAGAGCTGCAAAACCATGTTTGAGACGTCTGATAATAATATCCTTATTTGCAAATGAAACAGCACAAAACTCATTTGGCCAACACCATCTTTAATAATTTCTGACAGGCTCTAGCTTCTTTCCAGCCTAGTTGGGTGGAAGGCTTTGTCTTTTAATATATATTGAATGGCTTAATTTCATGGTGTGATAAAAGCTATAGGAAAATTACTCTAAAATGCAAAAATCTCAGAGGTATAATTCATTATGCAGCTCCTACCTTTGATCTATGCTGAATATTTTTAAGGTTGGAAGTGAAAATTAGATATTTGCCAGGGATTTCAGAGGAAGGAAGGTTGTTGGCAAAAGCGTTTTTGTGCTGTGAAGATCTTTATCAAATTCTATTCTTAATTAAACTCATATAATCCTTCTTGCTGCACTTCATTCATTGGCACCTTATGATGTCACTCAAGCACTCTAAATTTATCACATATTGACTCCTGAGAATATGACTATTAATAATTCAAGTTGCACTCACATAGTGCATGTTTATAACAATTTTTAGTGAGATAGAAATTCCAAATTTTCCACTCATAATCTATTTCACATGAGTGGACATTCTTCTTACTATGACTGGTTTGCCTACATTCTAACCAACACTTCTAATAGGACTAAGCACTTCAGGATCTGGCATCTGCAGGAGATTGTTATCTGGTCTTCATTTATGATTAACAGGGATGATCACACTTGAGAGAAAAGTTTGAGGAAATAAATGCCTTAGTCGTATCTGCTGTTACTCATATTTTTAAAACAGTGTAAATGAGGTAGAAATATCCAAGAGACAGGGCACCACACTTGGGAACCTGTCTTCATTTGAGACATGATCTGCATTGCAACAATGAGCATGTTGGATCAGCTATTGGCAAGCCATGTTGGTCTCTGTGCTTATCATGGCAAACAGGAGCTGAAGATGGAAAGAGCAAAGGTGTGTTCTCATTGCATAGATAATTCATAAGAATAAAGTAATGGTGGCTGACCTTTTTGATTTGGGATCAAAGGTGCCTAAAGACTAGCACTCATTAGAAGAATCCCTTATTATGTTATATCCACCTCTCTCTGAATATAAATTCATAGCAACTCCAAAAATCAATGAAGGTGCTTTGATTGTAACGTTCTCCACATTTTTATTTTTTTTACCCTTTTATAGAAAGAAAAGAATCATCAGGGCTAAATGGTGCTTTCTGAATCAACTATAGATCCCGGTTAATTAAATAAATTAGAGATTTATATTTTTGCATTACAAAGACTCTATAGAGTGATTCCACCTAAGTAAATTCCACCTGTAATTCTACTCCATTCTTGTATTTTAGCTGCCACACTGGAAGATGAAGGATAGGTTTTCATTCAAACAAGCCTCTCCCACAGCACTTCCATACAAGTTACAGGAACTTGTTATAAATCTGTCTGCTTCTGCTGTTACACAACTCTCTAATAAATCACCATTTGACTTCTGTTGCATAAGGGATGACTTCCTACTTTTAGTATTTTCAGGTTATTTTTTGCTGGTTGTGGATGTCACAGAGGTCTACACTACTGCAGAATCACTGTACTTGCCAATAAATAGGTTGCTTAAAACAAACATCTGTGCTTTGGAACTACACTAGTCATAAAGTTGCGATCTGAAACAGGTTTATTCTCCCTACTGTCATTAGTCAGTTCTAAATTAATAAGCATTTTATCTGATTGCCTTCAAATGTGAAGGTAAAGATTAACTGGGTTTTCTGTGATATCTTTATAAGGCATAGAAATGTATCAAATATCACTGTCTAAATGTTCCTGGTGTAAATGAGTTACAACTAGCTGCTTCAGTACAAAATGATCACATTTTTCACATTTTGTTTGTGTGTTTAGTCCCCATTAATCCATGCAGTAATTCATAATGGGAAAGTATGGAATCATATGCCTGAAACATATTCCTATTGGATATTCTCTATCTAATTTTTTTCTGATCATAGTCTTTTTTACAGTTTAATCTTTCTTAGTTGTACCAGTTTCATGAAATCAAATGTGGACTCTCATTTCAAAATTTTTTTATTATGGCCATTGTACCTATGCAGCAGCTGGTCATAGTTCCTATTTTTGATATGCAGTATGGGAGGAAGAGTTATCACATCTTTTCCCACTTTCTTGCCTGAGGTGCAATGTTTAACAACTTGCTCTAGGTTACAGTTTGTAATAAATTGCAAATGTATATTCAGACAGGATATGCCTCACTATAATGACCTTTGCATAGATACATAGTGGGGTAGCTAAAACACAACACGGCATTTATTTGTTTTGTTACTTTATGTGACAACTTTATGTGACTTCCCACTTCTTTATCTGTCTCTCCTATACTTCCTTTTAAAAAATCCGGGCTCTTTTCTGCATTTCTGCCAACCACCAGTGCCAAGATGCAGAGCCTCCCACAGATAATGCATGGCCTGCACTTTGCTGTCTGGTGAAGTTAGATTAGGATAACTCAATCCCTTTGCTTTGGAAATTAAAGCTCTCATGTTTACAGTGCAGAGATTGTATAGTTGAAAGGGCCCTCAGAATCCACTAGTACCACGTTAGTGTAAAAAGGGCCATGCTGCGGATATTGTGTAAATGGCCTATGTCCATTAGAGACATTGGTCAAGATTAAAGCAGTAAGAGCAGCAGGACTGAAATGGTTTTGTCACTGATACAAATAATGATATAAGCAAAGAAGTAGGTTTACTATAAAAGTCATATCATTCATGTGTGTCAGGAGGTAAGATAAGGGCTCTGTGATAAGGAGATATATTCCTCTTATGTTGGGGTATGACACAGTTGCTCTGAAGAATGAGGTTTTACATGACATGTTCTAGACTGTATAGTCTAATAGTCTTGGTGTGACTTAACAAAGACAAAGGTTTGTGTTTGCAGAACAGTGACTGTGAGATTACGTGCACAGATTTGTCTCTAGTTTGTATTTCAATTGGCAAGAGAAAGCCACATGCAGAGCTGGGAGTACAAAAAAGGGCAAACATCTATTTCCATGAGAGTCTGAGTGGTTATCCAGTGAAATCAGATTCTGGATATATGAAGTATTATATCATTCAGATCTATCAGTAAAGACCTTATAAAGGATTTAGTAATAAATAAGTAAACTTCAAACTTTTGCAATACTCCTTCTAATGGGATAGAGAAGGTACACAGAGGAAATCATACTTTTACACAAATGTTTCTGAGATCACTGTAGAAAACAATATAGGTATTGTTTTTCAGGTTTAAAGTTCCTGAAGGAGTCATTTTCCTTAGGAGATTAAATCTGTAAATTTAAAGAGACAGAGTCAATGGCCAGTTATTGAAGAACTGGAATAAACTGATTATTAACAGCAAACGGCTTGGAAATGTGTGCAAAAAGCTAAAACACAACAATATGTATATTCTTCATGTGTGTTCAACTTTGACCAGCTTGATGGATTTTATTTCATTGAGTTACAACAATAACACAGATAAAAAAGGTAAGTAATTTGTTAGCCACAGCCACATGGGTGCTGGCCCTATTTTTCATCAGTACATCTTTTGGTACTTAAGGGACTTATTCTGTGCACATAACAGAAAAACCTAATTGTCTGACATTTTGATATAGTTTCAGCACTAGCATCTTCCAGAGCCTGTATTTTGAGACATGATATCAAATCACACAATTTGCTATATCTCATGGGCTGGAAGATACAATATTTGGAAGCACCCAGGGGTAACAAACGTTTGCCAGCTGCCTCATTGCCATGGGCAAAATTGTAACAAAATCATTCCTTAATTGAAGAAGTGGTGAGATTGAACAGCATCCAGCTGTTACATGCAAAGGCACAGTTTATCCCCAGCTGAATTCCCTCTTGGGACTTTGCAGCGGCAATGGCCCCCTATTCCATTAAACACTGAGCCAGGCCACCATGCAGTAGCCCCGCTGAGGCTGCCAAACACCTTACACTGCACACATGGAGAGAAGAGGGAGGTGGTGTGCAAGTAGCAGTGGATTATTAAAACTGATTTTACTGGAAGGGTTGCATCACTGCAGTTTCCAGAATGATGAGGATTTCTTCCAAGTGTTAAGCACATAATTACTTTTCAGAAACTAATTCAAACAATAACCTTTCTGTAAACAAGGTATTGGCTTGTATTTTGCTAATGACTGTGAGTTAAATTTCTGCTATTGTTGCAAAAGAAAAGAAAAGGGGACACCCTTAACTATACAACACTGCCTAAATATTTGGACTGGTAAATTTCAGAACACTAAATGACACCAAAAGTTGCTGATAGGTTTTAGCTGTAAATCTTTTAACTAAGACCCTGCTCTTTGAATCTATGTCATATCCACTAGAAGTCTTTTAGCTATATAATATAATAATTTATCAAAATACAAAAAAAAAAAAACAAAACAAAACAAAACACAGGACTATTTGTGCCTTTTTCTTCTTCTCTTCAATGGTTTGTTTTTTGAGAAACTGAATTTTTTTTATTTCTAGTTGTGATACAATGGCAAGACTTAGAGAACTTAAATAACAGTAATGCAAGAGAAATGGTGTCATTAAACACCACAAGTTATGCCTTCTTGCACTGGTGGCTAGAAAACAGCTAATGAAAACTGAACCTCACATTTATGTGAGAAAAAAAAAAGCAATTAGAGACAAACATGGAATATCTTGTTGAGAATCAACAGACCAGATGCAATATGATAATTCAGTTACAAGTATTCATCTGAGCTGTTAAAACATCTATCAGCTTAGCACAGTGGAGAAGCTTTGATTTTTGAAAGACAGCAATAAGTGTGAGGTGGTGAACTTTGCTGCATCCAACTTTATTTTTGTTACCTTAACTTTTATAGGTCTGAAAAGGCCACAACTTGTCAGTCAGCTCTAACTGGGACCTAATTTCATTGATCTATATGAAAGGCCATGAATGTTTACTTATTTTGACAATGTTGACAGGGTGGATATTTAAAAAGTGAACTGTTATGTGAAATATCCATTTTTTTAGTTAGTTCTTATAAACACAGTGAGTGTAGTGAAGTTCACATACCTCTCCCCAAATTAAAATCTAAACTAAAAATGCAGAAAATGAAATGCAGAAACATGAAAAAGAAGGAGAGTTTCTCAGAAATTAGTAATTATAAATAAACAGAATCATTGGAACATAGAATAACATGTGTTGAAAGGAGTTCTCTGATGCAAGCTTCTGCTCAAAGCAGAGCCAGATTACATGGGGGTTTTCAAGCTCTTGTTCAGTTGAGTTTTGAATACTTCCAAGGGTGCAAATTCTAGAACCCTTTTTGGTACCTCTTCCAGTGTTTGACTACCAATATGTGATGAGTGTTGGAGGGTTTTTTCCACTTACAATGGTATTTCTTTTGTTGCAGCTTATGACTTTTGCCTCTTTTTAAACTGCTTTCTACTTCCAAGCATCTGGCTCCAACTTATTTATATCATAGGTGTATGGGGTAGGTGAGGAGCAATAAGACCTTTCCTTAGCACACACTTTTTCAGGCTGAACAATCCTGATTCTCAGCCAGCCATTACATGTCTAATTCTCTAGCTCCCTAATCAATATTTTTGGCCCTCCACAAGACCTACTACAATATACCATGTCTTTCTTATATAGTCTGCAAAACTATATGCATATGTGTATATGGAAGTGTGCATTTGTGTATGTATATATCTGGAAATGAGCTGAATGAGTTTGAACCTATTTCTCCAATTGAACAGAGTGCTAATGTCTTTCCCATGAAAGACTGGATAAGATGATCTTTCCAATCTGTGCTCTTCTATGGTTCTATGATTCATTCTCAAATGTCTACTTTAATAAAGAGACATGACAGATTTTAACTTTAGTTTCTTTTAAGCTTTCCTTGTTAACTCAGTAAATTTTTTAACACTAAAAGTAGATTTTTCTGAACTTGTGGGAAGATTTGTTATTGTAAAATTTAAATTTAGTCTACAGAGTCAGAAATGTGATGGAGTTTGTTGCTTATTTTTAAATGAAAGATGTAATATTTGTGTAACTGAGTTTTTCACTTTAAATTTTTAGGTTTCCATGTCTTAAAAATGAAGAATTTGCACTTGTGCAAGTTTGCGGTAAATCAAAACCATTCCAGTTGCCAGACTGAAACAAACATGCTGTTTTGTGTCAGTTAGAGAGTAATCTTTTCTTTCAGAATGTCTGTGTTCAGAGCTGGAACTCATGCCTGTCATTCCCGTCCTTTTTTAACAGTCTGGTTTCATTGTTTATATAAGTATTCTAGACTCAATTTCATGGAAAGTAAAAACACGCATTGGTTTGCATTTACAAACTAATATATTTTCATTAAGAAATGCTGACATATTTTAGTTTTTGCAACTGTAAATAATACTATTATGAGGGTTTTTTTTTTTTTATTCTGTACAATGTAGATTCCCCCTTTGTGTAACATAGATCAATATAATACTATTTTTTCCATAATTTTACTTTATTCAAATATGATTTTTTAAAACAAATACTAAAATATAAAATCGTAATATTTAAATGTCTGGAAATGGAAGAAGAAACAAAATTCTGATTCTTTCATGAAAGAATAGACATGCCGCTTGGAAGGAATCTTCTGATATTGTCTAGTCCAGACTACCACTCAAAACAAGACTATCACCAACACCTCTCTGACTCAGTCTTTGTTTTTTCTAGGCAAGGCCAACAAACCTCCAAGAAAAGACGCTACCAGTTCCAGTGCTGCAACACCCTCCCAGGTTATGCTTGAGGCTCTAAGCTTTGACTTGGTAGACCTTGTTGGAAACCTTTTCAATTTCTCCTCATCCAGCTTATTACCCTGGAAATTCAATTCTGGACATTGTTTTTCTTATGCAGCTCAGCATCTTGGTGCAGTCCCATATACCCTATCAGCAACAGACTCCCAGGACTGAGACACGGGAGCAGTCATATTCCTTTACGTGTTCCCCATTACACCAAGTCTTTTTCAGCATGTCTGGCAATGAAACTGTTAATTTCCCAGCCTCTAATAGAAAAACAAACAACTTTCTTAGAAGTTAACTGTAAAGTCTTTGGATTTTAAAGTCTTTCTTCATCTATAAATTTCAGTAAGTCATTTTACAGTGTGCTTTTTGACAGTTTTTTCATTTGTTTGGGGGTTTACTCATGGCGATTTTTTGGTGGGTTGGTTTTGGGTTTTTTTAATATACTACTGAATACCTTATTGATATAAGAAACTGAAAATGGTTTTCTCCCTTTTTTTTTTTTTTATGTTTGACTGAAAACCATATTTGAACAGCTTTTAACATGCTTAATCTAGTCATGATGACTACTGTGAGTGAAACATATTTTTGTGGTCTGTGGCTGCCAGAAATTGACTTCTTACACTACCAGAAGTGATAAAAGTCATAACACCTAAACTGTGTAGAACAGCTGAACAGAACAGACTTTAGATATCAAAATCCTTTTCTCCATTGCAGTCCTGTGTCATTGAGCCTTGCTCTCATGAATTATTAGTTTTGTGACATATAAGTTAGGTGCTCACACCTGTCAGTTGAAACTGGATCATGAATGCTTAGGAAGAGAGCTGTTTGTTTACAGACAGAGATTAATTAATTTATCCCACCTTGTTGAAGAGAGAAATAGAAAACTTTGTTCCCAGCTTGTGCTCATTGTGCTTATAATGATCACACATACTGGAGAAGCTGCCTATCAGAGTTTTGTGAAGAATTTCTAGGAGTTTTAGCAAATTCCAGCAAGGAGTCTCCTAAATTGGTCTAAGTTCCTTATTTTAAAAAAAATGCTTTAAAACTTGAGAATGTATAAAATGATGAAGTGAAGAAACTATTGCAGGTTCTTCAAAAGAGAAATCATTCCAAATAAGAAGGTGTACAAGTCTCTGTTCAGACCCTTAACAGTGGCTTAAAAATACATTGAATGAAAGGAGGAGCTCAGTATAGTAAAACATTGATTTTTTTTTTTTTTTTTTCTTTTCAGTTTGGGCAAGAAATGCATGATGGCATCCACCTCAGTGAAGGGCCTTACTTTATTTCAGGATTATCACCCAAATTTAAGTGTCTACATGAGTATTTCGTGTGTAAGGTCCAAATATGATCTTCAGAGATCCAGACAGAGCTGTCAATGGAGCTTATGATTCATCTTATTACAGTAAAGATACCTGGGGCATAATTAATTGCATAAGCACTTGCTTCTGACACAGTTTATGTTGCTTAAAGTTTCTGTTAGTGCAATTCAGGGCTAGTAGTCATAGCACAGGTAGGTCCTGTGGAAAATCTGTACACTGTGGGAGAGGGAGCTGGAAACTAAAATGTCCCTAGGGTGTCTAAGGCATAGAAAAGCTTAGATACTTGTTTCAACAATAGTATTGAACCTTTCCTTATTTGTTCCTTCCAACTTGAGATAGTTTATGATTCGTTTGGTCAGTTAAATGCCACTGACTTCATTGACTGAGGGTGTAAGTCAAAGTTCTCTCATGTTTAATGCTTTTTGAAATTATTAGTCCCCAGAAAGCTGTAGAAATCCTATGGTTCCTGCTTGTATCTTCCATCTGCATCTCCAATACCTGAGAATGCCTCAATTGAAAATGGTCAGCTTTATAGAGGAACTGTCAAGTTCAAGATCTTGTTCTATAGAAACCTATATTATATACATGTGTTTACAGTTCTTAATCCAGAGTTGAATCTCATTCTTGGGGCTTTAAACTTTTTTCTTTTTTGTCTTTTGTATTTTATCTTAGATTTAATCCTACTTTCAACTTCAGGGTGTGCATTAAATGTAATAGTGGAGGGAAAGGAGCTATAAAGAGTAGCTATTTATGGTAGACAACACATTATCTTGTTGAAGTGACTTACTACATGAAGACATTAATTAGCATGAAAAATTAGTGAAAAAGTACAATTTGAATCATACTAATACTTTAATTACCCAGTTACTCCTCCCTATAGCTACTACACTTAAAAAAAACAAATTAATTTGCTAATTAAAAATCACATATTTTAAGTGAAGTCAAATTCTTAAAAATTTAATGACTTCATTTTTCTTACATTATACTTTGGAAGAATCAAATAGGGAGAGTTTAGAAGTGAACCAGCTTATGTGTGGCATTTCCAACAGAGATATTGAATTTTCTTCTGATACTACTTTTTATATATTGCTAATTGCTTTGGAAAGACTTTACATTCAAAGTAAACAATCAATGAGATCCTCTTTTAATCTAAAGATAGCAGCAGTTTTCTTCTTCCTGAAAATTATTTTAAACTATGAAGTTGTAAAGGATGCAGGATGGCAATTTTTAGTGTTCTTGTTTACTGTAACTTCTTCAGGTAGTAGGGTGCCTACCAATTTGGTGCTCAGTTCTTTAGGAATAAAAGGAAATAAATGGAAAACAGTCCTGTGGTTGCAGTTGGAACTTAAAATATGTAAAACTGAAATATGACAACTATGTAAGTCCACTGCAACTCTAATGTGACAATGATCAAACAGAAATTGAATTAGCTTGAAACAGCCATTGTTGGCTTACAAGAACACATGTAGAAGCAAAGCAATCTGAATATGTTTACACCAGGATAAACCAAGGTAGAACTGAATGATTGAGGTTATATTTCATGTGGTGGATGTCTATCAAGAAGACATACAGGTTGGTCATTTAAGCATTCAGTATTACTAGACAATAATTGTTGAACTAGTCAAACTTTGTAACCAGAGACTTTAGGCTTGCATGGAAACAGAACTGAAAAATCTCGATATCACATTTTAATATTAGTCCCAGCTTTACAGACTCCAGCTTTGCAAGCTATATCTAGCAGAGACAGATAAATAACACATTATAATTCTAGCCTCCTAGCTTGATTTTTCACTAGAAACAGGGATGACTAACCTTTTTGTAAGCTTTTTTGTTTTCTACTGCATTACACACAACTGGAAGTAAGTTCATTATATGTAGCATATTTTTATTATTTTGTACAATTTAAGATAAATAAATAAGTAATGTAAAATACTTTATTTTCAATAGATAAACACCTTAAAGACTATGCAAACATGCCCTGAAAGAAGCTGCAGCCCATAGACAGCCCATGCAGGAGTAGACAAAGTTTTCTTTTCATTTTGCTTCCTTGTTTTACCCCCTATAATAATACCAAACTATCACAAAAGCTAGAAAAACATCAGTAAGGCACCTTTATTTTGTTTTGCAGGTTCAGGAGTATTTGCCAGCATCTTACTCTATTTTATATTACTAAACTAGCCTTTCAGGAATGAAAGATTCTTCTTTCAAACTCCTGTATTTTCCACTCACCACCTTGGTGATGATGTTTTACACAGTATAATCTTTCATCTCTTGTCCTTTATCTCACACTCTACTGGAGCTATATAGTTAATCTATGAGTCTGGATTTTTTACTGTCTTCAGTAGGAGCTGAACATACTTTTTCATATTATTCTACGCAGAAACAGAAGAAAAAAAGAATAATTCAGTGAAAATTGTAACAGTAAATTTTTCAAATGTTATCATCATAAAATAAAAACTGAATAGTCAGACATCATTTAACAATTTATATTTATGCATTGTTATCATGCTAATCTTTATATATAATTCTGACAGTGAGCAAAATGTATTGTTATTTCTAACAGCAAACAAAAATTGAATGCACAGGTAATGGTATTCACAACATATCTTTGCTTTTGCACACTCAAGAGAATTTTGTAAAGACACTCCCCTGTGTTTGTGCATGTGTGTGTGTATTAACCAGTGGGTGGTATAAAAATTTATATTATTTGTATTTAAATAGATAAAGAAGATGTTTTATTTGTGTTACATTAATAAAATAATAATCAAGGTCAGACATTTTCTCTGGAATCATTCTTTAAAAAACAATCACCACTTGTAATTAAGTTGAATGTGAATTACCATGATGTTTCTGTAACTCCATCTTTTTTACATACTTTTGCAATACTTAATGTTTAGATCAATATTAGTAATAGTAGGGCCTGTACTTATTTTTGTGTGAAAGCTGTATAAAGAGCACTGTTTGCTATTCATAAACATCACTGAGTCCTTCTAATAGGTTTTTCTACTTACATCTTTGTAATACATATTTTTTTTCTCTTCATTTGAATTGTAGTAGCAAAGTATCTTGTTCTTATTCCTTAGAAGCAAATGCAGATATATGGCTAATTGGTATCTATTACGTGCTCTTGCCTAAGATAAGCAGGTTATTATGAAATTACCTGTGTTCCCACTGCACTGTAATATCATTTACAGACTCACTGATTTCTCAAGACAGAGCAAACTTATCCAGAAATGATGGAGGAGGCTTATGGTATGATTTTCCATTAGTAATCAAAATTATTGATGTTTATTTTATTATAGCATGACACGGAAAATAAATATTTTCAGTCCAAGATACCTTTTTGGCATGAAAATATTGCCTCATGAAAAAATCTTTGTTTCACATGCAAATGTTTGGATGCTAATCCATATTTTACTCCATAGACTATATTAAATATTATTTTTTTCACATAATGTAACTTTTAAAATATGCATATTTGAAGGCATAAAAGGTCTGCTATGTTTGAGTAATTCAATAGATGAAAAATGAATTTGTTAATAACATCTGCCCCTTGTTATAAGAGTAATGTAAAGCAAAGACTTGCAGAAGAAGGATAACTCAGGATATCCCTGAATAGTCGATGGAGATTATGTAGAAGGAATTAAAGTCTTTCATGTCCTGTGATATACTTACTGTTTTCAGTCTGAGGCACCCAAACACTATATTAAAATGATGTGCCTTACACAGAATGTCTGATTGAAATATTACAAATATTTAAAGCAGCAATACTATAAGTTGTCAGCATATATAAACACAGAATAAGGTCCTTTCCAAAATCAGAGGACACTAAGAGACAGGATAAATAGCAGTCTATAATCATAATTTTCCACAGAGTAATTTTAAAATGCAATGGTGCACAGGTAGCCAGGATCTTATTCTTCCTTTTAATTTAAAGAAACCACATTAGAAAAACCTTTTAGAAATGTCAGTGTTTGAAAATGAAATTGTAAATGAGAGAATGTAATTGCAATTTTTTTCTTTCACAGCAAAACTATTGGAGTTCCCATTGTAGTGCACAGCTGAAAAAACTCTGAAGGTAGTCAAAGGAAAATGCATCTGCTAACATGAGCTCTTCTGCAGTAACAGGTCTGCCCCAGGTTGTGACAGGTACATTGCATTTCAACAGATCCATCTTAAAATGACTAAAGTGTGATGGGATCACTCTCACGTCAACTGCCAGGAAAAAAACAAAATCTGCTGACAATCACAATGTTTCGCAAATTTTATGTTGTCCTTGAATTACTTTCCTTCAAGTTCTCATGAAATAAATTTCTTGATCTGTAGTGGCATGAGAGGTCAGGTGGTTTTCAAGCAAGGACTACATCCCCAAGCATGTAATGGATACATTTAACTTTCACCTTTCCAGTTGTTTTATTTGATGATTTTGCACAAGTTAAATCTGAACTATTGCTGAGTCAACTAAAGTTGCTTTAATCTGTTGCCACTACTGTCCACTACAAATAGAACTCATGAAGTCCACTTTAGAACCACTCTAAAAAGCAGTTGAACAAACCAACAGATAAACATCTATCCATACATCTCTATCTGTTTATGTCAGTGAACAGTAGTCTTTCGGAATTTTTTTTAACATACACAGCTGCCACAGGAGGACATGATACACAAGATGACCAAAATTTCTCAATTTTTTTGTATATTTCTTAAGGAAATAAGAACTTATATGTTTGTTTGTTTGTTTTTTCATTTGCTTGTTTTGGAGTTACAACTGCATTGGAACAGATTTCAACCAACAAAACTTTATGGGGCCTTAGAAATAGATATGCTTTATTATTTGTAAAGAGGCACTTATTTCAAGACAAATGGGTAAAACATTCAAATATTTGCCAAGACTTCCACTGAAATTGTGTTGCTCTGTTTCTTTTGTAGTATATAAATTAAGGTCTGTTTTCTACCTACTGGGGAGTTACTTTCTAGAAATTCTTTGAATGCTGAAAGCATTTGATAAAGAAGGACAGTAATACAGCCTGTGCACTTTCATGTGAATTTAGCTCTTGTTCTTTCTCATCCTATTAAGTAATCCGTTTAGTAAATTAAAAAAAAAAAAAAAAAAAAAAAAAAAAAAAACCCTACAACTATGAAGCTGCAATACAACAAATAAACAGGTTTTTAGTCTCAGAAAGATCCTTTCTAGGATGACAGACAATTAGAGAAATTATATATGCTCATATATAGAATGAGGCCTCATCAAGTAACCCTAAACTCCTCAGTCCTCCAAAGGTATTCACACTGTTTAGTAAAGTTGTATAATGCCTTTTATGAAATGAGGAATGAGTCTAATATACTCACGAGAGATAATTGCAAAGCTCCTGTGATTTTAATGAGATAGGAATAAAGTCCCCAGAGAGATTTTTCATGGATGTGTACATCTTTACAAACCTTTATACTTCATTTTCTTCCTTAAAATTTTCAACTAAATATTTAAATGCTGTTTTTGCTACTAACAGATATCTCTAGCTGAATCTATATTTTGGGGATTAGTGGACATATGAAGTGAAATATGATAATCTAACCTGGAGGAAGAGAAATTTTTTATAGAATTTGTCTCAATTGCTATAGTAGCATTTATGTAGGAATTTGTGCTGTAATCATGCTGAAAATATCCCACTGGATATAATTTGAGAACTCATTGTATATCTATAATTACGATTTTCAGAACATGTTCTATAAAGCGTCTTAGAAAATTTCTCCCCCTCTAGTCCTGTCACATTTTACCCCATCTACTTTTTTCCTGTTCTTTTTTTCAGTAGTCTGTAAAATTATGTCAGTAGGCTCTAATATTTAACCAATTCTTGTTTGGCCCTTTAAAGCTTAATATATTTTAGCAATAGAAAATTAAGAAAAACCCTAATTGGTATAAAAAAAGAGTTGATATAAAAGAGACTTATTCTAGTAGGGACTAAGGCACTTATTTTTTACTTTTGCAGTGTTAATTCTTATGGTGTGATAGAAAACACTTTACAGATCACACAAAAAATGCAAGAGAAAACACAGTCTTGAAAATGGCAAACAACTTATTTCTAAGAACTGCAGGAGCCAGGTCTGCTTTCAGATATGTAGGCACTATGCGTATCTTGTAAAGTCAGTGACTGTGCGTGCATATGCATGTATCACACAGGTTTTTGGGCAGGATTTGGCTTCATTTTATGCCTTTTTATATATTGAGTAGCCAAAAGGCAATTTACAAAGCAAGAAATTAAATACTAGCAATGCAGAAAATCAGGTTAGAAAAATCAGTGAATGAAAACATTCTTCCTGAAGTACCAACATATCTGTGTCCAGCAGTTAGAGGGTTGATGTACAAAATGTGAAGGCATGTAAAACACATAAGATCATTTTAACTGAGAATGGAGTTACAGAGAAAATGCACTTTCATAAGGCAACATGAAACAAAAGATAATTTTATTACAGAACCAGATGAGCAAGTGTATTTAGCTTTCCAGACACAAGAAGTCTCTTTTGATTTATTTAGATGTGTCGGACAGCCTATTTGTTGATGATGGAGAGAAATACTCGTTGATCACATGTCAGGAGGACCCATCCAAGAAGATCCTGCTGTGTACAACTCTTTCACTGCCAAGACAGAAATGATGAGTGAAAGAAAATTTTGCTTGAAAAACTGTAATTCTCTAATACTTTGCCTAAAGAAGTTTACCTGAATTCCAAAATTGCCTGTGTGTCCTAAAATCAATGACCAGAAGGATATGGATGGGGTGCTTTTTATTTCTTCAGACACCAATTTTATGAGTTAATATGGGAAAAAAGAAACAGAAGAGAAAAGTACTAAGAAGTCCCAAAGAGTTGGAACCAAGTTCTCTTTCTCGGTAGTGTTGTTTGGCACTCACAGTTCTGTCTTTCAGGGCCTCCAGCTTAAGCTGCCCACAACAACTAATGAAAGGTTTGGAAAGGGCTGGTGCAGCCTCCACAACTCATAGTTCTCCATGGCCTTATAGTTTGTCATGAAGCCCTTGTGGTTCTTCAAACTGTCTGGCCAACTTACCAAAGACGCAGAAAGTACATATGGCTATTGCTGCCACCTCTTGGACCTACAGGCACGGTGGGAACACAAGATCATAATATGCACAGTATTTGGATTTGAGTTGGTTTTTGGTTTGGGTTTTGGGGTTTTTTTATTACTATGTAGGCAGCAGTTTTGTAGTTTCCTTGATAGAGAAAATACAGGATCTCAACAGTTTGCACTTTGATTATTTTTTCTTCAGTTGAGTAGCTTGCAAGTAATGATTTTCTTTTATTCCTTCAAATAAAAGTTCTATGGATTCCAATTATGAAATTGACTTTACTTATAGGACATTTCTGAACAGAATGTTGCATTTCCTATCCTGTTCTAGATGTCTTCAGGTTTTTTCATCTTGTCTTCAGTCACATCCCAGTCAAGTGACAGCCTGAGACAAAACTGTAAGGGGAAGAAACACAGGGTACTTTGCAGCTCCTTTCTTCTCTTAGACATTTGTCACACAGCAGCAAGGTGCACAGTTGTCAGCATACTTCTGGTTCTGGTGTGGATTTCTCCTGGAAATTCTCCTAGTTCTGTCACTGTAGACACAGCCTTTGTCTAGCTGTAGCTTTAATTGACAAGGCAAAGTTGAAGATGAAAACGTCAAAGAAAATGGGTGAAAATTCAAAGTTATTGCTGCTGTGGAATTTTCACTGTATTTTGACTGTACTTATAATTATTAAAATATTCTTTAGCCTATTTCATGTGCAGTCAGGACCGAATAAGGTGGAAGAAAGCAGAAAAGTGGGCAGTGTCTGACAGAAATTCTTCTATACAGCATATGCACCAAGATGAACATTGTCTAATTATCAGTTCACACAAACAGTGTGTTTGCCATCTTATATAATTAATGAGGCAGTCTATTAAAAAACAGAAGAGAAATTTACATGATGCTCAAAATTTTCAAGACTGTGGACCACTATGTTAGAAAGCATGGTCAGTACAGGAGGCATACTGGTTTCTTTAGAAACAGGTGAACAATGTTACAAATGTTGAGGGGTTTGTTTTGTACCTTTCATGTTTTCTCTTGTATTAGTTACTAGCAGAAGTTAAAGCGTTATTCCTGACTTATTTCTGTTTAGACCCTTCCCAATGGTATCTTGGTTCCATGTGCTTCTGTTCAACTGATTTATACACCTTAATATTGCCAGGATTGATCTAATTTTATTCATTATACATAGAGGATTGTTAGGAATGTTCATGAGATAAAAAGTACTTAAAATAAAAGTGACTCTGTGTTGTATAGATTCCTTGAATCAGATTCGGCAACGTTAGAAGAATGAATGACCCAGCACATGAAAGAAATCAGAGAACAGACAAAGTCTCACTGATTTCACTCATGACAATGAGAAAGGATAAAAGTAGTTAAAAGTTGTCATCCATGATATGAGATTCAGATGTAGAATTGCAAGCATAGCATCTGTTCTTTCTGCCTTAGATTTCCAAGGCGATTTTGTTATATTAAGGTTCATTTTGAAAGGATCAAACTGCAGCCATGAACAGAAATGCGCTTCTGTACATTCATGTACTTCTGAGTAGAATTTTATGGGGGGTGTTTTTCCTGATGCCAAAAATATTAGTTTCCTATATGCTGTTACTACTTTGACTTTATCTCTACTCCACATGGGCTGTACACTGGTTCTATTCATAAGCTTAAGACAAGGAAATAGAACTATCCATCTTTTAAGATGTGATTGTTAATGAAAATATGATACACCAATAATGTACTGGAACATGCGCAGGGGTGTCAAGGAAACTGTTGCCATGAATTTTTGAAGAAGATAAATCAAACTACTAAATATGTTGTGGACACTGTTCACTTGGCTAAGTAGATTCTGAGCTCTTTTGTCTTTTTACAGGATAGTGTAACACTCTTTAGATTACAATGTACTCTGAATGTCCAACATTTTTAGATTTTTTTAGTTTATATTCAGTTTTCCATGTTTTAGAGCAATCATAAATCCCAATAACATGAATTGGAAATGCTTCTTTTAGTGTCATGGATGATGCAGTCACAGAGGGAACTACGCAAGCTGTGAGGCTGAAAAACTTTATAGGTTGGATCAAATAAGGGAGGCAATAATAGAAGGAGAAAACAAGTTATTCAATGGAAGTAATTCATTGTTTGCCTAAGTCGTAAATCTAGTGGCCACTCAGCAACACCAAATGCTGACACACCTCAAAATATTAAAATCAGGTATGTTTTTACAGAAGTATAATTAACCTTTCACAACCCTTGATAATATCAGTATCAGGAATTTTGAAAGGAAGAAGCAGAGATTATGGGTGTATGTGGATAGCATGCCTATGTGTCACCAACTTATAGAGAATGTTCAAGAAACAGAAGGTGTACTCAGATTGTATGAAGGTAAGCCACAGGTTTAAGCAGTGGACAGAAAAATAAAATCATTCCCTACAAACTTGTACTGTGCTTGACTTTAATTCAGGTGAGGTTCCACTGCCACTGGGCTCAATGGCAAGAATAAGCATTCATTAACTTCAGCAGCTGAGTTTTCAGTTAGTGTATTTAGTAAAACAGCATGGTTTTAGGTTCCACAATTCTCTCTTTCTACTCTTGTCTTTTATGGCAGCACAGTCAGTTCTCCCTAAATTCAGGAAACGATTGATTAAATCAAATCAGTGTAAATGGGGAGAGGAAGAAAGGAAAAGACCATGAGTATAATCTGAGGAGCTGGGAAGTTGACACTATTTTTAAATCTTATTAAAAAACTCTAAGGCATATGTAAATTTGAGATAAGACACCTCCCTGGTCACTATGTGTCAAAGGAATTTACTTCAGTAATTCATATTTAATTTCATAATTATTAAGCTGGATAGTGTATTTTCAATATTTAATACTAAGAATGCTTAGGTGTTTTCAAAGTAGCCTTTAATTTTGGCCATCAAAAGTAAAGCCTTGATAAAAATCTCTATGTGTTTCCTATTCTGTTTAGTGATAACTGAATCAGGTTTTCTTTTTTCCTTTCAGTGTTTCAGTACTTTTGGCCACCTGTCAGCCGACCAAAATTAAAAACAGAGGCTGATTAAATGACTCTCTATGGTGCTGTTCAGGCAGCTTCATTAGTGTTTCTGTTTATGGCCACTCAGTGAGCCCCACTGCTGTAACTTCTGACAGTTTATGGAAGCCGATTTGAAGGCACAGGATCTGAGGTGCACAATTTTGCACAGTTGCAAAGTTTTGATTGCATGAATTATACATGAAGTCCATTACTGTCGATGCTCACTGGTGGTAGCAGCAGTCTGAAGGTGTAAACCAGCTTTTTTCTTTGAAACAAGTAAAACCCAACCAACCAAGTACTAAAAGCCTCATAAAGGAGGAAAATACAGAACAAGAATAAAAAAAAAAAATCCCAAACATTCTTTATTTGTCTATGCAATCACTAGATTGCATGAAAAACAGATGAGAGCTTTCCAGCTCATTTTGCTGGCATTCAGGTATATTGAGAACTAAGGTGTCAGGAAGGGGAAAGGTGATAAAGAAATAAACCTTCAAGGCTATGGCTGTAGATTATTGCACACATAAAGGGTTTCTCCAGCATGAACACAGCAAACATCTCTGAAAGCTCTCAATGTCACTTTGCCAAAGATGTCTCCTCTCTTCACTAGCTGTCTGTCTGTTCTGTCAAATGTAACACTTTATTAAAGCTTTGGGGCTTCATTTTTTTGCTTTTTTTCCCTTTTCCTACTCTCTGTCTGCCTGCCTTTTCAGATGACAGGAAAAAAATTTCAAAGGCAAAAAAGATGAAAGATAGAGCAAAACTGGCTTTGATTTCCTGTATTCCTGTTTTACTTACTACCTCTTTGCTGTATTTTCATTTTTTTCATACTAAAAGGAAAATCTTCATTTTGGTGAATATTTGGTGTTAATTGTCATGCAAATGTTTCTTGGTGTAGTACTACATAAACCCTTTAACTCTTCCCCTCACACCACTTGAACAAATTAATTTATCTACGTCAGAGTGTAGAATAATGCAGCAAAACTCAACAGTTACACAGATGCTACTCTCTTTGACATCAGTGGGCAAGTTATACCCAGGCAAACTACAGCACAGTAGAACCTGAAGGTACTGATATAGAAAATAAGTGAAACCGATCAGGCGCTGCAAGCTCTATCAACTTCACACAGAGGGGATATGTGCTTCCTTTTCCTCTAGAAATGGCCTGAATAAGTAAAGCTGCACATGCATCATATTTATACTTGATTCCACTGTAAACTAAGGCAGTTTCCACTTGCAAGGGTTCTTAGTACTCATTCCACATGCCTAACGTGCCCTTTCTGTCTGAGGCTAGATGTAGAGCACTGCTCATGATTATTCATTAGAATGTCTTAACAAGACATTCACAGCCTTAATGTGTCAAAAAACAAGTGTTCATGGGGTAATACTTATACTTTGAAGTACTTATGTTAGGGAAAAAAAAAAACCATTGGCAAATTAGTATAAGGCAAACTGCCTAACCCCTCAAACCTTTTTTCTGGATTCTTAAAAACTCTTCCTCAATATACTCAAAATTTCTATTAGTGTGTCATGTAAGACCAAATTCCACATCTTTCCAAATAAAGGTTCTTCAGTAGTCTACCCATTGTACCTAACTTGAATGACAAACCTGAATTAATTCAGCTGCAGATTTTCATGGTAAAGCAGATTTATCTCTGTTACAGTTGCTTTCCGCAGGTGACTCTCACAAGTCATGTACTTCTCAGTACGTGAAGCTGTGCTATTCTGCAGTCACCAATACCAGTCTTTTGCACTGTCATGTTATCAGGCAGTACTAAGCTGATTAGATCAGACACAGGCACACAATCAGGTTTCTTAGCCAGAAAGCATAGTGTGGACTGTCCCTTAGAGTATTCTGTCTCTCTGTTTTTACACACACTTTACATCACCTGTACTTGTCAGAAAACATTTCACCACAAAATTAGAATAGAAGGGAGAGACAGATATTGGCCCAGCCAAAAAATTGCAAGAGCAGATTAGCCTACCAATACTTTTTGAAGAAAGCTAAAAAAGAAATGCAAGCTTGTCTCACTCCACAGCAGGATGTCTCTGCAGCGTTTCTGAACCAGTGCTCAGAGACCTATGTTAATATTTGCCATTTACTGTATTACTGTGAAGATTCATGAGGAGCAATTTATATACTAAAAATTTTTAAAGTTGTGCCAGGAAAAGCTGCCTCTTTAGGAAAAAACTTTCTGCATTTTCTCATACTAGGCAATGGAATTATTTCATTCTTAACCCTGACATTTTCCCTACTTATTCAGCAGCAAGCCTATCAACATCCTTTTATCACAGTAGAGTTCTGTAGGAAATTATATGCAACCGTACAGAAACTGGTAGTGTCTAAAGCAACTATTCCTTCTTAGCTACAAGGTATAATTTTGAGCAGGTAATGAGAAAAATACCAAAATGAATGTCCTATTTCTGCAGTGAGTATGCATGTTTGAGGGCTAACAGCATACTTTATGTGGTGACAATCCCTACCCTTCAGTAAAGTAATTCTGAATATCTCATTCATAATACAGTAGATGGGACAATCATAAGATCAGTCACAACTAATGAATTCAGTATGACTGCTTTTCATAATGAAGCATATTCATTCAGGAAATCTGACCAGAATCAGCTGTTCACTTCTTGGGAACATTGATGTTATTGATCTCATTGCTTTCCTTCTCTTTCCTTCCTACCCTCTCTTCTTTTATCCTTTATATGTTCAAATTCTATTTTAAACTCTTCAGGGCAAACAATCTGTATCAAAATTGGTCTCTGCTGCAAAGACACTTATGAGGAAGCAGAGTATACAATATCCCTCTGCACTACCTTTGCACAGCAAGCTTTTGGAAACAGGAGAATTTTAAGTGTGGCTTCTGTGAGGAGCTGTCAGAAGCTTCCCCCATGTCCAACAGAGCCAATGCCAGTCAGCTCCAGGAGGAACCCACCACTGCCCAAGGCCAAGCCCATGGCCATCAATGAGAGTGGTGTGCCTCTGGGATAACAGATTTAAGTGTGTGGGAGGAATCTGTGCTATAGAAACTGTAGACAAAGAGAAGAAAGGTTACTTACTGCAAGTTTGCTTTCAGATATATTTGACTTAGGAGCATGAAATCTGCAACTCATCTGCTTCTCTGATAGTAGGAATATGGCCTCCACAACAGCCCAGGCTGACAAGAGACTGACACCTAATTACCTGGAGACCTGAGATATAAAGCTTCCTCAGTTTGCTAATACAAGCACTTCCATGAATGCAAGGCATCCATACCCTTACACAGATCATGCTGACTTGTACCATGCTGTGGCATCTAACAGATTGCATTACGGACTTCTGGGTGTTTGGGGTTTTTTTGCAATGTGTAGAAAGACTGATTAAAAACAAGGTCACTGACCTGAGATTCCAGGCAGTTAATATTTTCTGTAAACATGTACATATAAAGGATGATGTAAGGATAAAAGGAGGCGAGTAAAGGGGGATGAATCAGAGAATCAAATGGGTATTTTCAGTCTAAATCTCACTAAACAGAAAATCTGTAATTATTGCAACTGTGATCTTAACTCAGGGAAACAGGAAGTAGAAGTGTGCCTGCACAGTATCTCAACACAACCACTTTGCACATCTCTAGTGAGCACAAAGACATATAACCACTTAATGGAACCATGAACAGGCAGATATATTTTTCTGCATGTTTTGTATTGAAGTAAGAATGAAAGACCTTATTTGTTTTATTTCAGAGAGTTTTAATGTCTGTTTCTAGAACACAGTATTTCTTTTATTTGCTTTCTACAATTATTCTTAATTAGATAAATTTTACACATGTATTATAAAAGCTTACTTTAGTTTAACTGTCAGAAAACCAGTGCTAGTTTCCCACTGCCAGAAATCATAGCCTTAGAACCTGCTATGACTTTCATGGAACTGCAGTTAATCAATGGCGGTTCCCCAGGACTCTTAAGTCCTTTCCTCAGAGATACTTACACAGTGAGTCAGACAGTCTGAATAATTTACACAGGCTGTAGTCTTGTAGAAGTTGGTCCATCCCTAGTGCAAGACTTTGATGAATTTAATAAGGTTCCTGTTAGCCCATGCTTTCAGCCTGTCTAAGTCTCTGAACAGCAGACCCACTCTCAAACACATGGACTGGTCTTTCAATACGGTGTTATCTACTAATTTGATGAGACAGTGCACTTCTTCGCCTCCTCCAGGTCACTGATAAATATGTTAAACAAGACTAAACAGAAAAGAATTCTGAGGAATTCCACTTCCACATTGCTCTCAGAGAGATTTCAAACTATTGACTACTATCCATTGAGCTAAGCAATCCAGAGCATTTTCATTTGCCTTATAATACCTGCACCTATATTATAATGTTCAAATATTATAATGTACAAACCTGAATGCAAGGATGTGATGAGATTATGTTGAAACCTAGCTAAAGTCAGACACTTTCCCTGTGTGTGACTAAGGGAAAGTCACCACTTTCCCTTACTCCACTAATCTTGTAGTTTTATCCCAGAAAGAAACTATAAGACACAACTTGCTGTAAGTCAACTCATATCTATTTTTCAAGTTAATCTCTTCATGTATGGAAAAATTGTTACCAAGAAGAGTTGCTCCATGATTTTCACAGCAATTACAGTGAGGTTGACAAGCTCATAGTTATTTGAATTGTCTTCAGACTGTATAGAGATTTTGTCTCCCACTGCTGATCTCCAAGTACCCTTTGTGCAACACATCTGCTCCCATGAATTAGTGTGAATCAAGATTTCTCAAAAAATTCCCGACTCCAACTCTAATCTGCTGCTGGTAGTTTCTCTCCTTCTTCAACCTTGGTTCTAAATACTGAGAACTGATAGACCTTGTTGGTGAAAATCAATAAAGGCAGAGTACCTAATCCTCATCTTGTATTCAGTGTCACTAGGTGGCTCACCTTCTTCAGAAGTGGGTCAATTTTTTCACTGTTGGTTCATTTACTGGGAGTGTAGTCCAAAAAATTATTCTTGCTATCCTGGACATCCTTTGCCAAT
Source organism: Anabacerthia variegaticeps (assembly GCA_035583185.1). Taxonomy (NCBI): domain Eukaryota; kingdom Metazoa; phylum Chordata; class Aves; order Passeriformes; family Furnariidae; genus Anabacerthia; species Anabacerthia variegaticeps. The sequence goes on along the minus strand of JAWWEW010000112.1, from coordinate 66,254,530 downwards.
TTCAACTGTGGCTAAGTTTTTACTTTTCCATCAACATTCCTGCACACCCAGGCAATGTTTCTGCATTCCTCCACTACACTCTGTCCTTGTTTCTTCTTGCTGCATGTGCCTCTTTTTTAAAAAAAAATTTTCCTCGAGCTTTATTCTGAGTATGCCTGTTTATTCATCATAAGTCTGTTTGTTTTCCTGTTTGTATGAGAACTCATCATTCTTGTGCCTGGAGGAGGTTGTTCTCAGAGGTCTGACAGTACTCTTAAACTCTTCTGCCCTTCGCCGCTGCATCACACAGGATCTTTTCTACCGTTTCTGAATAAGTCAAAGTCTGTTCTAGTGAAGTTCAGGGTCTTTATTCTGCTTCTTGTCTTCCTCACCTCCCTCAGGATTTTGAACTTCCCTCTGCCATATACATTATATTGCCATGAACAAGGAGTGGATAAGCTCAGAGCAGAGCACTACACGCAGAATTGGCTGCAAAATACTCAACTCTATACTTATTTACAAAGTATTAGTCAAAGGTTAGTAAAGAAGTGGATGAAGAATTGAAACCATTAACTTTGGTGTAAGGAAATCTTTCTCACTGGGATTCTTTTGCCCAGACTAACTGAAGCAAGTATCCGAGGATCTTTATAAAACCTAAACTGTTGAAAAGATGAGACAATTGTGAAACCACAGCATGATTCTTTTTTCATAATGTTCTTTTAATCACTGCTCACATCTTGCACTTAAATGTCATCTTGTCTGCTAATCTAAAATTTATTAAGAATATTCGTGTCCTCTAATTGTCTTTTCTTGTGAAGATTATTGAACTTAACCTTACAGGAGGTTCCTCCCTGGAAATCATGGATCACAGATACATAATAGCAGCTACCAATTATACATGAAAGGTGCATATGAGATCACTGGGAGTGTCAATATTGACTTTTCTCCAGGCTGTAATGGATGAGTCATACCTGATCTAATGATTTTTATCATAATTCTAACCACTGCATTAGTAAGAGATGGCAGAATTAAAATGCTAGACAGATGTAACCTTTACTGATAAAATGTATGTATTATTAACTTCATTACAAGCACTTTTCTTTAAAGTTCCTTGGAAGTTGCTAATAATGTTGACAGAAGTGATGGATAAAAACTCAGAACATTTTCTCAGTGAATTTTGTCAATAATGGAAAAAGTTCCATAGGATTAATTCAAACTATTAACAAGTATTATTTTACTATGAGATTTTTTTCTGCCTCAGCTTTTTTCCTTTTTTACAGGAAACATCTGTGTCTTCTCAGCTGCATAATTTTTAATTCCCTGGATTCCAATTATTGAGTAATATCTATTGGGGTTTTTGGGGTTAGTATTTTGTCTATTTTTTCAGAACAGTTTCTCTCAATCAGTGTTACCTCTCTCTCACCACATACTCATGACATCTCTTGAAATAACATCTAATAGTCCTCTTTCTATCTGTAACCCAGAAACTGATCATTTTCAGTCACATTGTTTTAGCTTCATGGAGCTCTATTAAGTCTGATAGAGTTCTACAGAGACCCAGTAATCTAGCCGTACTCTATCAGTTCTTGAATTGAAGTTTCTTTCAGTTTCTAACTAACCTTTTTTTAAGTTTTCTTTTGCTGAAACCATAAATGAAAAGTTCTCTTTCTTCTCTGTTTTTTGGTTTTGGTTTGCTTTGGTTTGTTTTGGGGTTTTTTTATAGGTAGCACAATTCTTATTGCAAAGTTAAATTCTTATCTCAAAACATATACATGCTGTATACGTGTATAAGTGTACATTCTTTTGTCCCAATAGCCTTTCTTCTCCTTTCAGTAGCTTACTTCAATATTTTGTGTAAGGAGCTGCCCATATTAATTGCTCTTTGGCACAGTCCATGTTTCTAAAGCAGACAAATTTATCAGTGTTAAAATTACTATAACAGATAAAACCAAAACTGCATGAGAATGCAAAATAGCTGATATAACACAGGCTTTCTGAAAAACCTTGATATATAACTTCAATTAAAATTCAAAGGATCATTTTATTCTTACAAACAAACAGAAAATTTCCAGCATCTAGGGTAAGTTTCTAAACCAGATTAGGCATCTGCATGTCATCTCAGTTCCTAAACTTCTATTAAAGGCAATGGAGGTCTAACATGCAAAGTCTGAAGAACTCCACAGGGCAATTCAGTTGTACCACAATAAATTCAGCCAGGTTTGGGTATGTTCCTGCCAATGGAAAGTGAGTGTCTGTAACAGCACTTAGAACAGTTCTTGCTATTAATTTGACTCAATACAGCCATTATTAATCTCAGACAGTTCCTAGGATGGTCTAGCTATTAAAATGGTACAGGTACCATTATAGTAGAAAATTTGTAGTTTAAAACACAGGACATTTAACTGGCATAAACACACTCAGGTGACTTCAGTGCTTAGAATCTGTCAGGTTTAATGAATTAGTATGAGTGGAACATTAAGAACTGCTTATCAGAATACATGATCTTTGAATGTGTTGACAAATCCTCTAGTAATTGTAATGCAATCTTAGTTGTCTACTCCATGTAGAGCTATTTCCATATAGACATTTCAATTTAAGTGTCTTACACATAAAGAGCTTAATTCCTTCTGTGTCCAAGTCTGCATAATATTTTAACCATGTATGTGGTCAAGGCATACCAGCTGACCCAGACTTTCTCTTTGACATTTTATGAAAAATGTAGCAAGTAGGTGCACTCTTTTTCATGGACAGCCATGGTCAGATGGTTGGTTGCTTGATCAGGGAATTACATACATGAATCCCACATGCTTAAAAAGTGAATTCTTAAATCAGCCACATTATGTTGATTTATTCTTGGAAACTTCAGTGACAGACTGCTCTACTTCCAAATTACTATGAATTTTTTACTTCCCATACATTTACATCCCAGCTGTTAAATGGCAGTATTCGATATTCATTACTGACCCATTAACTTCCACTGGTGAAGTATGGTGTTCATATCCTTGCACACTAATCAGAGAAATCTGGTTTAACTGCTGAGTATATGCCACAGCCTGTCTCACTCTTCCCTATTTTTTCTAGTCAGAAAAAATAAATGACACAGCTCCATAACAAGATTTGTTTTCCAGTAAACACAGAGTATTGCAATAGTATTTAGATCAGCTCTTCAAACCTTTTGAAACTTAGCAAACAGAGTTTAGTTACAAACATAAAGTTATTGGCTCTGCTCAAGATTCCCAGATTGCAAAAGCTGCACATTATTAATTATCCCAGAATTCAGCAATAAGGAGATAGTGAACCATTCTTATCATCAGTCGTGAACAGTGTTTATGTGCTGTCTAATTATGAGACATAATAACATTGCAATGCAAATCAAAAATCCATAATACTAATGAAAAATCCCAGAACTTATGGATAATAATTAGCAAATTAATTATTAATAGAATGTATCTATTAATATTGTTCGCATTCATATCTTCAATAATTCAAAAGCTTTAGAGCTTTTATATATATATATATATATATATAGTAGCTGTAGTAGATGACAAACATTAGGGTAACAAATATGGCCACTCAAAAAGATATATGGTCCCTGGGAAATTTTGCCATTTAATTTCTTTTGTTTTCTCTATTATTTGTACCAAAATCAGTTCTGAAACAAAATATTTACAAACTAATTTAAAATGTCTCAAGACCAAAAGTAATCTGATTGTTTAGAATTTATTATAACATTTAATAGGAAAAAAAAAAAAAACACAACAGGAAGGTTATTGCACAGGAAAAAGACATGTATATCAGATTTTAGTTTTATACAATATTTACTTATAATAATGAAACTATATATTAGCATGCAGATATCTTGAATTTAATGTGGGAAAATCTCATTTTTGATCAAGCCTCAAGAAATTTAAATCAATTCTAATTAGTCCTATTCTTCTAATTATGATCTGCAATTGTAAAATAAACCTAGCCATGGAGACTCAGTAAACCTCGGACTTTTTCAACCTCATCTTCAATGACCTTCATTTAAGCAACCTCCTACCATCACTGACAAAATTTGCTGCCCTGTTGCATGAGTTTACTTAGCACACAAAACTCAGATGGGAATATTTCAGCACAGTGATTGGTGGCTTAACTGTGGTTCTCCTCCCTAGCTTTTCTCAGCTTCTTTTAGAAACATACATGAATATCATGTGTTTTTTAAGTAATTTCCATATGCATTTTCAAGTATAGTTAGGGGAAATAGGTGACTGGTCTACAGTGTTGTTGACCTAAACAGTCCTAGTGCAGTGAAACACTGAGTGCCTGGCTACATAGTAGGATGAAGAGATGAAGAGTTTGAATTTAGAGTACTATAGGAAAGGGAGGGAATAATTGGAGGGAAAAGGAAAAAAAAAAAAAATAAGGAGCTTCTCCTTCACAGAGTGACCTTGTTTTAATGTTCTCCACACCATTCACCCTCCATAGCTGATCAGCCAATTCCATTTATCATTATAATTAGGCAGCATCTTGCCAGTTCAATCAGGCTCAATTACTTAGGCCTCATTAGTGACTGACATACTATAACAAGTGCATCTTTGAATGAGCAAGGTCAGATAAAGAAAGTGCAGTATGCAGCTAGCAAACACATTTATAGACCATGACAATACAATGCCTTGGATGTTGAATAACTTTGCATTCCCCCTTTAAAAGAAAGCGTGAAGATAATGAAGTTAAAAGTAACCTTGCATAGCTTGCATTATTGCAACTCCTACAAGATCCTGTCAACTCCGCAGCTGAACAACAGTGATAAGGGGAAAAACTTCAAATGGCTCTGGAAAAGCTTTGGAAAAGTTGATGTTAGCAACTTTCAGTTTAAGTTTCAGGTTCTGGAGAGTGACAGCCTGTTTGATGCTTCAGAGCAGCATAAGAACTTCAAACATGTGCAGTGGAGAAAACTGGAAAGTGAAACTACAGTGCTACAAATCCTTCTGCATCAGTAAGAGCAGCAAATGATTCTGCTTCTAAAATATGGTAGAATGTAAAGGGAACTGATTTTCTTTTGCATAAGTGAATATTCTAGATTTTAATATAACAATTAAAGTTAGAGCAAAGTATGCTTGAAAATATTATAGCTCTTTATCAGTATCCTGAGAAGCCACCTTCAGAAATTAAATTTAATATATATTACTTACAGACACACATTCACATATATATACAATACAAAAGGCATGACATTAAAGAGAAAAAGACACATTAATGAACTAGAAATTGGAGTTCCTTCACACAAGAGAGTGGTGGTCTACAACTTCTTCCCAATAGAAATAGTGTAGAAATATATCCACTTATTTAAAGATGGTGTATGAAATGTTTATAAAACTTTCTGTCACTTTGATCTCATGAAGCAGGGACCATAAATCATGACTATATTGGTGTGCCCCATCTATATACCTTTTCAACTATGACCAGAGCTCTTATTCCTAGTGGAGTTGATGGAATTACACCTGTCACTATTCCATAATTAGGCACTGGCATAAATGAAAATGTAGTTTTACAAGGCAAGAGGTTTCTTTTTATCTAACCTGCTTTATTTTAAAAGTCTATTTTTTGCCCATTTGGCCATGTTCATCCCTTAGCAGACAGTGGTAATCTTATTTTTTGTGGTTTTTTTTTTTTTCACTCCAGAGCACAAAAATAGAGTTGGTTTTAAAGTTGTTTTATCCACAGTCATGATCCTTGGAGATGTAGTTTACCTTTCCTTTTTCTGAGAACATAGTACTCTGAAGTCAGATACAAATTATGTTCATTATTGTGTCTGTATTTATTTTTATTCTGAAATATTTTCTTAGAATTTTGTGATATATCTTGCATTAGGTGATCACAAAGGTACAAATAAAGAATACATTAGTTTTCTGGAATATTCTTTTACACTTTCTTAAATTCTGATAAACATTGTTTCAAATGTCACCTATATTTTATGTCACTTTTTTTGTATTTTGCATTAATGCATCTAATTCTCCTCCAGTCATAATATTTAAAAAGTATATGAAAAGTGCCTGAAGTCCCCATAAAAAAATTCTATAATATATTATGCATTAGAAAAAGGAAGTAATGTCTGCAGTAGGGTGATGAGTATGCATCCAAAGTACATTATTTGATAATCTTAATAGATATATTCTTAGTCATTATTATCTGGTTCCCTTTTATTCTTCTACACAATATTTGAGTGCATTATACCCAGAGGTATTTAATTTCATAAACTGGCAGTGTGCTATTTGAAGTGTTTCTTTCATTATTCTTATCTAATCTTTTAGTTATTTATTTATTTTCCTAGGCTACTATTAAAAATAGTAGCCTAATATTAAAAAATAGAAACAACAACACCCTACTCTTACTTTTTGCCCTACTTGAGATGAATCAGCTGAACCATTTTGTCTGTTCTTGAAAACTTCACTGAATAAAAGTGAATCAAATATGAGAATCTTCTAAGTGAGTGAGAAAGTGGTTCAGAGTGTGGTTATTCTCATCTTTTGCAGCAGTGAGTTCTCCAGCCTTGGCTGAGATCATAGACAATTTCCACTTAGAAAATATTCATGAGATAGAGCGATTAGAGGATGATCTCACACCTCCAGACAGTGTTACTGCATTTGTCCTTTAGGAGGTTTTGATCAGAGACAAAATATGACAAATATATATACATATATATGACATATACATATGTGCTATTCTGCACAATATTCTGGACCAATAGGTTGTTTCTGCGGTGACTGCTGGAACAGGCATTACAAATCACAACAGTTTATATTCCCAACACAGACTTTGCCACCTTCTTGAAAAGAAATGCGGGCATTTGCATGAACAGTACAAAAACTCAACCAAAATATTTAGAAAGCAAAGTATTCCATTAGATTTTCTGCCATTGAAGAGAGAATAAGAAATAAAGTTGTGGCAAGCACTAGATATGTCATTAAAGGAACTCCTGGGAAATGTTCAGTTCAACAGTTCAGACAGAGGTGAACACAGCAGAAATACAGAAAATTATCTTAGAGAAGGAGCAGAATTATGAAGGTAAAGTTTTGGTCGGTGTATAAGGACAGTAACTCATAACACCTCTCATGGATCTATGCAAACTGTTTTTGGAGGATCCATTAGGAAAGCCAGTCATATCCTGAGCAGCAAAAACACTCTTCTCCATTTTTATGAGACCCCACTTGGAGTACGGTGTCTGTCTCCAGGGCACAGCATAAGAAAGACATGGACCTGTTAGAGCAAGTCCAGAGGAGGGCAACAAAGATACCCAGAGGGACAGAGCACTTCTCCTATAAAGACAGGCTGAGATAGCTGGGGTTGTTCAGTCTGGAGAAGAGAAGGCTTCAGGGAGACCTTACTGTGGTCTTTCAATATATGAAAGGAGCTTATAAGAAAGAAGGATATTTTCCCAAGGCCTGTAGTGACAGGACAAGGGGCAATACTTTTAGACTCAAAGGGGGTAGATTTAGACATTGGGACATATTATTCAGAGAAATTGTGATGTCTCATCTCTGGAAATGTTCAAGATGAGGTTGGATAGGGATTTGAGCAACCTGATATAGTGACAGATGTCCCAGCTCCTAACAGAGCCATTGAACTTGATGATCTCTAAAGTTCCCTTCCAACTCACACCATTCCAGGATTCTAGGATTTCTTGCCCACTGTGACATCTTCCAAACAAGGTGAGTGTGTTTGGTGATTACACATTGTTTCAGTGTTGTACAAAGGGTTCTTCCAGTATCATGATCTGATCAAGGTCTCACTATAAAGCACTCAGCAATTTGGCAACCAATGTATCATAATTATTACTTTCTTCACTTTTTTCCTTAAATATTCTTGAGAATCTTACATGCAAACAGGGAAAGCATCATTTGTGGCTACCAATAAAGTTGATAGAATGAGGATTAGGTTCTTATGAACTGATCATGCAATTTTTTATCAGTCTATGAATTTTTGAATGGAAAAGTAAGTTTGCAATATCCCTGGAGCAGATCACAGCAGCTGAAGACAACAAATAAGCTCAGTGTACATTTCAAGTTGTGAAAAAATTGTTAGTTTATATATGGAAAGGTCAATATTTAAAAGCTACAAATATGCTTTGCCCATCCATTGTACGTTACCACTTTAAGGGTAAAGCTAACTTGCTTTTTTTCAAATGTGGATAACTTTCAGGATTCACAGCTTTCTGAAACTGTGGCAGTGTGATTTACATGCTCAGATCTCCAAACCTTTCTAGGTCATTAAATTGCCTTTATCAAAGGGGCCATCAAGAATTTATGTTTGAAAAGTTTCTGCATGCCCTTTATTATCTCTAATTGCTCAGGTAAAACAGAGGTCAAATTCATGGCTCTGAACTGTTGCCATCAATGATTATATTCATCTGGTGTAAATGACAGGAGCTCCTAGAAATGGAACATTTTATATACCCTGCATTTTATGAAAAGAAAGGTTATAGGTGGATATGGGTGAATTGCTTTACAAAAAGAATTCACAGTTCTTTAGAGAAGGGATGCTTTGTTCTTGCAGTGTCAGTCTTGGTTTACAAAGCAACTTATAGTTCAGGAAAGTTATGGGAGGGATGAATTTGATATTTACTGGCCATTATTTGCATTGTGCTTTTCCTGCCTATCAGAGCCCACTCACAGTTATATTCTACATCAGTTCTTACCATACCTGCCTGATTCTCTTTATTTTGTAATTGCCCATCAATGCTATTGACTTTCACCTGCCTATACACTGTGTGCCATACATGCACCCGAAAATATCTGAGATTTTAAAGTAGTTAATTTAGTAGTTTTAGCTCAATCCCCAGCCAACAGCAGATAAAAACATATGCAGCACTGCTCAGTTGACACAATTTCTTTCATCTGTGCTGAGGAAACGCACTGGAACACATCCAACACTGACAGTAAATTGATTTGCACCCTTGAGATGCTGGCTACTCCTGTCAGAATTGAGTTTGTTGACAGATGGCAGGCAGTGTGGAGAAACTTTCTGTAGAATTGCTTATACGTTACCCAGAAATGGGCAAAAAATCAAATAGAGGTATGGTGGTGGAAGAAAGGCTGAATAACTAGATTTATTATAGCCTCAGATTTCTTCACTTTCTGATAAAATTTCTGGTTGTCCAAATGAAACAGTGTTTCAACACTTTTTTGAGTTATTTATTATTTTTCTCTTTTACAATGTGGCTGTGCATCTTTTTTTAAAATGCAGAAATTAAAAAATATCCAACATACAGAGATTAAAGTATGCAAAGAGTGCTTTGTATACTTCAACCATTAAAATTTTCAAAAATTGCAAATATTAGTGTAATAATATGTTTGGTATTTAGGGTAATAACAAAACAACAGACGTTAAAATTTCTACTTTTGATTTTAAAAATGTCAGATTTTGTGAAAAAGCTTTTATCTCAATGTAACTAGGGATGATTTATTTTACGCAGTTTCTAATCACAGCCTGAAGACTAATGTTCCAAATTCCTTTACCTTTGACATAGCTACCATGTTTCATGCTCACATGCAGATTCCATAATTCGAGAGTTAGTCTTAAAGGGTGTAAAGAGCACAGTGATTCCTAAACAGTGAGCCCTGCCTAATTTTTGCTGTTAGAAAAAAAGGTATCAGACCATTTAATTTCCCCATAGTGCTATGGACTGTGACATCAAATTTAATTCTGAAATCCCTTATAGTTTATTTTAGATTTCTACTAGAGAAATGGCTCAGTAAAAGCAAGGTGTTAAATGACAAGTAAATGTTACAATTGTGAGGAGGGGCTATGAAATATTCTGCTAACACTTGGGAGGAATAACATGAATTGTCAGCTGGCTTTATTTTGCTTTCATTGATAGTTCATGGTGACATAGGAAGAAATATCCATACCTCAATTATTTGCCTCCCAAATAAATTTTGTAGTTTTAAAAGGGTTGAACCAAGCTCAGACACTTCAGGAACAGGGAAATAGCTAGCTATGAAAGAGAAGTAGAATGTATTCATAGGAGACAAATGAGACACAATGAAGATAAAAAAAAATAAGGAGAAGAATGAAAAAGCAAAGGAATAATGAGACGTGACAGCAATGAGAGAGGCTTGTCCATCCCCTTAGCTGTAATAATGTTGACAAAATTTCATATGTTCAAATAATGGGCTCATTAAGCATTAAGGTCCAGGACAGATGGGATGAAGGGAGAAGGCAGAAACCTTTGAATTAGAGATCATATAATGCGCATATATATATATATATATATACACACAGATGCACATATATTCTAATAGAATACTATCAGTTCCATTATTTATTTTTTTGATGCTCACAGAAATCATACAGGGAAATAGGTTGGTGAGATCAACTACTCTGCCTCCTGGGCAGCTCTCCCGACAGCTAGCTGCCTGAAGAGCAGACTGCCAATCTTTCCAAGACATCTGATTTCACAGCTGTTCACCTGGTGAGCAGCTAGCCTCCCAGGCTCTCCAACTGGCTGCTCCACAAGCTCTTCTACTGGGATAGGGGTTACCTGGTGTCAGAAATCAAGCCCTCTTGCTGGAGTCAGCACTGGCTGGGATCTGAAAGAATATTTGTTTTGGAAACTCTGAAATGTTCCCAGTGTTTTGGCAAACTGGACAATACCTAGATTTCACTGCTATCAAAACAGTATCTATCCAAATTTGTAGAGTCACAATGAGAATCCTAATTTTACTGTTTCTGCCATGCTGGTTTTCCCTTTAAAAAGTGCTAATTTTTTGTCCTTTTTTCAGGAAATAAAAACTAAAAGCAGTGTGAATTTCATGTCAGAAAGAGATACCATTTCCTTACCATATCAGTGGTGAAAAGATATCTTGATCAGAGATCAGACATCAGAGAATGAAGAAAATCAAAAGCATATTGAAAAAATGCTTCAGTAAGCATCGTTTGTTCAATTTTATTCTGAATGGATTTCATTTCAGGGGACATTTTGCAAAATAAATTAAAAAAAAATAAAAAAAAATGTTGTTCTGAAGTAGAAAATGAAAATCATAGTCTCCTTATGTGAAATTACCACAAAATGGCCCTAAAATTCACATATCAATAAGAAGAGGCATAAAACTGCCCTTGCAGGTTGCCTTTTAAGCCTTTTCTTAGGGATACAACAAGAAAAGATGCTTTTTAAGAGGTATCTCTTAGTGTTTCATGTCATTTGCTGTTTTAGATCAGTGTCTGACTCTGTCTAGGTGTCACACAGGACTCCTTTTCTGCTGCCAAAACAATTCAGAACAGACTTTGAGAAGGTGAGATCACTAAATGCTGAATTAGGTCATTCTTCCTGCAGAACTTTAAGGTTTTCATAGACACCTTCCTCAGAGTGATAGTTCGTATTGATTTCTGACTAGAAAGGGCAGCTGCTTTTTGAAAATATTTTTAAGTGTTACTCTTCCAACATGAATTCTTACAAATGAAAGTGCTATTTTATTGTACTTAACTTCTCTTTTCTCTTGTCAGTGTTCTAGTGGAAAATGAGGGAAAATTTCCATTTCCAAGGGATTTCAATACCTGGTATTTCAAAACAACAAAAGTGGTCTTGGAGTTATTTTTGTATACCAAGGTGTATATTGAAACATCTATTGGGGCCATTTCTGTTTAATATCTTTATTGATGATCTGGATGAGGGGATCAAGTGTACTCTAAGTCAGTTTCCAGATGGTGCAAAGTTGGGCAGGAGTGTTGATCTGCTAGAGGGTAAGAAGGCTCTACAGAGGAATCAGGCTGGATTGACGGGTTGAAATCAACTGTATGAGGTTCAGCAAGGCAAAGAGCTGAGTCCTGCACTTGGTCCACAACAAGCCCATGCAGTGTTAAAGACTGGGGGGAGGATGGCTGGAAAGCAGCCAAGAGAAAAGCGACCTGAGGGTGCTGGTTAACAGCCAGCTGAACATGAGTCATCAGTGTGCCCAGGTGACCAAGAAGGACAATGGTATCCTGACTTGTATCAGAAATTATGTGGCCAGCAGGACCAGAGAAGTGATTGTCCCCCAGTACTGGCACTGGTGAGGTTACACCTCAGGTTCTGTGTTCAGTTTTGTGTCCCTCACTACAAGAAAGACACTGAGGTGCTGGAGTGTGTCCATAGAAGGGCAGTGAAACTGCTAAGGTTCTGGAGCATGGGTATTGTGATGAGCCACTAAGGGAGCTGGGATTTTTTAGCATGGAGAAAACAAGGCTCAAGGGAGACCTTATCGCTCTCTACAACTACCTGAAGGGAGGCCATAGAAGAGGTGGGTTTAGGAAATTTGGTCCCCTCTACCAAGGGTAGGATAAGAGGAAATGGCCTCAAGATGTGCTAGGGGACGTTTAGATAGGACATTAAGAAGAATTTATCATGGAAAGGGTTGTCAAGCACTGAAACAGGCTTCTTGGAGAAGTGGTTGAATCACCATCCCTGAAGGTATGTCAAAGATGTTTAAATATGGCACTTAAGAACATGGTTTAGTAAGGGGATGGGCAGTTGAATTCAATTAAAGGTCTTTTCCAACACATATGACTCCCGAGAATGAGTCTTGTGAGAGGATTCCCCAGAGTATATCGCAAAGTATTACTAGATAATGAGTTCTAGTTTAAAAAGGAAAAACATAACTTGTTTGTCTAACTATGTGTTCTGGTTTCAGCCAGGACAGGGTTAATTTTTTGTGGTAGGCAGGACAGGCCATGACCAGGACCCAGAGGTTATTCCATACCAAGTCATGTCATTGCCCTGGCCGGGGCAAGTAAAGGTGATGGAGAGAGCTGTCCAGTATTGTCTATTGTTGAGGAGTTTCCATGTGAGTGGTTTCTTTTCTTGTACCCTCCATCATTAGTGTTATTACTATTACTGTTAGTTTTCTTATCTCATTGCTGTTTCCAGTAAATTTTTCTCATCTCAACCAATGATCCTTCCCTTTTCTCAAATTCTCCTTTCCAGCCTGCCATAGCAGAGGAGTAGGGGAAATCAGGAGACCAAGAGAGAGAGGCACGTTTCAGTGGGGACACTGAATTGAGGAGTACCATTGCTAAACAACAACACTGTGGACATAATGAAACACCGTAGGGCACGCACAACACAGGAAGGGAATTAACTGAACGAATGACACATATCTATTTTCCCTCCATTATTAGAAGTAGCAGAAAGACAGTCAGGACTTCCTTGTGAACACTAACAGATACCTAGCTATGGCTAGGCAACTGAATTCTGCCAAAACACTATTTATTCAAAGTCTTATTTCATACATTTTCTTCTTGTCATCTCATTCTTTCTGAATCCTTAAAATATGTATGTTTATGCTGGACAGATCACACACAATAATGTGTTTTTTCCTGTAAGGCCATGGTCCAATATGTAATGGTCCTTTATTTCCTAAAATTCATCTACAGAAATTAAACTGAAAATTGCCATATGACCTCACAAATCAATAAATGTAAAAGTGATAATAAATAAGACATGAGAGAGGGATGGAAATCTTCATAATGGCTACAATTGAATTTACCCTTCACTGTAGGAAGGACTTTTCCCAGTTATATGTTAACTTCTGGAGTTCTCTGCCCTCATAAAAGAGAAATGTTTTCCCAAATGAAATGACACACTCAGCTTAACTAACACTGATATGAATGTATTCCGTTTGGACTTTTGTGCTGATACACTTTACATAAACACAACAAACTAGCAAGGCATGAAATTCTTAGTGTTAAAGGATGTCTACAAAATCAAAAGTTATGCTATTTATTTACACTCAGTCAGTACCTTTCAACAAGAACAGTAAGCATTGATCACAAAACAGGTGGTTCATCTACTCAGATTTTGGAACTCATTGAAAAGAGTGAGCCAAGATTCAGCAGCTTTGGGATAAGAAACCCAGCTTGAAACAAAGCTTCAGTCACATTAGTGCTATGTGTAACAATGGGTTAATAAGGAAAGTATCAGTTTGTACTGTGCTGTGTGTTTCAAATTGTTAGAAAAGGCACTTGTTTACATGGAAGGACAAAGGCTGTCCTTGTAAATGAAGCACAGTGTTTTCATCCATCACTACGATGCAGTTCCCTAGAGAAAAGTCTGGAGTGCCTTTTGTGAGCACAAACAGATATTCTTTAGGAGCACAGTACGGGGGAGTGAATATCTATGATGACGTCTTTCTGTGTAAAGTGGTTGCCTTACAGTAGTTTGTGCATATATATATATATATATATATATATAAAATTATTGAATTAATAGCTTGAAAAAAAAATTCTAAACTAGTCTTGCTGTCACTTTCTGAATTTAAAAGTAGTTTGATATCTACAAGGACAGAAAAGGATGTGCACTTAGCCAACATCAACACCACAGTGCAGAAATTATGATTTCACCAGGTAAGTGGTTGAGGTATCTGTGAATGGGTACTTTGGAAAGACTTCTTTGCAGAAAATTGTCCCATATATTTTTTCTGAGGAAGAATAGCTTTTCTCATTTTCTTCATGAATATATGAATGCTTCATTTTATTAACATCTCTGTGAGTACTTGGAAAACAATTTTTTTTTTTTTTAAGTACAATTCCTGAATATTCCAATCTTGAGTTGGAAAAGTAACAGGCAGAGAAACAATTTACTCTGCAACAATTTATATTTAAATTCATTTACAACAAATGTCCTTTGTGTGTGCAAGAGGTTTCTGTAACTGATGACATTCTATTGTACAAAACCACACAGCAACTGGCTGCCTCATGATATCCAAGCTGAATTGTAGGTGAATGGTTATGAATATTCATTAATCCCTCTGCCAATATGAAATACCATTTTACAAGGTACCAAGTAGCTGCAATAGCTACCTGAGTCCCAGGAAGTTGGTAGAGCAAGCACTTTGCTGAACTGGGAAATATGATATCCATATTAAAATCAGGGCAATATATGGCACAATATTATATCCCTTTAATTATATAGTTGAGGAAAAAGAACTTTCATTAAAGCCAGTAAGTGTTTGGATACTGAGAACACTGGACAACCTTCAGATTTTTCACCTTATCTTGCCCTTTGTCTCACTGGTAGCATAGCATAGAGACATGCAATGATTACTTTTACTATTATTTTCTAAATGTTTTTAAATGTATGTGAATTAAAATGCTTTAGTGTAGAAAATATTTTGTCCAACATGAGCACTTCTATTTCATTTAGCTTTCCTCTGGTTTCTTTTATGACTGAATTTTTGTGTGTGTGTGTGCTTGTCTATTTTTCTACCTGTATAACAGTACATTGTTTTTAATCACAGAACACAGAGAGGAAAGGCAGGCTGTGGAATTGATTTTGTTGGAGAAAGAAGGAAACCTTAAAGAATAGCCAAGTAACAAATGAAAATGGAATGAAACCACAGAAAATGTGGCTATGGTTGAGGGTGCTGGAGGATACAAAAGTGGGCCCACGTAGATTGATTATGTGTAATGGACTGTGGACAGTTCTGAGGGAAGTAAGAGTATGAAAGAATGACAGATCAAAGTCAGAAAGGTAGTGTGGAACAGGTGAGGATAGAAAACTGAAAGAAAATAAGAACAAAGGCTGGGAGAAAGCCAATATAAACTTGAGGAATAGGAAGAATTCATTGCATGGTTTTAGGTATGGGGAATATTGCTCAGAGCAGTTGAGGTCAAGAATTGAGAAGCAAGAGTTATCGGGAAAGAAATTACCAAGCTAAAAAGTAAAGGGCTTTCATGGAAATTTAAAACAAAATATTCAGTATTTTACTTTGCTCATCTGGCAGTCATTGAACTCTGTGAGAATTAACTAATTAGAGCAAATCTCTGTTAATAGAGAGAAATGTCAATCCATATGTTTTGGGGTTTTTTTCTTGGAGAAGGCAAATTCACCATGTTTCAAACTGGTTTTATGACATTTTGGAGACAGAGAGTGCCATATGAACAGTAATAGGTTTACAGCAGGCAATTCATCATGGTGCTGAAAGAACTCCCTACAGTCTCTTAGAGGGTACCCTGCAGCTGATCTAGGTCTAGCCTTGTTTTCCATGAAGGCAACAAATGTGGAAGCAGAGTCTCAGGGACAGAAGCAGAATATTTTCCAAGGACAGTACTCTCCAGTTGCACCTTCTAGGCAGGTTCAGAAGAGCTTTCTCATATTGCTTTCCTCTCAATGAAGTCACTCAGGGCAGAATTAAGACAGCCTGATCACAGTTGCTTCCTGAATAACCACTCATCAAGACTTGAAACCCAGAGTAAAGACACACTAAAGACATGTTTTTAGTTCATGAGATGACATGTGACTTTAGGAGTGAATGAGTGACTTTTGGAGTGGAGAGATCCCCAGTTGCTCAGAAGGTGGTTCAGGCATGTGTCATGCAATATAGTCTGTCTAAGTTAGCCACTGCAGCATAACCCACTGACATGGTCGTTTGAAAGCTGATTTTTTTTTTTTTTTTTTTTTTTTACATGTATCAAGCTTTTGTTCCCTCAAAAGCCTACACCACTGTACCAAGGTACCAAGAGTCTGTCTGGCAGAAAGCAGCACCTGTTGAAAATACATAACTTTAAAATATACTTAAAATGAATTTTCTGTATTCTTGCATAAAACAATCATATACTTGTCTCTCAATGCCATCTAAGGAGGATTTGGCACTCAACTAACATGAATTACAACTATTTACCTCTAAGTCAGCTACTAATGGCATATACTAGGATCATAATACTCACTTTCCATTCATACTTGCCATTCACTCTTGCCATTTATACCTTTCTTCTTTTCCCTAAGTCATAGTCATAATTCTTTTTTATTATGCATTCTATGTAGTCCGTAAGAGTCCATTTCCATTCCCTCCAGTCTCTTCCTCCTTTCCTCCCCTCTTACTTTAAGAAGGTTCAGCAGAACTCAGAATGGCTTGTTTTTGCAAGGATTGATTGTGACAGACTATGTTATATTTAAATGCGGATTATGAACTGACTGCTCAAACTACATGTCATTCCAAAATTAATATCCTAATATTCTAATTTTCCTTCAAATTAATAGCGTTCTCTTTGTTCCTCTCAACTTCTTTTCCTTTTGGATTTGAAAGGTATGGGATAAACATGTTACTGTGTGTGACAATTTTGGCTCGGGTCAAGTTAATTTTCATCACTGTAGCTGTAAGGGACTGTGTTTAGGATTTATACTGAAAACAGTGTTGGTAACACAGGCATGTTTTTGCTATTGCTGGGCAGTGCTCACACTGAGTCAAGTTCATTTCTGCTTCTTATCCCACTACACCAACAAGGACGCTGGGGTCATGCAAGAAGTTGGGAAGGGACATAGTTGGGACAGGACATTCCATACCACATGGCGTCATGCTCAAGATGTAAAGCTGGGGGAAGAAGAAAGAAAAGCAGAATGTTTGGAGTGATGCCATTTGTCTTTCCTAGTAACTATTAAGCTTGACGGAGCCCCGCTTTCCCAAGAATGACAGAACAGCTGCCTGTCAATGGGAAGCAGTGAATTAATTTTTTTGTTTGGCTTTGCTCACTTATGTGGCTTTTGCTTTACCTGTCAAATTGTCTTTATCTCAAACCATTAGTCTAGTCACTATAACTCTTCCAATTCTGTCCCCATCCTCACCTAGGGTGTTGAGTGAGCAGCTATGTGGGGCTTTTTTGTCAGCTGGGGTTAAACTGCAATATTTTGTTGGATATAGAGATAAATAAAGTTATTGGGTATTAGGCCTCCGTAATTATTACTAGTATTGCAACATTATTGGAGGCTACTCTTATATTCAGAAAGGAAACAGGTTACACACACTTATAACTTTGATCCTGCTTACGCTTTAGCCTCTTCTCCTTCAAAGCAACATGACCTTGTCCAAACTATTGGTGGCCATTAATATATGAACATGCTAACACAGTCTGAATGACTGTGGGACTAGTTATTGCTATTCTAGACATTTCTAGGCAGTACCACTCAGGGCCCCAACTAGACTAGGCCCCTGTCACACATGGAAAAGTACTGAGCAAACAGAAGCTCAATACCTTCAAAAATTCACAGTTGTCACTACATGAGGAATGTACATAACACTATGTGTCACTACATGAGGAACATATAGGAAAGTTTAAAATCTGATCTGTTGCATGTCATTTGTTCTTCAGGAAACCCTTAATAAAATTGTATGAGAAGAATTCACACTTTAAGCTGCTGAAAATGCTGTAGCCCACAGGCTAGCTATCGCAGTTTAACCTGCTTGTGTTCTCATAAGACAGGAAATTAACATTTAGACAAAACACATAAAAAAATAGACCCATACATGTAAATAGAGATGATACAGCTCTGATCACCATAATAAGCTGTTGTCTTAGTTGATATACCTGACCATTGCATTTCCATTCTTTAGAAAAAGGAAAACCAGAAAAAGGGAAAATAATGGGGAACATTCCTGTCTGTATAGGGAAAGAATCTTCAAAGTCCTAACAATTTTGAAATTGTTAAGTAAGCCTACTTACAGGCTTAAGAGTAAATAATAGTAAATGATATTATGTTTAAATGATGTGATACATAGTTCACAAAGGACATGAATGTAACAAAAGTAGACCAATTTGTGGATATAGAGACTTAGCAATAGAAAAGTAGGAGAAAGGATACAATTACACAAGATACAATTACACATACATACAAATGCCAGGAATAATACAATTAAATTCACTGCAGAATACAGTCGGCAAAGTTTCATTTTGATTTTGAAACTTTTTACATATTTACGCAGATTGAATAGAAATATATACAGCTGTATGTATAGAAATATATGCACACACATAAAACATAATAGGTGAGGCATGTTAGTTGCATGTAGAGACATGACATTTTTAAAAATTAATACCGATCTTGTACTTAGTAATGTATAAACTGTTCCAGATTTTAGCAAAAGCTGCAAATCTGAGGATAGAACTCAGCTACAATTTCCATAGCACCTCACAAGCCCATATTTTCTAGTAATAGAATTCTTCTAAATGTCATTATACATTTTAAAAATACTTTTTTCCTTAGCCTGTACATAAAAGTCTTCAAATGGTAGTACCTGAAATGTTTGCATTTATTTCGGAATGTTTTTAATGCTCTTCTTGAATATTGTGTGTAGTTTTGGTCACTGCAATGTGAGAAAGATATTAAGCTCTTAGTGTCCAAAGGAGGGCAGCGAAGATGGTGAAGGACCTTGAGGGGAAGCCGTATGAGGAGCAGCTGAGGGCACTTGGTCTGTTCAGCCTGGAGAAGAGGAGACTGAGGGGAGACCTCATGACAGTCTACAACTCCTTCATGAGGGGAAGAGGAGGGGCAGGCACTGATCTCTCCTCTGTGCTGACCAGTGACAGGATATGAGAGAATGGCCTTAGGTTGTGTCAGGGAAGGTTTAGGTTGTATATTAGAAAAAGATTCTTCACCTAGAGGGTGTTTGGGCACTGGAACAGGGTCCCCAGGGAAGTGGTCACAGCACCAAGCCTGACAGAACTCCAGAAGCGTTTGAACAATGTTCTCAGACATGTGGTATGACTCTTGGGGACAGTCCTGTGCAGGGCTCAATGATCCTTGTGGGACCCTTCCAAGAGCAATATTCTGTGATTCTGTGAATAGTCACAAAGTTGCAATTACATATTCTCACTGCATTTCTACACTATTGGGTTTTTCTAATTCCTTACATGTACATTCCATACTTTACTGAACACTAAATAGAATTATACTAGAAAAATCATAATCTTAGGCCCATCAAAGTGCGCTTGTAGGGATTTTTTCCTTGATAGTTTGCATATTATTTGTTCATGAAAAAGAAACAAAAAAAAGTTTTACATGCAACAGTTGGAGATGCCTCTGTGAAATGTTTTTTGTTAGAGAATGGAAAGTGAAAGGAATCTGGGGAAACTGCATGGAAGACCAGAACACTAAGTTCTGAAGTTTGAAGCATGAAGAATAACATAGTCTGCTGCACAGCAAATTAGCTTTTCTTAAGACCATATACATTGTAAGACCATTTCAATTATGTAATTTTTTTTTTAATTATTCACGCTGTTTTAAACACCATTAGCTTAAAAGTCTTTTGATGATGTACTCCAAGGAACAAATATCTCCAAAGTGAGTATTAAAATACACAGTATGCATATGAAACTGTAGCAAGGAAATTTTGTCCTATTTTTACATGACAGCAAGCTACAGATTTTAATGTGAAAATCAGAAGTGAAGCAGGATTGCATGCAGGCACTGGGCCAAAACTGAACTGTGAAAATTTAAACTCTTGTGTAGGCTGCAAGATTACTTTCTCATCTTGATGGTGTGATTTTTGGACTTGATGTTTTCCCTCACTGTTTACACAATCTTTATTTCAAGAGACAATAAATTTATTAAGGTAGAGTTTGCTATAAAATTCTTATCATTGTAAAAGATTTCTTGTGTTAATAAAATACCACATAGTGATTTTGATTTGCTGAAAGTTCATATTTACCTTTGCTTTTTCATCATTTTGCTGTGTTCTCTTTTAACCTTCTCTTCCACTCAGTTCTGGGAGACACTTGTTCAGGTCAACTGTCAGTCACATGCAGGTCATTATCAGAGAACAGAAATAAAAACTCAAACACAATGATTTTGCTAGAAACCTAAACGCCAGAAAATTTTCACAGTATTAACTGGAAGTACTTACATCTTGTATTGTGAAATCCTTGCATAAAAATTGGTCTTCTGGTGACTATTTACATACTTAACATTAAGTATTCCATTGAAATTAATTATTAAGAAAGAGCAGTGATTAAGGGATGTAAGTACAATCATAGGCTTACACTCTTTATTTATCCTTTCTATTATAATGATGAACTCTGCATTTGTTAGTCCTACGTGTAATCTTCCTCATTTAACTGCATATGTAGATAAGACTCTTTATATAGGTCGAAAGCTGTGCTATCAAAAGTTAAAGTCTCTTTTGAAGAGACTTAAACAAACAAAATTAGCACAAAAGCATTATTTAAGTGTAGCACTTTAAAACAAGCTCAGTAATCTCTAAAACAGTTAATTAGAAAAAAAAAAAAATCAGTTGTATTCAGTAAGATATTGTATAAACCAGTTGTATCACTTAGTGTGTGTGAAATAGAAGCAGAAAGTGTTAGCAGAAATTCCTACTAATAAAGATACCATATGCAGAATTTATTACAGTCTCACATGGATTTTCAGCAGGTAATGCCAATGGCCATGTAGATTTACTTTTTCTCTGACAGCAAGAGTACATGATTTGGCTTTGGAGTAAGCTTTTGACCATCACTTACATCTCCAGATCTGAAGCTTGACCTGCCCCCTACCCCCCATCATCACCTTTTATGTTAGTCAGAATACTGGTTTTCAGAAAAACTGCTTAAAAAACAAACAAACAAAACTCCATCTTGTTTTGGGTTTGGTTTGGGTTTGTTTTTGTTTGTTTGTTTGTTTGCTTGCTTGTTTGTTTTTTATTTGGTTAGTTGGTTGCTTTTGGGGCTTTTTTAGGTGTTTGTTTGTTGTTTTTTTTAAGCAAGAAGTACTAGTTGCCTTTTAAGTAACTTACTTTTTTGGATTCTTGGACATGACCTCATTAGGTACCAAACTCTTTGTTTTCTTTGTTTTATTGCTAATAAGCTTAATTGAAGCTCAGTGGGGCAGTACTGTGTGCAAAGTAAAGACAAAATTTTTTCTGCATCTCAATGGCCTGCATAAAGAGTTTTGAGGTAAATAGCAGAAACCGGTATTCATTCTCGCACAACAGAATGTGAGTATTCATGACAGGTGCAGTCATTTTTTAATATATGATTGAAAAGAAACCCTGTAGGCTAGGAATGTATTCCTAGCTAGCTGAGTACAGAGATCTTAGAGCGATAGGTGCTACAAAAGGTGTTACGACTGATAAGCAAAACAAGACAGGACTCTTACAGAGAAAATAATTACCAAATGTTCATGAATAGTTATTTCCTATTACAGTGCCCAGTTGCAGTGTAGGCACTTAAGGCTATTCGTTTTTTATTGAACATCTTCAGAATGCAGGAACCTTCACTGAATGGCAGGTTTTTCTGATTGCCTAGGAAGGCTCACTCTTTTCATTTTTGTAAACAAGCTCCTTAACAGTTTTTTCAGAAACAAAAGGCTCGGCTGAAATTGGAGCCACTCCCTACAGTGTAAGAAATTATAAGTGCAGACTGAAGCCCATGTGCATAGTACCTTTAATTTATTTTCATACTTCATATGTCCTTCTGTCCTTTGCTGATTTCACACTTCTCAAGCTGACTAACTATGGCCATATTTGCAAAGAGATTGAGGTATCAAAGATATTAACTTTCTACAATTTTCATGGAAATTTGCAACAGAAAGTCCACAAGAACAGAAAATTAATGAGTCCTGTATTTGTTGACAGTATGATTTCAGAATTACAGTATAAATGTAGTGGCCATCAATGTTGCTTAAGTGGCCTGCCAGCTAATCAGCATATGTATTGCCATAGCACCTGTTGCCACTTGCTCAGAGGAAGGGAGAGGGCACAAGAAGGAACCAAGACTCTTGCAATAGTATTGTGAATCTAAGAATTTGCTGGTTGGAGGAATCTCAGGGAAAGGGAGAGTTATAAAGAGTAAAGGAAAAGACTGGATCTACCATGATAAGGATATCCAAGGCACCCCAGAGAACAGTTCTGTACAACCTTGGCTTCTTGACTGAAGTTGACCACAAAACATTTTTCTAAATTTCTGAAGAAAATATTGTTAATAAATTCCACGCGAAAGAGAACTTTAAAAATTTAGTCTCATTCTCCACTCTTAGGCACTGTGCAATGATATGCTTATGCTTCCAAAAGCATGTAATTATATTCAGAAACTATCAAGAAATAAACTATGAGACAGTTTTCAGATCCTGTAGAAATTTTGCTTTTTATTTGAGGTCTTGTGCTTTTTCCTTCTCCTTGAGATGTTTAGATTGATAAACTGACTAACAAAGATCTAACAGGTCTAGCAGAGCAGTACCTAAGTGATAACAGATTGGCTTTACTAAGAAGAAGAGCAAAACACGAGTAGAAATAGGCAATATCTTTCAACAGAGTTTTCAGCATATAAAACAAACCAGCAAACCTGTTGCTGCAAGAAGAACCAGCTATATCATGACACAGAGTACACGGTACCTGCTGTGAAGTCATGAATGGAAGGCATCAACCAATTAACCAAAGAAAAACAAAATCAGAGCAGTGTGTTAAGATGATGAATACCACTAGGAAACTTTATTGTGAAGTGCAATTCTGCAAAGATGTCCTGCCAAGAACCTCTACTTTGAAAAGGTCTGTTATGGTGTAAAATTGAAAAAAGATTGCAAAATATCTTTAGACATTTTAAAAATTCAGTTTTAAAACTTCCTGTTTCTCATGGATGAGATTGTCAGTTTCCTCTATTTGCAATACCCTGAGTATGTGTAGCTTTCACTACATTGATGAAGTTAGCTGAACAGACCCGTGCCAACCCCCAGCACCCCCTCTTGTGTGCAAATACCCCATGCCATCAATGAAGGTGTAAACAGGAGGTAAGAGAGTCATGTCTGCCTCCACCTTATCTATAGAGGTGGCAGGAGGAGTGAGTAGTGTGCCAGCAACTCATCTGGAATGTGACCACTCTTCTGTTCCTGTGACACGGTCTACAGTTTTCTATGAGATGCACTTTTGTCAAAGATGGAATTTTTCAGTCGTGCCTGATCTGATTCACTTATAGTTTAAGGCATGGCTCCAGTCCTGCTAGCCCTGCCAGCAAGCTAGTGCAGCTCAGACTTCCCTCTGCAATACTGCAAAATCACCAGCTGGGGGAGATTGGTTTAGCTCAGACACAGAGGCATGGTGCAGCTTGAGAATAAAAGCAGTTCACATGAAACAATACATGAGCAAATAATTCTTCCTGGAGGTGTCTATAAGCAAATTCAGGTCAACTCCAAAAGTAGTTTCACCTGCTTTGTAAGGATTATTATCTTACCTAAAATATTCCCATACTTATTAGTTCAGAGAAAAGAGAATTTAATAACTCTTCTGATAATAAAACACAATTAGTTGTGTTCCTCTACAGATGAGTTTGAATGACACACCTGACCTCATCAACATAAGCTCTAGCATGCCCATGAAACATCATTTGACTGGCCTACAAAATGTAATATCATTACGCACCTAATCATGTCTAGTATTGCATGCTGACAGTCTGGTATGAAGCAGCTGGAAGTCTAACATCTCAAAAATAAGGCAAAGAAACGAGGATATTCCAACATGAAACGAAACAAGATTATCAAGCTTTTTTTACCTATGATTGCTGATTTGCTGTAATTTTCATACTGTCCTCCATGATGGATACAGTTAATTTTTGCTGTTTTGTATTTATATTGCTTGTTGTCATTTCTATCATTTATCATAAACATAATTGTTATAGAGACAAGAGTGTCTTTTCCCAGACATTTAATTCTAAAATATAATTATCCAGACTTCCTGCTGTTAATGGCATAGAATTCTAATTACTTTAAAATGAAGCCATTATTCATAAACTTCAGGCCTGTAACACACATGTTTACAGTAGATGGAAATTACTATAGAATTCATCACTGTGGAGCTCTTATTTGCCACAGGTTTATTTAACTACTCTGTTTCTTAGTACTGCTTTTGTCCTATCCCATTAAGGAATGATAAAGTACTCAATTCCCTGTTTACACAGAAATGAGCAGAAGTCCTCCTTTACTGACAATGGGCACTCAAATTTTCTGCCTGTAAATAAACTACAGCTGTGCCTTTCTGTTGTAGGAAGGCCCTTGAAGTTGAAAATGGCATTAATTTAATTAGCAGCCACTAGTTCTGAGTCAGATAATTCTCACAGTGGTTAATGTACAATGAAAATGGAAAACACATAGACTAATACAAACTTAGATTCATGAGCTTGAAAGAGAAAAATGTTGAACTAATTTTTTTTCAAGTTTTCTAAGATAAATTGTAAAAGAATTGTGTTTGCATACAAGGTTTGGTTTCATAAAGCAATGCTCAGATTTATTAAACAATGTTCAGATACAATTATTAGCATGTGAAAATTATATTTTATTGCTCTAGGCAACCTCTCTTTATCACATTCATAATTGTTGAAATATTATTATTCTTTCCTAAGACTGTGTCCAAAAGAAGGCTGCCTGTGATAGAACTGTTCAGAAAAAAAAAAAAAAATTACCAGTAGTTAAAGAATTGCAAAGCAAAAAGAAAGCAAAATATAAAGCAGTTCCAAGGAATATATATAAGATGGTAACAATGAGGAGCTTCTTGGGTTTTTTTGAAGATCAAGATTTTGCTCTAGTTCCTGGAAAATCCTGCTGACATATCTTAGACTCACTTGTTTTCCTTGGTCTTAATATACAGCAAAGATTTAAAATATAGATATTATTCAATTTACATACATCATTCCTTATTAAGCATTTGTCTGGAGAAGAAAACACAGAGGAAAGCACCAAGAAGAAGATATCAATGTATGGATTTAAGAACAACAACAACAAACACCCAGCCAAAAAATAAAGAAAATATAGAAGGGAATTCAATTTTGATAAAAGTCTAGTCTCAAAGAAACTAGTAAAACAGAAGAACAGGGACGTTTGCAGTTCTTTACTCTGTGTTTTGGAACCTAAGCTTCGCAATAAAAATGTTTTCTGAGAAATCAGATTTTTGTAACTGGAAATATCTTCATAAATTAAGTTTTATGCTCCTGTAGAGATGTTAAATATTTTTAAGACATGTAAATCTCAACCTACAGAAAAGGAGATTAGTTCTTCATTCACAGTGACCTTGTACTGTGTGTATAAGAATTATACATACTCAGTTTTACCATTCATCTTATGAAGAAAACAGACTGACAAATTACTAAATCACTGAGTTTCTTCCTGAATGTAGAAGAATGGAAGACATGTGGAAATATCTTAAGTAGCAGACACAAAAATCCCAGATTTCAGGATAAATCTTAGATTAAAATAAAGGACAAAAACCCAGAAGATAACCAAAGAAAAACTTGGTACACTGGATGGAAAATAACACCTCACTTTCTTTTGGTGTTTTCTAAGATTTTACTGAAAAGAAAAATATAAAAGATAAAACTTTATGTTAGAAGCTCTCTCAAGAATTATTCTTTTTGCTCTTTTTATTATTAAAATATTCTCAAACAGGAGTCTTATTATAGTAGCAGGGCTCTGCATTAATAATTTATTCCCCTTCATGACCTGGTAAGCATAGATATGTATCTTATTGAATAAACATCAGCATGATTTTGAACAGTCAGAACACGAGAATCAATTTCTGTGAAATTTTATGTGTTTAATGGATTTATGTGTTTAATGATTCTTCTGTGTTTGGAATCTCCGTGAGTGAAAAATTCACCTATATTATGTTTTAAAACACTGTATCTTATCTACTATTTTACATAATATTGGGGGGGTGAGGGTGGGGAAGAGAGTTTTCTGTTTGGGTTTATTTTTCCTTGGTGCTATACCAAGAAAGAGAGGAGAAATAGAAGGCAGGCTCTTAAACAGTCTATTTTCTCTCTGGTTGCTTATCTAGGACATACATGTAAAGCTGAGTTTCAACAAGACCTGATAAGAAGAGAAAAACAAGGCAAGATAGGTAGGTACTTCCAGGGCATGGCTGAACCCATTTTAACAAAGCTGACTAAGGCAGAAGGGAAAAATCGTCTTCTAAAAGTGTCGGTCTAGGTCACTGTTGACTTGACTAGATGCTCAGTTTAAAACAACAAGATGAACCTCATATTCTCTGTAAATGTAGAATCCAAACTACCCATAGTTACCAAAGTACCAGAACACCTCAATTAATGCCAGGCATGTAAAGGGCCTAAGATCTGTGAATTATTCCTTCCACCATACCTCCACAGTAATAGGAGGTAGTGATCTCAGAAGTCAAATTTAACTCGAAAAATTTGAAAATAAAAGGTTGATTTTTGTTAAGTCTAGTATGCTTGAAAAATTACTAATTGTACTCTTTGGAATATGAGCTCATTCATTGTGTTTAATCTTTTCCTTTGCTGTGTACTAATCATACCTGACATACTATGAATAATTAGTGTTGATTTTATCTTATTTTTCCTTCTATCTTCCTATTCTTAACTTGCTTAACATTGTGAAGGATCACTGTTTCAACTGAATAGTAACATAAATGACTAAGAGATGTTGACTAGTCATACACTGACATAAATGAGGAGCAATGGTTAAATAACAAATAAAAGGTAGATATGGGATCTTCACTTTGTACTTTATTTTACTGACTCACCTGTACATTCTGCAGAACTCAATAAATTACTGTTACTCAATAAATTGTGGTGAATTTATTGTTGCCCAACATTTGTGCTTGTTTTTAATTCTCACATCTCACCAGGAGTTTCACTGCTACACACACTGACCGGCATTCACACAACACTGCAAAGAAAGCTGAGAAATGTAGTGATTAGGTCAGCCCCCACCTTCCCTGAAATTCACACGCAGTTTGATTCAGGGGAATTGATTCAGATCTAGTACATTAATGCCAATCTTCATTTGATTCCCATTACTGACAGCTTGATAAATCACAGATTAAAGTAGGGGGGAAAATGTGTTAGTACAGCATACAACCATTGAACCTTACCAAAATATGTAATCCCACAGCTGTACTCTATTATAACAAGGAAGCACCATCTCTTTCCCTAAATTACTGTTGTGGGAAAACATTGCATATTTAAAAGTACTGGTTTAAAGCACTTTATAGAAGTTGGAAAGCAAAACCTGATTTTGAATAAGCTGTATGTACAACACTTTCTGACATATTGCTTTAGTAGATTACACTTTCTTTTTAGGTTTATGATTGTAAAATAGGAGACTTCTATAAACACAGCAACATTGAGAGAAACGATATGTCACAGAGACGTTTGCTCTAAGTGGTTTTATATTAAAGGTTTGAGTAGCCAGGCACAATGCATCAGCTTTAAGAAGCCTTACATAAATGGTACAGATAAAAAATACAAAACAGAACAGAGAAGAAGCCAATTTAAACATTTATGTTTGAACCAAGCCTGTGGCTTGGCATATAGCTTGGGCTATGTTTGAATTTCAGGTTAGTTTATCTTATTTATGTATGTATTGGATCTGGTTGAGATGGAGTTAACTTTCCCTATAACCGCCCTCATAGTGCTGTGCCTTTTATTTGTAGCTAGAATGGTGTTGATAACACATTTGGCAGCCTCCCAAGGTCAACCCACCACAGTGTAAAAAGCTATTTGGAAAGGTACTTAACTTTTTTATTTCCTCACCTACATTTTTCAATAATTCTTTTGTTCACTGTTCAGATTTTAAAGCCAAGTTAATAACACATAGGCATCTATAGATTTTGGTATGGTTTGGTTTGGTTTTTCTCTAAAGACTTGTATATTCAGAGCTCAGAAATCTATCAGAGTTTTCATTGAAAATATGACACAATCACAAGTTGATCATAACGTTGTTGAATTAACATGCTTACTTGAATATCTAAATATACTTGTAAGGAACACAGCTTTGAGGATTTTATTTCTTTTACATGAATACTGCAAAATGATAGTTGAAGCCAGTTCACTGTAATTGCATGGCAGAGACAATAGAATTCCATCTTAACAATCATTTTTTTCAGATTGATTTATTTTAAAGATATTTCTGCCATAAAACAAGATGTTAAATATTAAAATCACATTAAAATTGATTTAGATTTCCATAGGTTTTACTTAGGCAATCCATGTCTGAGGGCGAGGGTCCAAGCTGTGCTGGGCTGCTCGTCTCCCATCCTCCAAGAGACTCCCTGCAGTAATATCTCTAGGGCTGGAAAGAAAAGACTATTGTAAGGGTAAGCATTGAGGCAGGTGGGGAATACCCAGATATTAGACATTTTAATTAAACTCTTTTCAGTCACCAGTCACAGAACACTTCTGCCCCTCACTACAAGACACTGAGGTGCTAGGTTTTGTCCAGAGAAGGGCAACAAACCTGGTAAAGGATCTGGAGCACAAGTCTTAGAGGAGCTAATGCAGGAGCTGTTTAGCCTGGAGAAAAGGAGACTCAGGGGAGACCTTCTCACTCTCTAAAACTGCCTGAAAGGGGGTTGTAGCCAGGTGGTCTCTTTTCCTAAGTAACAAGTGAAAGGATGAGAGAAAATGGCCTCAAGCAGTGCTGGGAAGGCTTAGACTGAATATTCAGAAAAATTTCTTCATGGAAAGAATTGCTACGAATTGGAACAGGCAGAGTCACCATCCCTGAAGGTATTTAAAAGACGTTTCAGTGTGACATGGTTCAGTGGTGGACTTGGCAGTGCTGAGTTGATGGCTGGATTTGGAAATCATAAAGATCTTTTACAACCTAAATAATTCCATAATTCTATGATTCTAACATTTACAGTACCTGAAATTGGTAGTATGTCTCCACTGTATGTCTCCACTGTAGGTGCTATGTCCTAAAATTTCCACTCATGAGACATAATACCCTGGAGGTATTTAAAAAACACATAGATGTGGTGCTTAGGTACATGGTTTAGTGCAGACTGGGCAGTGCTAGGTTTATGTTTGGATTTGATGATCTTGAAGATTTCTTCCAACCTAAATAATTTTATGATTCTTCTCTAATGACCAGTTCAACAGTCCTTGTTTTTCCTTCAAAAGAAGTGTATGAAGAAGCACTGTGTTCCATATTCTCTTTGGAGTCAAAACAGGCTAATTTTAAACAGACTCAGTCCTTCACAGCTATTGCATAGGTGCTAAATAAAATTTCATTCCTTGTAACTGATTTATAGTTTCCATTTATGTCTTTAAGATATATTCTTGGTTTTATGATGACATCCTGGACCTGATTTGACAGTCATCTCTCTGCAAATTTTAGTAAATCCTGGAAGAATTCCTTCACTACTTTATCTCTGACAATATTTTTCTTTAATCCACAGTTACAGGACTCCTTACCTCTAACATGCAGTTCTTAGTGCAAGAGTCAAAATTACATAAAAAAACCCAACCCAAAGCAGTTTGCCTCAAATCAACATTCTGAATGACACCTATTACTGTTATCACCAAAACAATAATCTGAAAATAGGATTGGCAAATTATGATTTAAAATTTATGATTGAAATAAAACATTTTATACTACTTCAAATGAAATTATTTCGTTTTAGATTCTGAAATAATTTTCAAGATAATGAATAGCTAGATTAAGAAAAGGAATAATACCTAATTATAATAACTATTATTGTTGTTGTCATTATTATTATTGTTGTTATTGTTATCATCATTATTGTTGTTGCTGTTGTTGTCAATCTGTTGCACATGACCTAACATGGAAATAATCAGGGTGTTCAAAAGCCATGCTTAGTTTAGCATGAACAGAAGTTCAGAGAAGCATTGGAAGTCTGCTACTGGGCAAAAGGAGACTGCAACCATCTCTTTCAGATGGGCTTCTGAAAATGTTCTTTCTGAATTTTCCCCATATAAAATTATTCAATTCCTAGTGCATGAACAATTTTAGGATAATAGCAACTGCATTTTTGGCTAAGAACATTTTCACTAAAAATATTCTCAAATACTCTATTGCACTCCACACAGTTGTTATATACTCAATTCTAGACATTTTTTTCTTTTTTTTTTGTATACATAACTTTCGCTCAAGATTTATGATAGTGTGTGTCACTCTATATACTATAATAAGCAGTACATACCTGTTATATGTATCATTGACTTTATTAGCAATTCATATCCTCTTCAGTAAACAAAGAGTTGAATAGACAGTCCCTAAAGGCTTGGGTTGTTGGTTTAGGCTAGTTTTTTTGTTTGTTTTTTTTTCTTTAATCTATTTGAAGGCACTTAAGAAGCACCTTTGCAGAAACCTTTGGCAGCCTCGTGATCAAGTGACTTGAACAACTGAGCATGGTTTTGATTCTGCTCCTCTTAATATATACCAGATTTATTAAATACAAAATAAGAGTAAATTCATCTTAAAGCCTTTTATATTTCTAAACATGAATGTTTTATCCAGTTTTCCACAGTGCTTCTGTCCTCAAATTTCATTTAAAACAACTTCCATTTTCATGAGTTTGTGACTTTTGCTGCCTCTTAAAAAGGATGCAATCTCTGTATGTGAAAGACCAAGATCATTCTCTCTGCTCTGCTGGAGATTTACCATTTCATCCCAGTTGGGGATCAGCCCTCGGATTTGTGACCTGAATCAAATGTGACATGATATGTGTATCCAAAATCTTTTTGATCTTTTCTACACTAGGAAGAACACAAGTTCACTTAAAAAATCCAGCGGTATCATCCACTTGGAGTATAGGACACCCTAATTAGTTGTTCTGCTTTAATTTTGTCAAGACAAAAGCAATTTTAAACTTTGGTAAAAATTTGACGTATAAGCAATGAAATAAGCATAAGCACATACATACAGAAACATACATGAAAAAGTATAGGGAAAGTAATTTCTGAAATATTCACATTCTTCCTAAAATAAAAAGGCTTCAGGGAACATTAATGTTCCTAACATGAATATGGAGCTTAGTCATTAAAATTCATGAGGACCCGTCAACTGAACTGATGGAAGCTCTATTTGCCAGAAATACATGATGACATTGCAAGCTGGCAAAGATGAAAGCAGCTCAAGAAAGCTCTTCTTGGTGCTATTTCGTCCCCTTGAATGTCAAACAAGCTGTCTTTCACCAATCTGGAGCTACACACAGAGTGCAATTCTGTGCTATTTGGTGAAGGTGTTCTCCCGAGTGAAGGGGATGTGCCTCTTTCCCTGCTTTCCAGACACCAGACGGCCTAGGTTTTGGAATGACAGTAGACTGCCAACCAAATTCTGTGTTTACTTGAACATACGCTGTCTTCTCTTCCAGATGACTTGCAGTGAAATTTAACAGGCGTCATCCATATGTTCACTTTCATATTCCACACAATACTTGCATGGAATATCAGCAGGTCCCTTTCAGAAATCTCTAAATGGCTCCCCTAACAAGAGAGGCACTGTGCAATGTAAAAATTACCTGACAGAGTCATCATCCTGCTATCTGTCACTCAGTGTAAGGATTCAGTGTAAGGACCTATTCAAATCTGGTTACCACAGTAAGCAATTTAAGTTGTGGACTATTTAGAGTTTATACCTTAATGGGGGAGTTTGTTCAAAAAATAGTTTAAAATCAACATTTTTGTTACTACGAAGGTTCTTAGAAAAATCAATAAATTATTCTTCTCTGCTGCAGCAAATACTGCACATAGCATGATACATTAAGTGCAAACATCTGGTATATCTGAATTCACAGATGGTAGAGACACTGGACTAGAAAACTTGGAGTATTTTTAATATAAGTTTCACTAAGTTAAAAAATTACCTCTCTTATCTAGAGATTTTACTGTTTTGTTGTTATTCAGTGAACCACACTGAAATTACTTTTTCAAAGGCCTCAAGTTATTTCAAAAATTTCTGAGTAATATTTTTCACTGAATACTAAGCAGGTGCTTGAGTTAACCATTCTTTGAACAAGCCATTCTAATGCAGAAATAGGAATCATATCTTTTCCCTCTTTTTGCTTCTTCTAAGCATTCAGTTACACTGAGAATTTCAGATAGCTCATCTGATAGCATCAGCAGCCTGGGTTAGTAGTTTTTCTTTTCCCTTGTAGGCAGTGATCACAGGTAAATTTTACGGCCAGTGGAACAGAGTTCTAGAGAACCTCCCCATGCTGAGAAAATCACTGAAACCTTTAACGAAGCTTGATGCCCTCAATGCAGGAGAGAATTCTGAATATGAGGGATATTTTTGAAGGCACATAATAGTGAAAAAACCCAAGGAATGAATACCTGAAGAGATGAATGTCTGGGACTGAGGTCATGGGTCTCCTTCTTTGTCACCTCCTGGAAAAATGATTAGTCATATCAGATAATTTTCAGTGTTTCCAGCTACCTCTTGACATGAATGTACATTTCAGAAAAATAATTGTCACCGAATTTGTCCACCTTATATGTGAAAAGTTCAAAATTCCTTTTGAAACGAATTATTTCTGACCTATAAATAGGACTAATAGAAAAAGAGTTTTACTAGACAAAGTCCCTTATTCCCCAGCATGTCATTTATCATTTGCATTTATGAAGTAAGAGAGAAAGCCAATGTTCTCAGACTATCCTCATTGTTACCAGTTGAAATTTCAACATCTATAACTCTGTTTTTGAAAAGTATAAATCCCAGTTGACAAAAAAAAAAAAACAAAAAAACTATAGGTAAGCAAAGTCCTTTTCTTGGAGTAAGTTTCCATGTGGCCAAAGACATTCCATAAGAGAATCATCTTTCATGTTGTATTGTGAATGAGGTAAGCCATATTTGTACACAAAAAACCAACCCACAAAACAGCAAACAACTGAATGGATTGATTTTCCCTTACCTAAAGGGACACAAATAAATAAATATGTTCAATATTGCAAAATTCACTTTGGTTTGTACTCTGTGGCATTTACAGACCTAGGGAGGACTGACATGCCATGGACATAGATGCCATATAAAGATGGCAGTGACACTGAAGTGTTTGCAGTTTGCATTGCAGACAACATGAAAGGACTATGATCGGTAGAGTGATGGAAAGGACAAGCAGGGAAGACAAGTGAAATAGTACTGCACTACTCACATACTGCTTAATCACCTCCAGATCATTTGTATAAACACAGATACACATGTGACACCACCCCCATTAAAACATTAAGTTTACCTATTTTCAGTTCTTGTGTTCAGAGCTCTAACTTTCTGTCATTATTTATTTTCTCTATTCAGAAATGCCAAACACCATAACAGCTCACTAACTGTATCTTTGTTCCCCCATGCGTAAGTTATCCAGTGTAGGTCCTCAACAATTTCAAACACTTTCTTCTAAAATCTGATGAAGTTAGAATACATTCCTCTATTCAAACCTGTTTCACTGCTGGCTGGGATAGTCCTTTGGCTGTGAACTTCTACAGTACCAGGTTAACTATCAGATATATCTTTAGAAAACCCTGAGATTCTTCATCGGAAGCATGAATATCAGAATCAATTTATCAAAATATCTTTATTTATTTAACAGAAGAGGAAGCAGAGTAGGATAAAAATCCAGTAAGATGCTTATTTTTCCATCCCAATAATTTAGTCTGCTTATTAGACTTTCCCTTCAAAAAGAAGGTAAACAAACAACAAAAACAAAAAAAAAAAAAAAACAACAACCAAACAAAGCCTGTTACCCAGAGCAACTCAATGCATCAAACTAAACTGAATGTGATGGCTCACCAAACAGTTAGGTGTCTTAAGTTACAGTACAGAAATATCCACTTATTCCTAGAAAAAAAAAATAAAATTAATAACTGTAAGAGGGAGAAAGTGTGACAAGGAAAATAGGAAGAACATAGTCTGACTAATCACAGGTTACTGTGCCATGTTTCAGTATGTTCAGGCTGAAATTATAAACGCCCATATATGTCCATAAATTCAGACATGCAAATTTAGGTATGTATACAGCTATGTATTTGATTCAGAGATACAGAGTAATCTGTCCTGTATTTTCAAAATAAATCCAGGGCAATTTTATGACCTGAGTATTTATCTGCATGGCTCTTTCATACACTAGTACCTGACAGTCACATGTACAGACATGGGACCTTGAGTCCAGCCGTGGACTTTTACGAATTTGAAAATTACGTTTCACAGTTTCATTTAAAAATTTCCCAGATAAGGAAACTTTGTCGACAGTAGCAGACCTCATAGTTAGTATTGTACAGATGAATAAAGAAACAGAAGCAGGTGTTCTCTTTCAGGTCAATTTCTTGCAAAGAAGTGTTTCTGCCCCAGTAGTTTTTCTTATAAAATCAACTGACATGGCATCTTGGAAACTTGCTGCCTCTGCACATTTACCTGGATTATTTAGCTGCTTGATGTTTTACCCTTTAAGAGAGTTTTCAAGCAGAGAAAAACATTATCTGGAAGTTCCAATTAATATGCTTCTGGGCCTTCCTTATGACCTAGAAAGTCATCTGGACTTCTTTTCATGAAGAAGTGGTCTTTCAATGTCATGTCCCTGAAATTCATTACTCTGCACTGGAAAAAATCTTGATTGTCATTTTGTAAATGTGCAGTTCTCATGATTTAATCCCAGCTGCAAATAAGCCCCATACAGCTGCTTACTAATTCTCCTCATGGTGGGATGGGGGAGAGAATTGGAAGAGTATATGTGAGAAAACTCATGAGTTGAGGCAAAGACAGTTTAATAGGTGAGGCAAAGACAGTTTAATAGGTAAGGCAAAAACCATGCACACAAGCAAATCAAAACAAGGAATTCATTCACCAGTTCCCATTGGCAGGTGGTGTTCAGGCATTGCCAGGAAAACAGTGTTTCATCCATAATGTCTTTTTGGGAAAATAAAAGCCATAATTCTGAACATCCCTCCTCCTCCTTATTTCCCCAGCTATATATGTTGAGTATGGCACCATATGGTATGGAGCATTTCTGTGGTCACTTGGGGTCACCTGTCCTGGCTGTGTCCCCTCTCAATGTCTTATGTCTCCTCCCAACATCATATGCTCTTTCATCCCTCACACTGGTGGAGTAGTATAAGAGTCAGAAAGGCCTTGACTCTACAGAAACACTGCTCAGCAGTAATGAAAACAACCCTGATGTTTCCAGCACAAATCCAAAACAGCCCTATATCAGATGGTATGAAGACAATTACCTCTACCTTAACCAAAATTAGCTCAGCAATCAAGTTTGTCAGATATTAAGTGAGTTTTTTTGTATAGAGGCTATGCAGTTTGGAATGATGCTTCAGTGCATGTGTTCATGCAGATATATTCAAACTACTACTCCGGTTTTTCAGGAGCAGAAAAATGTGTTACTGTGCAGAAAGAAAAGTCATATTCTTCTGCAAAGGGAAACAGCTATTACTCTTAAATTCAGCAAACATTAATATTACTATTAAAATTAGTTTCATTACGAACATGGCATTTCCCATGGATCTGACGCAAGCTGGCTTCTATTATATTGTCACAGATTTCAAAATTATAATTCAAAATTGTATCAGCGCTAAGACTTTGCCATATAAAATGTATTGTAATGCTTTGTCACAGTTGCTCCTTTTTTTAATTAAATCTCTTAAAACAGTTCACATTGAAAAAAAAAAGTATCTGTATTTTCTGTAAGAAAAGATATGTTTCTGTTGCAAAATTCAACTTGCCATGGAAACTGCAATTCAGCAGGCAAGTCTGTGTACACATGCTATGACTTGGCTGACTATGGCCCATTTTCTACTGAATGATTGGGTACTGATCCTCCTCTAGTGAATTCTGAAGTGATCAGGACATGTGTGCTGGTTTTAACACCAGAGAGAAACTAAACTCCAAATAAACCACTCCCCTTTCCCCCACCCCTTCTGGTAAGGGAGGGACAAAAGCAGAGTTTAGGGGTTGAGGTAATTTACTGAAGCAAAAAACAAGGAAATAAGGCACACACAATAACAACAGCAATATTAGTAGCAAAAGTTTGTAGCAAAACAAAAAGACAAGGTGTTTTACCTGACCAAGACATTTTGGTGGTCATTCCTGTGTGCCACCCACGTAGTTGTAGGGAACAAAGGCAAGATGGCAGGGCAGCTCCTGCAGTCAACATTTCCTGCCTCCCAACCCAAAACCAATGAGAAACAATGATAAACAAATCGCGTCACCTCTCTTCTCCTTATTGCCATGTCCCTCAAAAGTGTCCCAGAAGAACACAGTGGGGGCAGGGAAATGGACAGGGGCACAGAGGACGCTGGAGAGTGAGAGGTAAAAATGGGACTCTTCTAGTTGTATGCCCAGCTTTTCCTTCCAAAACCACATCTTCCAGTGATGACGTGGGTGGTATAGAATAACAACCTGGCCAGACCCATGGTGCTAACCTCTGCCCACTTCTCTACACCTAGGACATTTTCAACCCCTTATTCTATGCCATGGCCATATCTTACTTTCCAAATATATATATATATATATATATACGTACAAATACATACATGTGTACACATATAACTATAGGCAAGCACAGATATTGTTTCACTACTCACTGACTGGCCAACCCCCTGCTTTGTCTGTTTGATCACAACACACATTTCACACCTATGGATAACCTGGGAGATTTTGTTCATGGTTAAGGCCACTGCTCACTTACAAACCCATCTGTATTTTGCATCTCCTCCCTGGTGACCTGAGTCATCATAGGCCCACTGAACCAGAAATGATTCACCTTATGTGATTCACCTGAGATACTTTAATCTTGGTGGTTCAATCCACCTGTCTATTGTTGTGAAATTCTTCAGTAGCCAGTCTCTTGGGCATGTGTGCATCTACAAGATGTACTTTTGCAGCCACTTTCTCTACCTGGGCAGCAATATCTTGCCACAATTCAGCAGCCAAGAGGGGTTTACCTCTGCTCTGTCAATCAGTCCAGTCACCCCCACAGAGTATTTGCTACCATCCATCAGTCAGTGTAGAGGCAGAGCACTGATCTTTTTTCTCTCCTTTCTCAAAAGCTCTCAGCTGTGTACTCCCATACAATGACACCTTCAGTGTACTCCAAGTGTTCTGGAGCCTCACCCTTTTTCAGTGCAGTCTGGATCAGTCAATGACAAATAGTGGGGCTGTGATTTTGTCACTGGGGCAGTGGGTTCCAGGTGTACTGGATGACCCTCCAGGTAAAGGCAAACTGTGGCCTGCACTCTGCTGCTAAAGAAATGGAAAAGAACACATTGGCAATGTCAACAGTGCCACCACTTTGCTGCCTTGAACTCCAGTTCATACTGAAGTTCAAGTATGTCCAGCACGGCAGCACTTGGTGGTGGTGTGACTTCATTCAGGAGATGATAGTCCACTCTCAGTCTTCACTCTCCACTGGACTTACAAGCAGTCCATATAGGGCTGTTAGAGGGTTAGAGAGCCTTGCTAACCACTCTCTGGCTCTCCAGTTCACTAATCATCTTATGGGTGGAGGTTACAGAGTCCCGGTTGGTGCAGCATTGCCGACGGTGAACTGTTGTGGTAGCAATCAGTACCTGTTGTTCTTCAGCTCTGAGCAGTCCCCCAGCAGAAGGGTCCTCTGAGAACACAGGCAAGGTATTCAGCTGTCTCTTTTGTCTCCAAAACAGCTAACCCAAAAGTCCATTTGGGTCCTTTTTTTTTGATCCTTGAAATACCCACTTCTGAGGTAATCTATGACAAGGATACAGTGGGCCTCTGAGCCAGTCACATTCGTTCCTGGTCAAGTTCACGTCAGCTTCCATACAGTAAACTGTTGTACCTTTGTCACCTCAGAAACAGAGATGGATTCTGCCCCTACATATGTTGATGGCATCAGGGTACATTGTGCACCAGTTTCAAATGAAGACTTACATTCTTGTCAGTCTGATGTGCCAGCCTGTCAGATCTACACAGTCCAATAGACATAGTTATCCCATGCCTCTACCTGGCTAGCAGTAGGGTCCCTCTACTTATCATCATAGTACTCATTTTCACTTCCTGCAAATATGACCTGGACTGGATATAAAATCATCCCCTCTATTCTGCCTGGGGATTTGCCCACAGAAAACTGGAGTGGAGTTTACCCTCAAAGAGTTTCCTGTGGTGGTCATTCTTCCTCTTAGCTCATGTAGGGCAGAGGTGAGTTTTCCATCCCACTTCTTCATGTCTTCTCCATGTTCATGCAGATAAAACCACAAGTTACCTCACATACCCTGCCTCTTGACCCAGGGCCCATCTGCTCCTAATACAGAGACTCTGGTCTGTTCTGGTAGGGTATGGAACATTTCCTCTTTAATTCCTCTGAGTTTCTCATGGCCCTCTTTACTTTGGTCTTTTAAATTCAGTAGATCTTCAGTCAGTCTTTCCATGGATGACACGCAGGACAGTATCAGGGTGGAGATAGACGGCATGCTAGGATCTTGGAGCATGTAAGCTTGGTTTTGTAGCTTTTAGTGGGTTGAAAGCACAATCACATACTTTTCAAGACTGACTGCAATATGCTGGCAGACAGCTCCCATTTACAGACATCTTGACTTGGGAAACATAAGAACTGTGGGTCTTGTGAATTCCATCTTGCAAAGCCAGTGTGCAGACACTTAAATAGCAGAATTTTGTACTTTGTGTGTTAGGTACAGGATGGGAAGGAATCTAGAATAATAATTTCTGTTTAGAATGATTGGAGCCTTAAGGTCTCCTTATTTTTAATGGTTTCCAACTGCCCAAATACAAGAGCTCATGTGCTGGATGATGCAGAGCTTCACAAGTCCTTCAACTCATCCTGGTTGCGAAAATATTTTCGACTCTCTGTAGGAAGTTCATGGAATCTGCTTTATAGCATCAACAATTGATAAATTATGTAGATAATAATCTACATATGACTGCCATTAGGTTTCAACATTTGCCAGTCATGGTCTGTTAAATATCATTGTTTGCTTCAATTTTGTAGTAAATAACTGCTGAATGAATGTTTGGCATGCATGTAAACCATTTAAATGATTATTGTATCATATAATTCTTTTTACTGCATCCCTAGAATTCACATTGCTATTGCTTCTTATTAAAATGACAGTCCTTCTTCTTTTGTAATGAAAAATATCTCTCAGTTAAAGGAGAGCTATCATTTTTCTACAGAAATCTGACATTATAAAAAATTATAACATGCTGGTTTAGAAAAAAGTGAATAATAGCAGAAGTTTTCCAAAGCAGACTTTTTAAAAGAAAAGCAAAAGAGAAGTCATAATCCAAAAATTGTTTGAATTTTGGTAGAAATATTCTTCCTTATAATGTAAAATTTAATGTTGTGGATTTGGAACATGAAAACTGACAGTTTTGCTTATCAGTCCCTTCAAATGACTCTTAATTTTTCTGATAGCGTTCAGGAAACAATTCTTCCAAACCACTATCATAGACACATTCTTAAACTAAAATAAACAAACTTGCTTTACTTTAATGAAGAGCTAATTCAGTACTGATAGTGTTTATGTTTGTAATTATGACTAATGTTGCTGTTTCTTTAAATCTCCTGCAAAGGAGTAGAAGAAATTCATTATTAAAGCTGTTTTCACTATAACAAAATGCATGTTCAATTTAATTACCTTCTCCAGCAAATTATTATTCCTTGTTATTGGTGCTGAGCATAGATCCAGTAACTATATTGTTTTCACAGACTAATGTAATGTTATAAAACATATTTGATGGCTAGATTATCTTTTTTTGGTCTACAATCTAATAAAAATTAATCCCAAAAGTTTGAACAGAATCCTGGCAATATTTTAATTTTGCTATAAGAAAACAGAACGAATGGCAAAAACATGGCAATTAGAAAAAACGCTATTTATTTCCTTAAACACCTGATGACAATTCAGTAACTCTTACATAATGTCTCCTCCAAGAATTTCCATTATTGCCTCATTAGGAAATGCTAGGGTCAAGAAGAGGCATAAAATGAAGGAATACATAAGAGATGCTTGTAAATCAAAGCTATGGATATTAAAAAATTCTGCACTATCTTCCAGCTGTCTTGTGGTGAGATGGCAATCACAGTTTGAGTAACTTTAATGTTTTAGGTAGACCTTAATATGCTTTTCATGAACCCAGAAAAAAAAGCGAGATGTTAGGACAAAAAAAGAGCAAAAAAGCTCATTTCAGACACAATAAAACCAACCCTGGGTGAGACAGCAAGCAGTCAGAAGGTAATAACATCAGCAATTAACATTAAGGGGAAAGAGATTCCATGGTACTGAGAGAGCAATGAAAGAAAATTGTGTAAAGAATGGTTATCAACCTGTTAAGTTTAAACACTGAAAGAGCACCAGTAATGAGGCTAAGAGATGTGCAGTGGTGTTTGTGTCAATTTACTCTTCTGTGGCTTTTCTTCTTTATAAGGCAATTCTTCATTAGTAATTAGAATCATAAATTCTCACAGAAATTGCAAATAATGGTTCATGTATTCTTAGGTAGAAAAAGAGGTAATAAAACTACCTGCATAAAATCTTAAGAAAACTCTAAGCCAGGACAAGAGAGTGAAGGTGAAGAGATACTGAGTTAAGATGTCTACCTGTAGCTGACATGCCACTTTCCAGAGTGCTATCGTATAACAATAATAAGAACTATATAAAATTAAGCCAGCAATGAGATCAGTTAACAAACATGTAATTTTAAACAGCACTCAAATTTTCTAAAGGCCTTTATGTGGGCACCTAAACAAAGTAGTCAGAGTTTTCTGATGTCAGTAAGGTAGGTGTTACAATCATCAAAATACACATAGGATCTCCATATTAAAAAAAAAAAAAAAAAAAAAAAATTGCTAGCTAGTTTTGGTTCCTGAAAAGTGGCAAAACCAAAACCTGTTAGTAAATTGCAAATGCAGTATGAAGAATACCTTTGCTGAATTTTGTTATGCATTAAATATTCTAATAGCAGACACTAGCTATGTCTTGACCTTGCATTATTCAAGTTAAGAATCATTTCACCACTGGATTCATAAATGTTCACTGTCTTCACAGAGCAGTGATATATAGGAAAACTGGCAATTAAATGCAGAGAAACTAATTAAAAATAATCAAATGAGATAAAATTAGAAAGAAGTCAGATGATACTAAAATCCACTCTGCCATTCTCTGATGTAAAAAGAGTAAGCGTTGGGCTATTACCTGATAACGCATAGTGGGACATAAACATGCACAAGAAATAAAATAGTAAAATGGAAGTTAACCATCTGCTTGCTATTAAGCAGGAAAAAACTGCTTTTCAAATAACATAGAATTATGGATTAGCCTCTGTTTCCCTATTCCTTTTTCTCCTATAAAATTCCTGCATATCAAAACATCACAAAGTGTGAGCTACTTTAATACAAAAGTAGCAAGCAAAAAGTGCATGTGTCATAATTGAAATTATGGGCAAAATAAAGCAGACTAATGCAAATTGAGAATAAAAAACTGTCTTGTTAACATTCTTAGAGTGCAGTCTTGTCTCAGACTAGGCATCATGTCAGAGTAAGTAAGTCATGTCTCTGAGAGACAACCAGAGACAGTGTATCCAGAACTAATTGTTGTAAAGGGATATACAGAAAGATAGGAGATAAATGTGAGACCAGAGGCTAATTCCAGAGATTTCAGAGCAACATCTCCATCAACATGTATGTCAGAATCTTTTTCTGTCACCAAAGAAAATCTCCAGTTTGACAAAGTAGGTAGTGATTCCTGTTCATACAACCAGTTTACTACAGAGTGAGGTAGAATCAGGATACTTCTGAAGTCCTGGAGTCAAAAATTTTCTATTAGAAAAAAAAATTGTTTCTTTTTCCTTGGAAGAGGGAAATAGCAGATTTTCTAGGGCACTGACAAAATTATGTTTTGTGCCATTAACGTATTCTTCAGAACAGGATGCTTTCAAGCATAAAAGAATAAATACAGTCTTCTCCTCTCTTGGTGAACATGGTTCTTACCTCTGAATCTAGGAAGTTTTATTGTACAAGTGGGAATAAAATGACAGGCTGGGAGAAGAGAGGAACCAAATCCCACAACTGTACCTTTTCCACAGATGTTTTATAATAATTTCTTCAGATTACACAGGAATCAATTATTCTGAACTCTTTATCATAGCACAAGCATATTTTGCTTGAGCATATGTACAAAGTTTGAGCCTTACCAATCAAAAGTGTTAGGAAGGTTAATGGAAGGACTCCAAAGATGCTTCTCTGAAACATTCTCTAGTACCATCTCAGTAAGGCTTTTTAAATATACATAAAGCCATGAGCAAAGCAAGAAATTGTCTAGAGCAACTAACAGTCAGAACAACAAAAATGCAATGATACCACTTTTACAGAATCAGGAAAAAGCAGGTTTGATGTTTTTGTGGCTGCTATTTCAATATTAACTGTCTTATGAGTTTGGGGAAAAGGAAAGACTAAACAGAGGAGGAAGAGGATAGCAGATTATGCTGAAGTGACAGGGATGTCTGCAGAGTATTAAAGTAAACTGGATTTGGTATTAATGGTAGCTTGAATACATCTTTCCCATGCTTTACTCTGTGCTCTAGATATCTTGATATTCAGTTCCACCACCCTGGAGAAGTTCTGCTGTGCTTACTTAAAGGATTATACAAGTATCACTAAATGAAAACCTAACTGCTCTGTAGACTACACTGAAGACTAGACTCTCTCTGGTAATTTTGCAACTGAAAGAGTTTTAACATAAACAATCTCCAAATACATTTAGATATTAGGATACTTGTCACTGTACTACCTTATTGGTAAGTAAGTCTGCACAGCTGCTATTTTTACTTAGTAAGAATCCACACTGATAAAATATACAAGCTTCTCTCACATTCATGCTAGTTTAAGTAGTTTCTGGGTGCACAGTTTCTGTATTTCTAGTGAGAGCAGATATAAAGAATTTGAATTTCAGATCTCAGTAGGATGTTCAGTAGAAGTAGCAATTAGGAAAAAGGGAACAGATCTCCTGTAAAATAACTGAGAGACTGTGAATTAGTGATCCCTGTGATGTTCTTTTTGTTGTCCCTTTTTCAACATGAACTGCAGTTTAATGAGACCAGGCTTAATTTTCAGACATGAAATCTGAATCAGTGAACTGATAAAGGAGTCTATGTTATATCTTTCCAGTGTCCCATTTGGGAAGCTAATCATTCAACTGTTATTACATTGCACACATTACAAAGATATTGAGATCATTCTTAAGTCTTTTAAACTTATTGCAGAAACGGTAGGAACACCTCATGTACTAATCAGAATTTTTTTTCTGATCTGTGTCTTGATCATATGCTTGTTTATATTAGGCTTCTTTGAAAACTCCTCACTTTTCATAAGTCTTCTAAATTAAAAACAATTAATGTTGACAGAAAAGGTAGCTCCATTCACTTCTGTAACTACACTTAAAACCCATGATGGTGAGCAAGGGTTGCTAGCTAAACAGATGGAAAAAATTATGATCTTTTCCATGATACATCTCTTTTTAAAATTTCCAAATTTTTTGCTAGGCTGCAGTGCAAGCCCTGATACTTAAGACGTGAAGTAGCTAGCTGAAGTCCTCAATATTTTGTATTTTAGCTTGGTTTTGTATAGCTAAATGTGACACAAATGTGAGCCTGAGGACCCGTAACAGTAAAAAGGATTGAATGACTCTTGCTACTTTAGAAGATTGTTAGATTGTGAATCTTTCACAAAATCCTGTAAAGAAAAAGGTCATATTAAAAACAAAACAAAGCAAAGCAAAACAATACAAAAACAAGCCTAAGTCATTCATTATTCAAAATAGAACAGTTATCTTCTCTGAATTTCATCTGTGAAATTCTGTGTATATGGGCAGGAATAGTCCTAGGATTGGTTGCAGGATTGCTCCTAAGATGATTTGCAGGATGCATCAGGAGTAGGATAGCCCTGGTAATTATTTGAAACTCTTCTTGTGTCCCAGTTGTGCACTGTCATTGGTGTCTGCCAGTAGCTCTCCACAAAGTCAACCTCACAGCCTCTAATTGACCATTTAAGATCTTCTGCTTAGATCACAGAATCACAGAATGGGTAAGGTTGGAAGGGACTACAGTGGGGCTTTCTGATCCAACCTCCCAGATGATGATGCCAACATGCTGAAGCCCTGATATGGGAACAGGTAAGGAAATGCATCTT
Source organism: Anabacerthia variegaticeps (assembly GCA_035583185.1). Taxonomy (NCBI): domain Eukaryota; kingdom Metazoa; phylum Chordata; class Aves; order Passeriformes; family Furnariidae; genus Anabacerthia; species Anabacerthia variegaticeps. Next base: position 66,209,888 of record JAWWEW010000112.1, on the reverse strand, counting down.
CCTGCATATTTTTTCCTTCCATTTAAATGTATAGATATAAATTTAGAGTATTTCAGTTTACAAGATGAATAGCAAAGGCAGTTTTTTGAACCTCCACAAAGTTTTATAACACAAGTCACCCTTCCCTTCAGCGTTTTGACTCAAGAATCTGAACAGTATCTCAACAGCTTTTTTTAATAATTCTAGTAAATTTGTCAGCATGCCTAAATTTGGCCTCCAGCATAGAGGCGAGCTGGCACAGAATGATCTACATTCATAATAACAAACTTTCTAACCTTGAAACAAATGGTGATCACACACAAACTCCTTATCAATAATGCTCTCTGGCCTGCACTGATTCCGTGGTATTGTCCAGGAGAGGCCTGTGCAAGTGCCAGCTGATGAATGCAAAATTGTGCCCTAGGTCATGCAACAATTAAACTGTACAGAAGTGGCACTATTTCTTTTGCCAGCACAGACACAGCCTATGTCAAACATCAGGTTTGTCTACAGACCATGCTGTTAAATGGATGAGAGCAAGATTAAAATCTGACTTTCCTAATGAGCTCCGTGTGCTACACATACATAGGCATAAAATATAGTTGGGAGGCATATGCATACCAAAGGATTTGTTGCTCTGCAACTCCTTGACCTGCTCTGTTTTCATTACATTTAGGTCTTGGCATGTATAGATCTAAGGCCTCTTTGCAAAATCAGGGCTTCATTTTTTCCCTTTAAACTCAAAAAATTATATCTTAAATTATTTTCTAGCATTCCTCACCTTCTTCTAATGGCAGCAGCATTTTCTTCTCAATGCTAGCTCTTTTCCGTGGCTTAAACTGTCATAGGCCAAGCTTTTGTTTAAAGTACTTCTTTTTCCCTGCTAGGGAAGAGGTAGCTATGAATTTTAGGACACACACACAAACAAGCGCACTCAAGGACTTACTCAGAGTTCAATAGTCACACCTGACCATATGTGTTTCTATCACATTTTAAATTATTTAGGCATGCACAGAATTAAGCCTACCTAAGGATTATTAAAAAGAATGAAAGTTTTTTATTAATTCATTTTTAATTTTAATTAATTTAAAACTAAAAGAAGACACTTTTTTCTGGATATGAAGAAAACACTTTAAAACTCTGGAAATAGAGACAACAAAATAAGGAAACAGGTGTGATAGAGAAATGGTCTTTAATAATATGTTTGTATTTCACAATTCATGGGAATGTCACAATAGTTTTACTTCCCTACCATCAGTTTTCTTCATTTTCCACATAATAGGCATGCACAGGAAAAAAGACAACATGTTCAACGTGAGCCTGAACTTGAACATTTAGATATAGTACTAGAACTATCTCACCTACCTGTAATATCTGTATAGCATGCAGAGATCCACTTTGCCATCTCCATTTTCCCCACCAGATAGATGTTTACTTCATGTTCCTGAGCTTAAAAAATGTGATGAGAATTAAAAGCAAGCAAAGCCTGAGTGGATTCCTTTCTATCTGAATCACAAAGTTGAAAAAAACCTTCAAAAGAAATATGGGCCCACTTGTTGAAGAAATTATTTGTGTGGTTCCACATTCCATTACACTGCAAAATGTGTAAAATAAAGAGAGTGAGAAATACCTAATGTACAGTAGCTACAGTGTCTGTATTAAGTCTTGGCACTATATCCTTGCTGCTAGAGTCTTCATTAAGTGTAATTCATTGACACTGTATGTAAAAGCAATCTTTCCTCAAGAAGTAAGCCTGTAGCCTGTTGCCTTTTGCAAAATCATTGTGCTTTGGGGGGGTCGGGGGAAGAGAAGAATTACACTCAAGCCTGAGTCAGAGCAAGATGTTTGTGAGAGATCCAAATGAATGGCAACTCTGTGTGGGTTCACAGCATCATAGCATCATACCCTGAGCTGGAAGGGACCCACAACATTCAATGAGTCCAACTCCTGGTCCTAGGCAGGACAACCCCAAAATCCCACCATATCCCTCAGAGCATTGTCCAACGGAGTTAGCAAGCTTCCTAGTGTTTACTATTTAAATATCAATAAGGAATTAATATAAAAGTTATTGTTGAGCTATTGTGCAGCAGCAAGTCAGCTGGAATGTAACACAAAACAAAAGCCAAGAGAATAAGAATCAGTTAGCAATTAGAAATAGCCTCAATATTCGTTCTATTTGCCCCCACTACCGCCTTGCACTCCCCAAAGTGAAAGCAATAAATTCACCCTCTTCAAAGCAGTTACCAGAGGTATAAAAAAGAAAATCTTACAGACTTTAACTAGATGCACAGTGGAATTTAAATTGGAGTGACAATACTTTATGTATTATCTGTGGTGCATCAAGAATGAATGCCACACAACAGTGACTTTCCAGGCTTGGAGCTGTAATTAATCCTCAAAAGAAATTAAAAGTTCATTATCCCCTCCTCAAACAGCACAGAGTACAGAGGCATCACCACTTTATTGCAGCTGGATCAGTTGACTTGGAAACCATAAAATTCTTTTGTATAGTAATACAAAGTAAAATGTTCTCTTTTAGTGATTATTTTATAGTATGCAATAACAAAGATAAACTAGTGCTCCCCCTTGCAACATCCTGATTTTAGTCATTCATTACTTTGCCAAACTTCAATTGATTAGATGTAATTTTTCAAGCCATGTATCTTCCAATGTAACTTTTGTGCTTGTTTTGTTTTGTTTCCCTTTCTGGGCAAATTAATGCTGTGTGTTTTTTACTGAAAGCTGAGTTAATTTTGATTTTAAATTATAATTTAAGTGGTTTTAATATTATTTTTAAAAAATTAAAGAAAGATAACCTTAGTTTTCTTTTTCAATGTAGGGGTGATTTTTGTTTCCTATGAGCTCCAGCATGACTGTACATGTTTGCACCATCTTGGATTCACCCAGAGCCTTTAACCACTCCTACGTAACAACTCTCCCCAAAGTCTGACATTTTAAGCTAGGTTATAACTTTCAAAATATTTCACATTGCATTTAGTAGAACTTCTATCCTTCACATATTCTGGTGGTCATCATGAGAAAATAGTCACAAAATTCGCTCAGCAAGATGTAATTGGTAAGTATTCTGGAAAGTCATGACAGATGTGTCAAGATTGGCATACAAAATAAGTGGGTAACTGGTACTGTGCTACTTCTGCCTAGGCCCCTGTGTAGAATCAGTAATAGTTGATCTCCTTGTGCTGTCATGAGAATGTATTCTTTACTGCCTAAGTTCAAGATATTCTGTATTCTGATTCAACCACAATTAGTCCATTCAGGGATAAATTAATAATTCTATATTGAATGGATTTGAATCAACATGAATAGCTTCATGCTACATAAATAAAAAAATATTGATTTTACTCAATAGTTTCCGGGTCTTATTAAAAAAGCAACATCAGTGTACAAATATTTTGTAGCATGTATGCACAAGACAGTGTATTAACATTTCAAAAGCCAAGCGTGAGTTTACCATCTTTTAACTTTTGAGGGGTTAACTTTGCAGACTTAACAAACATCAAGCTTGTTTATATCTAGACAGCGATACACAACAGTGACTCTCCAGATGTCAAAGAGAACAGCCTGTTTAAAGATGAATGGAGCTATTAGTATTGCATTCGGTATACAGAGGGTAAAAAAAGAACAAATTTATTAGATTCTTCTGCAAGAACAAACAAAAAAGTACCAGTGAGGCCAGGAAAGAAGAAATCATGCAGAGTGGAAATGTCCATTGTACTAAAATCAGGTGACCAATAATAAACAAGCAAGCAAGTTATATATTAGCTCTACATGCTGCAAATAAACTTATACCAAAGGTTTTTTACAGATTATACAGCAAGTTATCATTTCCATTTCATTTATGAATGATTACTAATTCCTTCCTACCTCCAGTGATAAGGAAGGAAGTTTCCAGAGACTATACACCTCTGAAACAAAAGAAGCAGGTCCATGACACCTGTGCAGTCTAACTCTGCTTTTTGGCCTCTCACAATTTTTTTTCAGTAAAATGGTCAATCCTTTTTGCTGCAGCTTAATGGTTTTTGACAGTTTTGTGCCTGGAAAACAGGAAAACTTCGGCTGCATACCTAAATAGTAGGGCCCATTCTCAAATCTTCAACAGACTTTTTAAACTTTAAGCTATGATTGAGTAATATTACTGCCTTTTGACACTTAGTTTACCACTTTAAAAAATAAGCAAACAAAGAACACACCAAACAAGTAAACAAAACAAACAAACAAAAAAAAAAATCCCGTTTTCCTTTCTATTTCCCCTCCAGATGCCATAGTCAACCTGAAATTTGTCAGCTTAAGTCAGCCCTGCAGAGTTGGCACAACCCCACCAGTACTCAGGAGGCTGCCAGATGCAGATTCCATGGGCAATTGCACCTGTGGTTGCTAATTGTCCTTAGAGTTTGTTACGCATCTATAATGTCTTTAAAGAGTTTGCAAGGTGATTTTAACAACTTTAGGTGAGCACCGATGTCCTTGCAAAACAAAATCAATGAATATGATGAATCAGATCCCTTTTCTCAATCATGACAAAAAGAACAGATCTGTGGAATCAAAACTTGCAAAGTTTTTTCAATTCACAAGAAAGTGAATTGAAAGTGAAATTTCAGTTACTGGTTTCTGACAGACTCACACGAAGTGTAACAGACAGAGTACGTGGAAATCTCAGCTTCTACTCTGCCTGGGTTTCCAGCAGATGATTTCACTAAACTGCAGTAATTATGTTTCCTTTAGAAAAAGTAACTTAGTCATCTCTTGTCTGATGTCACTGAAAATCTATGGAGAAGTTTCTTTTTTATAGTTATGACAGCTTTCTCCATGTTCAAAAATCCCATATATCAGAAGAAATAAAATACAAGCAATAAGTAATAGCTTCTGTGGAAACAGTTTATGAAATTAAAGAGAAATGCTCTCAAACACTTAAAGCTTTCTCTTTTTCTAATGTTTATTTTGTTTTCTCAAGTAAGGGGGAAACATTGCCTTGGTCATTGATGTGGCCTGAATTACAGTCATGTGGAAATTGTCATAATAACTGACAGGTTTTCTGGTGGCAGAGGTGTTGATATAGTATGTGATGTTGACAGCTCGGTGTCAGGTCAATTGAAGATGAGAAAACCAGAACAGCAGTAAGAATTTTTTGCATGTATTCACAAACATACTCATCGTACTTAAAATTTATCTTATATTCAGTGACATCTAAAAAAATAGCCATGGTACATATTTATACTGAATGACTAAAAAAAGTCTTGTATCTGTGTTATAAACAATATATGGTATTTTTTTTACTGTATCACATTTACATGTCTCAAAAAACAGGATGAATAGGAAAAATGCTGTTATATTAAATATTTTTATACATTTTAAAAATACTTTTATAGTACAAAAAGTGTGTAAAATTTTGATATTTTTGTTCATACCATGATTTTAAATACCAAATTGGAACTTCCACTTCTGAACTGAAATTATAAAAGCAATATTGATTCACACTGTTGGTTAAAGAGAAAAATCTATTGTATTTTCCCAACTGAAGCATTACACATTTTGAAATTGATATTGCTTAAAGAAATATATGAATAATTCTGATAAAATTGGAATTTCCTGATCTGAACACTGACAGTTAATTTAGCTAGATTTAGATTTGAACTTTTTGGTATCAGACCCCACCAGCTTGTGTTATCCTAGCAACTCTTCAGGAGGGTTTTGGTTTACTGTTGGCCCTTTTCTGAGGAAAGGAGTATCTGCAAAATTTTTAAAACAAAAAAACATTTACAAGACATGAATGTAATAACATTTAAAAGTTCATGGAGTTTCAGAACATACTCGTGAAGAGTACTCTTTTCCTATAAAAATATAACACTATTGGTTCCTATTGGCTATAGAGAACTAAAAGAATAAAACATGTTAGAGTATTTCAGAGAGCAAGTGAAGGGAAGGGAGGGAAAGAAACTTTACTATTGACTTTCATAATTCTGATTTTTACTTGTTTTTCTTTATTTCACTTGACACCTTGATAGACTTACAATCTTTGCACAATTAAATTATTCTTAGGATAGAAAACTTTTAAAACTTGTTTGCTGGCATTTATGGAGATTTTCTGCTTAAAGAAAGGTTGCTAAACAAGCAAGATTCCTCAGCTTATCAGATTTCCACTTAATGAAAATCTTGCAGAAGAAGCACCATATCACCATGTAATTAAAGACAGTATGATAATGCATTTGCACAAAGAAGAGTTTGGATGCAAATTAGGTTCAAACGTTTTTAATCTTGATGTTATTTAATTCTTGAGTCCTTATCATTATAAGCTCAAAACTGGCTTTTATGTTTATTTTTTTTTACTGTTGTGTACTGCATTTACATGAGTGATTAGCACAGAAAAAATCTGTGGATCGTAGTCCTCAAAGGCTAAGTCCACTGAGGTGATAACAGCACAGAAGGTGGTAGCTGTTTATCTGTCCTCCATTAGGATTTAAGATGTAATTTCTTCAGAAGTGAGAAGTGTTACTGAAGAATTCCTTGCTATTATTACCGAGGCTGGTTGCCTGTTGTTGTACTTTGCAAGGAAGATATCTCTCACTCTCTGGGAATTATCCTAAAGCCCACCAGGAACATTATAGGAAATAAACGGTTGATGTTATGCATTATCTAGGAAAATAAATGTGTTGAACACTACAAGTGAGATGGTCAATATGACAGTATATTCCTATACTGGACTTGTGGATATTTTTCTGTATTAACACATTGATCTTGACTAATAGGGTGATGCTGGTGAAAGCAAGCAGTGAAGCAACACAGTGGCCTCAATAGCCTCCAAACAAACACCCATGGGTAATTATAGGGTGACTGGAGAAAATCCAATTGCTATGAACAGGTAAAGAGTGACTTAACCCTGGGGAAGGTTATGATCTAGAGTGAGGTTTTAATGTGACATTCCCCAGGAAAGTGGGGAAATGGGGCTGTAAGTTAAGTGATAGTGAAAATCTGAACAAATTTTAGTCTTTGTAGAAAAATCAATAGATACTTACTAAATAACAGGGGTGGGGATGCGTTTGGTTTCTAGTAAAACGTTTTACTTCTAAATACAGTAAGATTCTGGTCTGCAAGTGTCACGCTGAATGATAATAGCCCTCTCACTCTGGAAAATACAGTGCCAAGTGGTATAATGACAGTAAATGCACAGATTCTCATGACACATAATTCTGTGTAGATATGCTCATGGCATGGGGCATAGGAAACAATCACCAAAATTTCTTGGGTTAGAAAAGAACTGAAGTTGACCCGCCAACTTTGACATCATCATCAGAAAGACCTCCTTTCAGTGAGGGTTGGATTTGACCTAACAAGCTAGAGGTGAATGCTATACATCCCATTACCAATCTCCAGAGACCCAGTACACCTTTAATATCTTTTATTGGAATTTAATGGCCCTGTAGGACAGTGCTAACAGATTTATAAAACCTCCAGGAATTCTTTATTCAGGCTTCTAAGGTACTCCAGGCTAAACTTCTGGCCTTCTAATTTTGGATTTCTCACTTTGTGTGACTTTCAAAGGTATTTCTTAATATGAAAAGATTCGAGAACATTTCTAGATGAAGTTTTAACCCATTGCATAGTTTCTGTGACAGTGAATTAAAGCACTCTCTGAAATACCTTGTAGCAGTGGAAAATTTCAAGAAACTTCACTGCCACCACATTTCACCTCCTTTGAATTTCTTTCTCATGCTGTGATAGGTTTAGTAATGAGCATCAAATTTAATTTCAGATCAGAGACTTTATATATGTTTATGGCAGATTAATGTTTCTCTCTTTGCCTCCTTAATCTTTCTCAATAGTGAAAAGTGAAATGTGACAAACACTACATTGTAAGCATCCCACTAGGCTCCTCTGTCAGTGCTTTCACCTTCCTCTTTGGGAGGAGATTTCTCATTTATCACAGCATTATCATTTCAGGAATTAGAAAAGGAAGATGGCCTTTCTTTCCACTGCATAGTTTTCCTCATGCCTGTTCTACAGAGAGGATAAAAGTCAGTGTAATGAAAATTCATCCTTCAATGTAGGTGATCACATTACTATTTGTTGATTCAGTCCCTGCTGTTAATCTATGATAAAGATGCTCATACAGCCCTCATTGCTCCCTTCTCTGATTTGAGAAAGGTACATCTGCTCCTGCCAGGCAGAGAGGTCCCTTTTCACTGAATGTGTCTGGCTTACTCAGTATTTTTAAGGGCCTTATTTTTCCATGCTTTCTGCTCTCTTACTAGGCATTTTTATTATTAGTAGAAGAGTTGCAATATGCTAATTTTCCTCTTTCGCTCTTATCCTTTTCAGAATCTGCCTAAGGAAATTTTATACACTATTTGAGGCTTCTGCTTCATGTTGTGAGCTGATTCATGTAAGGAGGATAGCTCAAATTATTAATAACCTAAGGGAGCAACCACAAAAAATGTAGTATTGCCAAATATGAAAACCTTATTGTAAAAAATTATAAAAGGCTTATTTAGAGCTAAATATATTAGAACAGAATAATTTACTGAAATTAAAATACCAGTTGAACTATATATTTTTTTGGCAACCAACATATAATTGTTGTTGCAAATATGGGATTGATTTCAATATCATAACATATGCTTGAGCAATGTAGCTTTCATAGTATCAGTATAGTATCAGTATAGTATTGTTCCAGCTCTCATGTAACCACTTCATTCTGATATATGTCAGACCATTACAGATTCACCTGCAACATGTACAAATATAAGCAGTCATTAAATAAAGTGTTAATCGCAGATTCTAAGAGACATAGACTAATTTATGACTTGTGGAGGTCAGCTGGGCCAATATCCCGCTCACAACAGGAAGTTTTAAATACATGCAGGGATGGAGATTGCAGCTTTGGACAAACTGTTCTAGTAATTGACCCCATTCACAATGAAAAACATCCTTACACCTCATGAGAATTTTTGCAATACAAATTATGATCATTGTGTTTAAGCAGTGCTGGATTCTGCATATGGAACAGTCCAACCTTGGATGTTTGTACAGACTGGAATCCGCAGAAAGGGTCCTGGGGGCCCTGGTCGATGGCAAGTTGAATATGAGTCAGCAGTGGGAGGGCCAACCGTGTGCTGGGGGGCATCAGGCAAAGCATAGTCAGCCAGTAAAGGGAAAGGATTGTCCCACTCTGCTCTTCACTGGTGTGGTCTTGGGTACTGTGTGAAGTTTTGGGCACCACAATACCAAAAAAAAAAAAAAAAAAAAAAAAAAAAAGCTACTAGAGGGCATCGAAAGGATTTTGATTATCCAAATGGGTCCCTTCTAATTCAGGGTATTTTAAAATCCTAAAATTCTATGACCAGTGTACACCCAAGAAAAAGCTAGGACCATGGACATCTGTGTCCAGTTTGCTAAAATGCTTCTGAACTATCTTCCCTTTCTGTGGATATAAACCTCCATGGCGATCATAGTCACTAGCTTTACAAACATTCTAATGTCTCACCAAGCATTTACCTATTTACTGAACTGTAATATTTTAGTTTTGACCACCTTTTTTCAGCATAAGAGCCAGCTCTCAGAATTGGAACCTGCAAGGAGAATAAGAGAGCAAGAGAAAGTACCCTGACAAAATCCAAAATATAATGAGTAATTTTAATATGATTTTTAGGTCTTGACCCTTTCAAAAACTGCCTTTTAGGACTTCCTGGGAGATTTATCTACTTGTTCACTTTACCACAGTGTTTGAGAAGCTCTACTTTTTCAAAATATTATACTATTGTTCTGAGTGAGAGCAGACAAGGTCCCACGACCTTATTCATGAAAAGGATCTAAATAAAGAAAAATATGCTGTAAACAGGAACTCAAAATATAAATTATATATATATATATGAAGGTACTGATAAAATACCCTTGAAAATATTTCGTAAAATTATTTTGTTTTCTGGAATCATCTAGCATTTTTATTATTATTATCATCATCATCATCATATTCTACATTTACTTCACTGTAGTATTATCAGTATTACTTCACAATAACAGTCCAGAATAAGGTTTCAGATCTTCAAAATAAGTAATATTTTCATATTCTCACCAGTATGTATTTCTTAAGATTAAAGTTCTGGATAATAGTTAATATGCCATATTAATTTTTGCTACAAATCTACTTTTATATTCAAATCTGTTCAAGATGCTCTTTCCAAAACTGTTGCCACAACTCTAATACCAACATACCTAATTATTAATTGCTTCCTATTTCCCATTAACAGCTCTGCATCGCAGAATGCTGCATTCATTTTTAAGGAAGTAAAATATTATGAGTGGATGTTTACAATTAAAAGTGTAATGGATCAACCAAACTTAGGACTGAGTTTTCAACTGTGATCTCATTAAAAGCAAGATAAATGTTCCCTAATAAAAGCAAATGTGAAGTAGGTGGTATATTTCTAAAAGGTTATAAAAGTTGTCATGTTTGTAAAGAGAAAACATTATAATCTTTGTGTGTGTGTGTGTGTGTGTTCAGCATATCACTTGGAACTTTTTTTTCCAGTATGCCACATTTTTCCTTACCATTCTGTTTGTAGATGATAAAAAGTAGAAATTGATGTTGACAAATTAGTAGCAAGTTCTAAAGTCTCTTAGTCTGCTTAGGACTACTTCTCTAAAGTGGAGTAAGAAACAGAATGACAGTGCCTATTACGAAATTTAATGAAAGCAATATTTTTCTTTCTGATTGGTACCTGAGAGATAATATATGGGTCAAATTGAAGAGTAATGGATGCAAGTTAAATTATTCATGGTATTCACTGAGGATTGACTAACCTACTATTTATATTCTTTCTGAATACATCATTATGTCTCAGGCTCAATTTGCAAGATTCTATTTGAAGTCAGTGGACTCCAGAGTATACATTTTGTTCATCTAAAAAGTCTGATAACTGAAATTATTGGGTTATTACGTAGAGTGGGGAATAACCAAAGATGATTTCACTACTGTCCCAGTTACCTTCCTTGCCAGAAAATGTATTTGTGTGATATGTTTGTATTCAACAGGTATAAGCAAAACATTTAGACATATCTACTTTCATCAAGTGGAGGGAAACTGCTTGCATTGACAAATTCTTTCTAATGAACATCTAGAAAATGGGCAGTAAGGCTCCAGACTTGAAAAATAAGATATGCTTTAGCCATTTCATTATTTTAAATACAATTCCAGGAGAGAAAACAAACAGAGCATACATTTAGTTGTGTCCATTCTTTTCCCTTTGCAGGAATAGAAATAGGATTTGAAGAGGGTGACATATCACCTTTGAAAAAATTTCATCTTTGTGACTGAGAAAAATCAAATATTTAACCCATTCTGTCATTTTTGTTCATTTGAGGGTGTTTCTGAAACTAAAAAAGAAAAAATATTAAAAAATTAAAACCCCCACAAATACACCATTTAAATATTTAAGTATTTTCATATTTGAAAATCATTTAGAAACATAACGTTCTGCAATGATAGCTTTGACCTTGCTAGCAATTGCATTAATAGTTAACTTTGAAGTAGTATATACAATTTTGAATGCAATGTTTTTGTGTGTTGCTGAAGCACAATGTGAAATGTTTGCCACTTCAAAAATCAGTGTGAAAAATTCATTATTCAAGATGAAATTTATTTCATAAGGATTCTGCTCTTTGCTTCTGTGTCCTTCTTTCTAAAAAATGTCTAGCTAAAAGGAGAACATTTATAATTAAATACACCAAAAAAGCTTAAACTAATTTTAGACCAAAGTTTCAAAAAAAGGATGTATAATATGAAAATTATTTAAAGATTATTGACTAACACTTGATCTCTCTTTTACTTAATCTAGAGACTAAAATGATTTTGTAAGGAAAATGCAGTATCCACAATCTCTCCCTTAAAATGTGACTTAAGATGAGTTAGTTGGAAATCTTCAAACACCCTAATCAAGTCAAGTTTGGCACTGTCTCTTCTTAAGACCTTGGTGGCATGAGGAGCATCTTCCCCACCTCCTGATCAGTCACTCCTGTTTGCATCATTCACTGTAGATACCCAGATATAAGCATGTTTTGTCTCAAACATTCTGAGTGTTGCTACGGGAAAGGTGATCAGATGAGAAGGTCCCATGGACGTGGAGCCTTGCTGACCTGAGTGAACTTCCTGCTCTGCCTTGAGACTCATGCTCAGTCCCACCCTCCCAGCTCACTTCCTGGAGAAGAGGAGGCTGTTCACATATGAACAAAACAGTGCAAAAAATCTAATTTGTGTAAGAGGTATGCCCCAGGTTAAATGGAGCAGATCAAGCCCCTTAGTTCTCTTCTCTGGCTCTCTTTCACTTCTCTTTCTTCTGTCTCCTTTTCCTCTCTTTCACTTTCTTTGACTCCCAACCCCAGTTCCCAACCATCCACACAGCAGGACCAATGCAGGATCTAAGGACTGGTGATATTCTTTGTTTTCTTCTCTTTCTTTGCCTGGGAAAAACAGGACTATCATATTCTACCCCACACTCCATACTGAACCTTATTATGGGGTGGCGGAGGTTGTGGAAGTGCATTAGGGCTTGTGAGCCAGCACCTTTTGAAGAGTTTGTTGTGGGCCCTGAGAACTTATTGAAGTGTACTGTACAAAATTAAGGGCTTGCTATCCAACATCTTTTCAGTCTAAATGGTGGGCTGGTTGCTAGTTATGGTGACTGTATATTAAGAACATAAGAGTTCCTGAGAGTAGATCTTTGTTCAGTCTAATGAGAATTTATAGCAAATATTACACCCCTACCATTCAGTCACTCCTGCAGCCCATGAGCTCTGAACACCAAGGGCTGTCAGGGAGGCTAAGAAGTGAGTCAAACATCCAGAGGTATAGGCTACTATCAAGTAGTACATCTTGTCTTTTGATTTTTTATGATGTCTCCAGATCAGAGGGAGAAAAATAGTGTGTTGCTAAAACAAATGGTCTTAGGCTGTGTCAGGTGGTGTGTATTTCTAATCAAAAAAACCCACAGAAAATAAGTGTTTCATTCACTATCTACGATCTTCTATAATCATATAATAGCAGTGTGGACTGTAGCGTTAGGTAAATACACGGGGCATGTTTTAGTAAAGTCACATAAAACGTGTCCTGCACTGTACAATCATTTTTACATTTGATTCATTTGTATCTAAAAGCAAGTTGTATTGTATATGAAGGCATTAGGAAGATATTATTACATTTTTCTAAGTAATGCAGTCAATGAATAATTCCTTCTTTTATCTGATTACACCTCCTCTAATCTTATTTAATTACATTAGATGTTAAATTATGATGAACTAGAAATGTTCTACCCTCTGGTACTGCCTTTTTTATCTTAATATTAAACTTCTAAATTCTCACATTCAAGCTCCTAGTGTTTTTCATTAATTGCTCTTAAAATTACAGTTGACTTCCTAAATAACAGCTGTTTTTAATCTTCCTTTAAGCAAGCACAGGTATGCAAGGGTGACTATGTACTCGGTAATCCTTCATTAGCAAGGTGAGTGCTGTGCATGCTGTAGCACTACAAAATGTAGTTGAGTCTTCGCCCGGGCTCATCTCTCCCTGGCTTGGTTTATATACGTTTTAGTTCATAGCCAAAACTTGACTACCTGACTATAGTTTCTTTAGTTATCAATATCCATTTCTTCCTTACAAATCTATGGATGATATCCTATTTTTCACTTGATATTTGATTCCTGGTTAAGTTTTCCAGCTATTCCATTTAAACTGGAGATAGATAATCTGTTCCTTCCAGTGCAATTCTACAATCTGTACAATTGGAAATCTTGTCTGAAAACCTACCATAAATATAAACCTCAGCAGGAATGTAATTGTCCAAATTGTCCTGATGCACTCTGCTGTTTTCAGCAAAAAAACGTATATTTGACTCATTATTTACTTATATTTAAGGTCTTGGAGGTGCAAAAATTAATTTTATTCTGATTCTACAGGATATGGCACTACATTTTCAGTATTTGAGTAGACCTGTTGTATGTTATTATTGCAGAGTAATAAATATCAACATTATCTGGTCACTACTTTAGTCCTCTAGTATTCTTTCAGAAGGGTCTATATGTGACTGTATGTGCACACATGTACACAACACATGAAGAGAGACAAAAAAGAGAGAGAAAAGTAATTCAAGTCCCATGAGGAAAATAAAAAATTAAAAACCCCAACCAAACAACAACAAACTGCCTGGTCAAATTAATAATTGGAAAATAAAATATTGTGCTACTTAATTTGAGTATCTGGAAGTTAATTTTCAGTAGAAATGGTTCGTTTCAGCTTCTATTTCAGCTGCAATATGAAGCTGTTTTCTTCAGCTCTGTTCTCCATTAAAGACGTACAACTACATTCCCATAAAGAAGGCAGCTCTTAAAAGGTGGGCTATTCACTTATTTATACCTATTCTTTTGCCATTTTTCTTTGTTTGCTGCTTCATACTGAAAAAATAGACTCAGTCTAAAAAATACAAACAGACCAAAAGAATTGGACAGAATGAAATAGTAGGCAGTTTTACTGTAAAGCACAGAACAGAAAGATATCATTTTTTGTGCCTTCTCTGTTCCTTTGAAATGGTTCTCCAAAATGGCTTTCCTGAAGTCATTTTTTCTTTAGAGCTATAACTGAGGGTATTCTGTCAGCTTTCCTTTTCTTTTGTACAGGTTTATAGTTCTCTATAAGCAGAATGCTAAAAGCAGGTACAGTAAAATGTCAGGTCTGCAGTCACTTCATAGCTATGGCAACTTGCCAGGTTATTTGCACTTAACTCTGTGGCTCATGTAGAAAAATTAATGTCTTCAAAAACATGCATTGTTGCAATACATAGATATAAATGGATTAAAATAATATTATTCAGTGATTAGGCTTTTTTTTAATTAGATACACTAACGATTTTTTCCAGATGATATTTTTTGCAAGACTTCTATATGCATTCATAATATAACATTAAAATTCCATAATTCAGTTGTGTTTTCCCTTACAGATAGCAAAAGAAACATTATCCCTTCACATTAGAATATGCTGAAACAGGAAAGCACTCTCTGAATTGCTGAAAGGGATGGTATGAACCTGAGCATTTCAGAGTATTCCCTGTAAAAACATTGCTTGTCTCAGATGCCAGATAAATACCACATACCCTTTTCCAACCAATATAGGAGCACAAAGCTGTCTTGTTCAGAAATAGAGACTTCTTATCTCAGGTGGGTGACAGCAGTCATACAGTTCTGAATTATTGTCATCTTTATGTGAAAAATGCTTCATACTGGTGATTCATATCATGTGGACAATAATTGCTTGTACAATATTCTGCTCAACAAACAAGTCAGAAGTCTAAGTAGGTTGGGGTGTAAATCAGCAAAAGTGACTAACTGGAAACTCCTGTCAGCAGAAAAATAAAGTAATTCTGTTTCAAGCAAGTAACAAATATTCCAAGCTCATCTGATACTGTTATAATAAATGGTTAAAAGCTCAGATGTTAAGAAATTAATCCAAGAGCCTCTCTATGAAAATGCCATGGTCCCAGTACATAAAATTCAATGTGGATATTATAGGCACAAATATCTCACCAAGCAAAAGTATAGATTTAACATCTTGAAAATTCTAAAATTAAATCATAGGTTAAAAGCCATTATAAAAACAAAGCTATTACAGTAATGTAATTGTATTTTACTAATATCATAGTCACATCTTAAACTCCAAGATAAGGTGATGCTTCATTGTACAAGCATTATACAAAATAGTGTTGAGCCATGATTAGCTCAGTTCTGCCTCAGCACAGGCAGACCTATGTCTAAGCAATCTTCTTCTCAGCAAATTTTCTCCTATTTACGCTCCATAACTTCCTGAGAATGCAGTAGTTACCTAGATGTTTGAGGAAATATGATGATATACCACTGTATACCTGAACATAAGCCTGAAAATGTATAATTATTCAAGTACTGGCCTGTGTAACTGGCAAGAAAAAGAAAGATAAAGGGATAAAAGGGATACCCCATTTTTTAGAAGTTACATTTGAGCTGCAAACTTGCCCTGCAGCTTCTATGGCTGTGCTGCCTCTTTGGTGAGAAGAGGCTGGGGCAGTTGGCAGGAGCTGCAGGTATCCCAGCCCCAGACAGAAGGCTTTCCTCTAAATGCTAGGTTCCTCTTCAGCTCACATGCTTGATCCCAGTCCTGCAGCTAAGATACTCTCCAGTCAGAGCTTTCAAGCCCTGAAGCTTAAGTTTTAGTTCTCAAGTCATCCTTAGGCTTTATGATTAACAAAAGTGCTGAAGCCTGAGAGTTGCTGCTATAATCAGGTCAGTCCCTACTTTCTGATGCTGCTAAATCACAGTAAACATCGCTTTTGCCAAAACACTTTTGCTGACCGCAGGTGATGGGGAGAAGGAATACACTCATTTATATTCCACCTACTTCCCTTATATGTACATAATGCACTTACCCATAAGCAACACTTCATTATTTCTCAGCTAATCCTTCACTGGGAGTTACACAGGGCAAACCCACAGGCAGTTAGATGCCTCTGATATGGACAATATTACCTTGTGCTTGGATGGCAATTTTTTGTTCCTCTTGTGTTACATCATCTTTAAGCACTGCAGATAATGCATGTTGATGAAGCATAAGGTTCTGTATCTATTGCTTGTCTTCATTATCCATTCATTGGCTCAACCTGTTCACTCAGACAGGAGTAACTGTGGCTGCACTGAAAGACCATAATTACATTTTCCTTACTAAGCCGTTGCTTCTTGATCAGCAAAGTATATCATTAAATCCATGTACACATTTTGCAGCATAACTTTGATTTCATTTTTCTTCAAAATGCATTTTAATTTCTTGCACAAAATGTACAATAAAAAGTGCAATTATTATTAAACAAATAAATAGAGTCAGTGACAGCAGCATATAACTTTAAGTAGATCAACTGTCTTCAGAAAAATAATCTTTAGAGAGGTTTGTCATTATGTTAAGCAATTGTAGGTGGGAAACTATAATGAAAATATGAATGTTCATATACAGAAAAAAATCCTGAAATGTTAAGGTCTTCTCAAAACCTGTTAGGCAGTCAAATAATTCCCTCAGCATTTGTCAAGAAAACAAATATTATACATTGCAAATGTAATTGCTATAAGGAGAATAAAAATAAAAATTAAAAAAGCATATTGACAACTTCACAACGAATGAGATCCTGTTCTCTTTTTTCTTCCTGACAATTTGAAAAATTATAATATTTAATTTAGAGGCTTGAAAGGAAATTGTCCCTTGCAAGTTCAGAGAATTACCAGAATTCCAGCTGTTTCAGTTTTAAGGGTATTTCTGTAGTTCTACGCATCTAAAGACAATAGGCCAAGGAAAATTCCTGTCTTTCCTTTTTATATGTTAAACTGTCAGATCAAGGTTATGACCATAGTTACCTTCAGGCATAAGGGAAGAAAAAAAGAAAAGAAAGAAAAACAGGAAAAAAGAAATAAAACTAAAAAAGAACAACCAGTTTTTCACAAGAACAAATTATTCTGGCAATACTACTAATCACATCTTATTTGCTTCACTTGTGTCTAATTCAAGCCAAGTGTTATGTCTGTACAGCCCCATTTGGCACCACTGATGCTGTCAAGGTCAAAACCAGCAGAACATTTTCCTTACCTGATGGAAACCAACATTTATTTTCCTTTTCAAATGGCATTTAGTGCTGCTTAATGGATCCTACATATCATTCTGGAGATGCAAGATTTGATCTAAGGTCTGTGTGAAGTCTTTTCATCGGGTTTGGTATGCTTTGCTTTGCTTTGCTTGGATCAGAACTTTTGTTTACCTCTGGTCAAAGAGAATATGACAATTGGTTTGCCCTAAAGAGGTCGCCATGCAGGGAGGAGATGCTGTGTTCTGCCGTTGGCCTCAGTGCAGCAACTGATTTGCTCTTCTCAGGGGCAAAGAACAAATACATAGGACATTTTAATACTCATTGAAAACCCCCTGTTCTAGGCATAATAATAGATCTCAGATGGCCACATTTAAAAGAGTTGCCCACATCTCCTTTATTGTGAAAAAGAGTCTTTTTCAAAACAAGGCAAGATGGTTGGTTTGTGGTGGTCTTAAATAAGAACAGGAAAATTAAGTCTACCCTTATGTACATTTTTTGTTCCTGTTCCTTACCTTCCAATGTATTACATGAGAATATTTCTCAATACCAAGAACAAAAATGTTTAATGTTAGGTTTTGTCATATTTGTTCTCACTATTGGCCAGTAGTAAAAAAAAAATAAAAATTTAATGTCTTCTTAGTATCTTTTCTATCTCCAAGAAAACTCATTTCAGATACTGAAAATACCTGAGAAACTATTCATATCTCTACCAAGTCTTATAAGCATTTTCTGTCCCAAAAAGTCTTAAAAGTTTCTTATCCACTGGATAAAAACACAGTTAAGGAAGCTGAATAAAGTTTTAAGCAATCAACAGAGAAGTTTACAACGTGGTCTATAGGGATTTATATTCTATAAATTGAAGGCTTACACCTAAGTTTACAAGTGGGTAAGATGCAGATGGGAAGAGACCCAAGGTATTGTTAAGTTACCTATAAATCTATTCCACTGTCCCACAGCCATTAACATCACAGGCCTCTTGATGTATTAGGCATTTCATCACAGGGAATGCAGTGCTGCACTAGTACTTTTGCAGCACATTGAATGTTTTTTTCCCCACCACACCTACTTGATATGATGCATGAGGGAGAAAAAGTATCTTGTAGTGACACTGTCGAGTGTTCTGTAAGCCTGAAATGTCATGAAATACAGTGACAGTTGGACAAGTTGCAGAGAAAGCATCATCTGAGCCAAAAGGTGCCGGCAGAGCTTTATTAAATAATCTCACTTTTTTTGGACTCATGAGCTTTTCATTATATACCAACCTCAAAGAGTAAAATACTACTACCGAAAATGGAAGCAATAATAGCATATTCCATGCATAATGAAATTTCAGGATTTGCACATATATAACCCGGAATAAGAAAGCAAGGATATGTGTATGCCAGCTGGGATTCTCCACAATTTTATTTTACATCTAGAATACCTCTGAAAATACCATCTGTGGAAATGAAAGCTTTCTTTAACTTTAGTGTAGAGGAGATTACAAACTAATTATTAAGGCTACAGTATTATTCTACCATCGTCACTCTCACGGTAATTAATCCTGCCAATCCAAGTCACTCTGCATGAAACAGAGACAATATTCCATGTGCTGACAAAATTTCTTTTAAGTTATACATTAGCTAGGAATATTTCACAATATCTAAATTCAAAAGGAAAAATATAAATCCCTTTTTCATAAGCAGAAAACAACAGATGCATAGAATGAAAATTAAAATCTTAGCAAGTATGTCCTAATGAAAAAAGTAATGCTAATTCTATTTATGTTGTTTGAATAGGGCTCAAATCAACTTGGCCTAGTGGGGGATGTCCCTTCCCATGGCAGGAGTGTTGGAACTAGATGATCTTTAAAGTCTCCAGCACAAAACATTCTGTGATTCTATGATAATTTTATGGAGCACATTTGTTCTAGTTCTCTTCCATTTACAAGAAAACTCTTGTTTTCTGATGTTTTTCTCTTTACAAATTCTTAAAATTAAACCCTGAGTAACTTCTCACCAACACCCTACTTACCAGGGATGTTCAACAATAATTTGTCTGCCGGTATAGATCACTGTGTACAGCTCACCTGCTTTTCCTGAAAAAGCATGTCACCCCATGGAATATGCAGCTGCATGCCACGGCTCCTGTTTTGGGAATCTTCCCTGCCATGCATGCCCACTGCTAAGAAATGAACAAAAAAGAAAATAGAAAAAAAGTGACAATTGATATATGGATTCCTTCTTGTGGGAAATACATATTTTTATGGACATAGCAAGACAACAACAACAGCCTTAGAGGTTCAACTTATTTTTCACCTGTGGGGGGAAATAAAGGTGATGGAAGAGGAGACACAGCAAACTGCTAGGGGATTCAGCAAAGTTTGACAAGCAGACCCCACAAAACTCTCAGCCTTAGTCTGTAAGCTTGTTGCTATTCATTCAGTAGGGGCTCTTGTTACAGCAGTCAAGGCCCTATGAACAATGAGGTGCATTAGAGCTAAATTATGCACCAACACCCTGATTTATCACTAAGAACTGTACTAAATTAAGTAGAAATTCTAAATTAAGGAGAAAATCGGAAATTAAAAGGCAAGGCTAATTTATTAGGAAATCATTTGCTAACTACCAGTATTATGGAAATAGTTCTAAAAATAAAGCCCCAATGGAAAAATATATCACTAATGCACACAATTTTTGAAATGCAAGAACTCTTGGAAAGTTTAAAGACTCCCTAGGGCAGACATGCTTCCCTACCCCCAAATACTAGATAATTAACTTAAACTTTTACAACTAAGATTTTAAAAGAGGTGAAAAATAAGATCTTTGGAAACTGAAGTTAATTCATAATAAATCTTGGAATACTGAGGAAATTCCAGAGGACTTGAACTAAACTAATTTTCTTCCAGTATTTTAAGAGGCTACATAGCAACTCAAGTAATTATAATCCTGTCATCACAGCATCATTTATAGGCAGAAGGATGGAACAATTGGTATGAAGCTCAATTAATTTAAAAACTAAAGTAGGATAATCATTTAATTGATATCAATCAGATCTTGTCAAAATAACTTAATATGGATTTTTTTTTTAGATTTGTAAAGAGACTGATAAAAGCACTAGATTTAATTTAATATGCTGCAGCAACTGTGCAATTTTACTTGGTACCCAAAATTAATATAGCATAAAATTAATGGGGCATGGATTAAATGGTAAATGGATTTAAAACTGTCCAGCACATCTCTAAGAATAAATATAAAGGATAGGAAGTTTATACCTTTTAAGGAAATATTAATTAATTATATTTTTTTTCAACCAAGAGAAACTGTATTCTGTGGTCAAGCTGGTAAAAAATAACATTTATCATCATAAATAATAAAACCACACTACTGGTATTGAACAGAAATTTCTTCATAAATTTCTCGCTAAGTATACATATATATAAGAAAATTCAGGGTCATATACTTAGGAGTAAAATTGCTAACTCTACTTAAAGATTTCTGAAAATGACTAAGAAATTTCAATGTTTCTCGTCAATAGACAAAAAAAACTTCAAAGAGTAAAACCTAATAGACTAATACAACACCTGAACATGTAAGCAGAATTATAGCAAAGAGAAGTTAAGCTGTACAACTTCCATTTCTGACATCAAGTCTTGACTTTTGGTTGCATTCAGGTTTGATGTACGTAGCTAAAGACGTGTGTTCATAAACTGGTGCTTTAGAGAAAAATCTCAGAAAAGCCAGAATGACCAAAAACTAGTCATGATTCTTTCATTTTTCAAATACTAATTTAACAGCTTATTTTATTACTCTATATATACAGATGGGGTCCAGGAAATTGCTATCTACTTATTCTCCTGCTTACCATATCTGATATATAAACATCTCATGTCCACAGTTTGAAACAAGTCTGGATCAGTAACATTTTTTTTGTTTTCTAAAAGAGTAAGAATTTGTTGTATTTTGGAAGCATGGGGTGAAAAGAATATTTTCACAAATTACTATTTTTGGATTCAGCCTAATTTTTTTTTCTAAGGAAATATGTGAAGTATTTCAGAAAGATTAATTCAAGAAACTTCAGTGATCTGAATGATATTAATGAAATCATAGTCAAGGAACTGTTGAATGCTTTATTACTTTGGAACTACTGAGTAATCTATTACTTACAAAATACCTGAGGAAGACGGATTCATATTGATCTTTCATTGCCTTGCACTTTCAGTAAGGCTCATGTGATTTAAGTGGGTTTCTTATGCATAAACAGTTTTAGCTAGACCTAAGATTGTTTCTTATAGCAAACAGCATTTTCTAAGACCAAGTCCATTTTTCTAGAGAATCGGAATATGACTTAACCATGTGGAAAAAGCACATTGCACTCCTATGATCTACACAACATTTCTTATGCTTTCCATGGCTAATTCTAGGGCTATTTAGTCCTCATTTTTATAATGAGAATTCTTAATAAACTCTCCATTTGCAAGCAGCAGTTATACTTTTCCACTCCAGTTATTCTAATTTAGCTCTCCTTTTTTTTTTTTTTTTTTGAGACTTTCTCCTCTATTTAATGTGGTTCAAAACAGAGTGCAGACAACAAACTCTCAGAAATGGAAAGCTGCAATGCACAAAAAAACAAGATCATAGTTATTAGATTGTCATGCTAATCATGTTTGCTTGTCTTCTTAAAGGTGGTCAATAACAAGCTAAATGCATACTTCATAACACAATTCATTAAAATTATAGCATATTGTATGATCACTCATAACATAATCTATAAACAAAACCATGATGCAGTTGTGTGCAACTCTGGGAATACCATCCAGCCGATCTACACTTACAGGTGGCTGCATAGCTGGAGCAAAAGCAGTGCCGCTGAATATGGTGACAGATTAGAGGATCTTTCCATTAATTGCACCACTTGATGTCTGTGTACGTGTTCATTCTCTTTAGAGGAAGACTGAGAGGGTCTTGGGGCAGACATATAGGCCAGAAGCAGACTCTTGTGTTGAGCAAGGACTCTGTTACCTTAAAAGGGAGGCTATGGTGGAGTAGCAGATTCCAGAGTAGATCCCAGGAGCATTTAGTCAACATCTAAAGGCTCTGCATATAACATTTGTCTTCTACAGGGGTATATCAATGCAGTAGAAAGATGGCTGCATTTGCCAGAAGATAGTTTGGGGACTCTTCCAGGCCATAAAAGTGATACATGGGGCAGAAGAAGGGTGTTCATGGTTTTGAGGAACAGTAAAGTGCATGAAAAACCATACTGAGGAAATTATACAGGTCACCTACAGTAATCTGCAGAGAAGGCCTCAGTAGATTAAGGGCAGAGTTTCTAAAACAGGCATACTTGAACACATTTTTAGAGCTGGTCACGTTTTGTAGAGGTAACAGGCTCAGGTAGACCAAGATGACATGTGTAAACTGTGTGCTGTTTTCTTTCATTTCCATTTTATCTGTGCTTTCTTTTGACTGGAGTAACTCATTCCTTCACAGTGAAAAATTAACCACACTGTCATGTTTATGCCATCCACAAAGTCAGGTTGAGACAAAAAGTGACCCTTTAGAAGATGAAATTTCTCGGCCTAATATGTCAAAAAAGAAAACTGCATACATTAGAAATAGAATAGCTAGAAACACTTTTATCACTTGGATATATTTCTTAGCATCCTGGTTGTCTAAGAAATAAGAATGCCAAAGTTGGTTAGAAATTGAGAAAAGCTGGTAGCAGGCCAGCAGTTTATTTATTCATATGTATTTGTGTTGGAAACAGGAAAGTTGTTTTTCAGCTTGCTAAATAAGCTCTTTGCAATGACAGAGAGAAACATAACTACAAGTTTTCAGATGTGTATTTTAACATGTTACAAGATTGAAAACGAAGCTTAGGTTGGCAGTACTGCAAGTCAAAGAAAAGGTGATAAGCTGGATGGTTTTTTAATTTCTAGAAAATAAATCCACATTGGTTCATAGATTTGCAAACAGAAATCTGTTCTTCTTCAAGAACATCTCTTCCTTTTTAAAGAAAGAAAGGTCTATGAAAATACCCTAGGTGTTAGCAGAACACGTTATATGTCAGTGTCTAAGTCATCTAAGAAGTTATCAGAATGCCTTTAACATTTTCTAGCAGAGAATGGGAGAGCTCGTTTGGGCAGTGATTTGTCTGTGAACAAGAGGGCAAGCTCATCCACAAGACGTGAAATCAATTTGTAATAAATTTCCTAGAGAAATAAGCAATTTACTAAAGGGCACAAAACACTAACTTGTTAAGAGAATTTGAAAAATCCACAGAGGGTTCAATCCTGCCCATTGTGTGGGAAATGACATGTAGTACAAGGACACTAGGAAAAAGGAGAAGAGGAGGTAGCCTGCAAGCTTCAATGTTCACACAGGTAGTCAGAGTGCTAAGCCATGGACTTTTAAGCAAGAAAGGAAGTTTATTTTGGGAATACTATGCAGCTGCCAGAACTCGCAGCTGCCAGAACTCACAGCTGGGTAGCAAAAACACATGCACAGACTGCAGGTCTTCTGGGCTATATATATCAAGGGGCTTTCTGACCTGCACAGTGCTGCTTTTCTGAGCCGTCCCCTTTCCCTCCCCGTGTTTGCTTTCCCCACCTATGAGCAAGGGAATGTCTCTCATCTATCTCAGCTGAGAAACAGCTTCTGAGGGAAAGACCAAGAGTGATCGTTCTCACATATTCTCACAATGTATGTTTCTGTTACTCACAACAGGTTTCTTGAGCAAAGAGAAGTTTCCAAACCATTTACCTCTTTGAACGTTTCTTGCACAGGGCCCTCTCAACACCCACAGAGGCAATATGTTGAAGTAGTTTGGCTGTTCTGAGTATAAGGAGACAGAATGTAAATCTGGAAAGAAATGGACAGGATTGTGCATTTTCTAAGGTGTCTGGCATGGTCATAGTGTGTTTTTGTTCTCTCTGAAGTCTGACTGCCAGTCTGGCCTACAGTAAATCAATTAAATTAGAGGTTTGGACTGGAATTAACACTGTTACTGCTCACATGCCCCTTCTCCACATTTTCTGACATAGAGACCACATAATCCATGAATTGCAATACTGGATTTGTTAATTGTCTAAATGAATTACTTTATAGATATCCCCATCTGTATCTTCATGAGAGGAACCTTAAAGCATAGGGCTTTGTTACTGGCTTGACTTACGGTCCCAAGTCAGCTGCCTCTCAGAAATGCAATGAAAAGGTTTTGAAGGAAGTATGAAGCAATGTCACTACTGAAATAAAAGGATCACAAAACATTTATTTATAATCCTTTAAATAGCTCCAAGTTAAACTGAACTTTCTGAAGGAATAAAAATGACAGTTGAGATAAAAATCAGTTCCAATGTTTTCAGCTGGCCTGTTTAATACTTTAATCGTCATGATTATGCAGATTCTCATTTAAGATTAAGTACTATCTAGTTGGACATGTATTTATTTGAACCTTAAATAATTGGGATCAGATGCAAGACTGCCTCTCAAATAGACTTTACAAAATTAATTGTACATCCAAAAGTTAATGTAAAATTGCTCAAAGTCAATATTCTATGTAGTGTATTATCTATTTTCTCCACTGAAAGATGGCCATGATTTTGCTGCCTCATTCACAAAAATTTTTCTTTTGTATCTTGATTACCATTACACTTAGTGTCCCTTTAAGTGTTAGCTTCATTTATTTATAACATGAGCAATTTTTTTATTTTAAATTATGTGTTTGCTGAATTCTGAGGCTCAATGCAACAGGTTGTCCACTTGTACATCCTTTACCTGTGTTCCTACAAAACTTCTGTTTCAGTGAAAAGACAGAAAATTACATCTCTTAATTACTTCTATTTCAAGAATTCTAATTATAATTCAAGAAAGTCCTTAATATTCTCCCTGAATAATGAAGAGTATTACTTTTTAATCACTGCTTGATGGATTACAATCAGCATGTCTAGACAAAGTTCATGTTTATCTCCTGGTAAACTATCAAGCAACAATTATTCATCTTGTCCATTTGTAATAAATATTTATTTATTTATTTAATAAGGAATGTTCAAAAGCTCACAAGACAACGTTCTCAGATGATAAACAGATCAATAGTGCTACATGCTAAATTGCTTTGAGATAACAGGGACATGCAAGAAATTGAGCAATGAGGTAATGAATAGGAATTTTTATTGGTTTTGTTTGCATCTGATTATCTTATCCCATGTGCAGAACATTTAAGGAATTTACTTCTACATACCAAAAATATTTAGATCATATTTCTTGTACTCATATATTAAATTTATTATCTCTGGTGCCCTTACACTTTTCTGTAAAGGCATAGGGCAAGACCTAAATAAATTACAGTTATATCTTATTGATTGTTCTCCATGCAACAGCTTTACACAGAGAAATGGAATGAGTCCAATCTAATATAATGTAAGAAAAAGTTTATTTCTAAAGTAAAATAGCTTCTTTCACTGGTTATGACAAAGAACCAGAAACAAAACCTCTAGCAGTTACTGATAGCCTCAGATTTTTTTACTGTCTTGGACTGTAAATCTTGGATCATTTACTTCCTATTGAACTTCATTAACATTACAGTGCTGAGAAAAAAAGTTCAAAAGACATTTATAAATATCTATAGCTAAAACTTTCACTTTTTCTTTTTTAAATCTGTGGCCTTTTTTTTTTTTTTTTACTTTTGCATGTGTGTTTTGTAGTATTTTTTTTTTCTCTCTTCTAATTTGGGAATGTGTAATAGATAAGCAGAAATAAATTCAAAAAAATAAAGTCAAGGAGCAAGATCACATTTTGAGTATTTAAGTCTGAAGTTTATGCTAAGAGTTCTTGCCAAGTTTCTGTGCCTTGAGAAACGTCCTTCCACCTATTCCAGCAGGGGTATTTTAAAGAGAGCAGTAGACGAATAGCCAGAGGGATGCCCTTGCTATAGCACTGGAACATACAAAAATCTGATAAAATCAATTTGCTGGTAATTCCTTCTTCCTCACTCATTCAATTAATGTCTCTCTATTTCTGTGCTCTGCTGATGTACTGTTTTACAACTAACATGCACTGACCCTACATTAATCTGTTTTGAAACACAGTATGTGAATAGCTAATATTTATATATTACATCTGGCTGAAATAGAATTATGTTTTGTGAGGTAGAGTTCTTTTCTTTTTCTTATCTTTTTTCTCTATGTCACTTCCAAATTTACTAGTGAGGACATATCTTTCTGAAAGTCCCTGAAAGAGAGTATACTTGAAAATTCAAAAAAATAATTGACATTCACGAGTAACTTTAGACCTTTATTGCATCCACAATCATTACTAATAGTACTGAGCTACTATTTCCAAACACAAGATATGTCCTCATCCATTGTGTACACTATGTGTCTGCAAACAAGGGGAAGTGCTAGTGTTTGCACATGTTTTTAATCTGAAGCTTTCTGACCCACTTTCTTACATAAGAGTGTTCATTCCCTGAGTGTGGATCCATAGAGCTGAAAAAGGAAAAACCAGTTAGGGTTTGCAGGGCTTCTGCTCAGAAAGAACAGTTGGACACAGGCACAGATCAGCTGAGGAGGTGGAACAGTTGTGATACTAAAAGTAAAGATTGTCCAAATAGAAGTGCCCTCCAGCATCCTGAATCATGGAGTTGTTAAGTGGCTTGCTTGGTTTTGATGGCAAACAATATTTTGAAGGACAGAAGTTAATTGTGTGTAATGTCAATTTAAGTTTTAAAGAACAATTATGTGATGCAAGGACTTTAGTTCTTCTTTCTGGTTAGGGAAAAGCTCTGTAGTTGACTGAACTCTTAACAGCAGTCAAACACCTTCCCAGCCCCAGGTTTACTCCCCTCTCCAACAGGATGGAAAGAAAATAGAAGAAAGTCAAGATAATGGATCGAGATAATGACAGTTTAATATGAAAAACTGAATCTGTGCATAAAAGAAAAGGAAAAGAATAAATTCATTCACTGGTTCCCATTGGTAGGCAGATGTCAAGACACTTTGTGGGAACCATGGCATCAGCACATGGAGTGGTTGCTTAGCAAGACCAACACCATAACTATGAATGTTCCCTCCCCTTTCTCTTCTTTTCCCTGAGCCTTTATTGTTCAAAACAATGTCATGGGATATGGAATAGAGTTGGAGTCAGCTGTGTCCCAGATGTATCCCCTCACAACCTCCTGACCATGCCTAGCCTACTTGCTTTGGGAACCAACAGGTAAGAGAGAGTGACTTGCTACTGTACAAGCACTCTTCAGCAGTAGCCAAAGCATTGGTGTGTCATCAACACTGTTTCAAACACAAATGCAAAGTGCAGCATATGGGCTGCTACGAAGGAAGCTGGCTCCATCCCAGACAGACCCACTACAGGAACAGAGAGGTGGTTATCGTTCTGAACCAATGGAGAAACTGAACTTTCCATAACATGGATGGGAGAGATTTGAATTTCTAACACAGAGACCTGTCAGTCCACAGGAAGGAAAAAAAAAAAAAAAAAAAATAAAAAAAAAAAAAAAAAAAAAAGAAATCTCTGGAGAAGAAAACCAGCAAATGGGAAGTGTAGCAACATCAGTAAATTAAAGAGCAACATGCGTATGTCTTGGCATCTGTCCTGACTATATTTCCACTAAAAGGTGATACTGTGCCCCTGTTTTTTTTTTTTTCTATTTTGATGAGTTTTGCCTTGATGCCAACACAACATATCTCTCAAGAATTAGGATGTTTCAGTTACATCACACCACTAGGCAGTAGCATTTTATAAGGCAAATGAAAGTTGACCTGTGATGTTTTCAGTCTAAGCATATGCTTATGGAGCAGTCAGTACAGCACTTCCCACGAAAAGCAGAGATAACTGATCCAATATCACAGGTACCAGCCACAGTTTCACAGCAGTAGTAGAAACATGGTGGGAACTGTAGGAACTAAATCCCATTATAAACTGAAAACTTTTTCTGCTCAAGAAAAAGGTAGAACTTCAGGATATATGTAATAGGCACGATTTCTGTTTCCATGGGAAGAAAAACTACCTAAAATCTTATCCCTTTCAGATATGTTTCACATTTTGACAAGTCCCTCAGAAAGCTGCCATACAGGCATAAATCACAGAGCAGTTGAGGTTGGAGGTCTTCTGATCCAACCCCCTTGCCCAGGGCTGGTCAGCTAGGCAAGCTTGTACAGGCCTGAGTACTCTAAATTTAAACTGCTAAGTTTTGAGTATCACCACAGTTGGAAACTCCACAACCTCTCTGGTGAACCTGCTCCAGTGTTTGGCAGTCACAGTAAAGAAGTTTTTTCTTGTGTTCTGATGATGTTTCCTGTTTACTTTTGTTGTTGTTGTTGTTGTTATTCTTGACCAGCACATCTTTTTCTGTCAGTGGGCACTACCAAAAAGTGTCTGCGTCCCACTTATTCGTTTCCTTCCATCAGGGATTTATGTACTTTCCCTCCAGCCATCTCTTCTCCAGGCTGAACAGTTCCAGCTGTCTCAGCCTCTCTTCTTATGAAAGATGCTCCAGTACTTTAAGAAGACATGACGGAGAGAGATGATATCTCAATATTAGTAGTAGAATAGCTGGATGCTGTAGTTGTTTATTTGTTTTAAAAGATTTCATTGAAAAGTCTTTTTCTTTCCAGTACTATGTATTGAAGAACCCAAATGAAGCTCCAACTTGCTGCTTGTGTATGCTGCTCTACTTACTGTATTCTAATCAACATTTTTCCTCTGCCCATGTTCATGATCCTAGTAAGTGATTAAATGTTTTCAACAAAATATAAAGTGTATTTGTGTGTACATTTTTTTTTTTAGTAGATCTGAATCACTTCAGCTGCATTTTTGGCAAACTTCATTCACTTCATCTTCTTGGCATTTCATTATATTTTGTGATCACAAAGTCAACTCTCCAGCAACAAAGCGAAACACGACTCTTTGAAATAAATGTTGTCATTAACAAGCCATGCCAGGCGCAGTGACAGATTTGCAGCTGTAATGAATAACATTTCCCACAAAGTTCTCCTGTCTGACAGAAGAGCTGTGACATTACTTCAGGCAACAGTGCTGGAAACTAAAAGATTGATTGATGCAAGTAGATAATTGAAACCTCAGTACTGTCACATGAATGTCAACCTAACAACGAAGCTACCACTCTACAATAACATTTATCATGCCACAGCCTCTCTCTGAATAACACACACACACAGAAAACATGGAATATTTCTTCATGAACATGAGTTACTGCTAATTTATCATAACTAGCTGATTAATTCTCAGTCTCTAAAAAAAAATTAATTCAGTTACTTATGGTATCTTAAGCTTCCAGTTTCAGTTCAGAGTTCTTGACAAAAGACAATACTTAGTAGGAAGTAGAGATGAGCAACACTGGACCTTTGACATGGTAAGTGATAGCATCATTGTCATGCCTGAAGTTAGATGCAATAATCCATATTTACTCCTGTAAATAAGTCAGTGAGTGTCAGAGATTCTGGGATTCCAGAAGTTATGACTAATTAGTCCTTATGAAAAATGCTTAATGAAAAGCATCTAAATTATTCGATGATGGTTTTATTATTTATTTCAATGGATCTCAGAACACCCTTGAATTTTGCGTTGTAGTTGGAATTAACTTAGATTACAAAATCATATTTAAACTTTTCTGTTAGGATACTTAGAATAGTTCACTATTATTTTTTTTATAATCCCATTAAAACTCATAATAGACATTTCCTCATTTAAGATAATTTTTCCTCTTTCACAACTACCATTACAGAATGGCTTTATTATATGGCTTTCTCTCCAGAAAATTTACAAACCAAATAGCATCTAATATACCTCTTTCTTGGAATGATAGGTGTAAAATGGATCCATGTGAAGCCATTGGATTTAGTAGAATCACATGGGTTTAGAACACTGTACAGTAATTTATATGTGTACCTAGTCTTAAAAAATGACTGATGAAAAATACAACGATGTTCACAAAAAGACCAGTGTACGTGGTATTAGCAAATTATCGCATACCAGCAGATCAAATGTAGAAAAAGTCACTGATAGAAATACGACGTAAAGAGGACAGAAGTCATACCTGTAAATCAGAAATAAATTAAAAAGAAACTGTATTTCATTTTTTCTGATACCTTTGCTGAAAAACTTTTAGTTAATCCTAAGAAAAAAAACAAAAATGCCAACCTGTTATAGTTTCATATCAGAAACTAAACATAATTCGCCTAATAAAGTGTGGCATGAAATAATATTCCAGAAAAGTTGTATAGATTTTCCTCTGCTACTGATGTTAAATGTAATATATTTTATCATTTGTCATGATTCTATAATTTATTTACCACTATTCAACACACAGGTCTGACAGGAACAGCTCATAAGATGGGTTAAATTGTCAGCCTCTGCTGAGAATCTGGCCTGTCTTTTACTATTTTCGTCTTTTACTGATTCTCTCTCTAGATGTATCTTTCCTCAAGTTCCCCTCAGGCTTCTTTCAATCTCCTTAAGTTTTTTTTCTTTCTCTTCTCTCTGTGAGCTTTGTTTCAACTGTTCTGACAATCTGTGGACTGATTCCTGCAGTTCTTAAGCATTCATCATGTTCTCAGAAGCAGCTTTGGTTGACTTCACCAGAGGCAGCACAATTTCGCCTGTGGTTATTCGCTTTTCCTTGTGTCTCTTTTCCATTTCGTTTCATTGAGTGGAAATTTGATTCAATCCTTTCCTGCTCTGGCCTGGCTTCCTTCATTCCTGCAATTCTTTTCTGCTGACTTTATCCTTTGTTGTTTTTCTGTCTCTCTTCTCTCCTACTGACAGAGTAAGAGAAAAATACTGAATTAAGAAGCCGCCTTTGTTTGGGTGGGACCTCTAAAAGACTGAGACAAATACTGCCTGGGCTCAAGGAGGATTTAGGAGACATAGAGAAATTTCTTTCAATGAATTTTCTTACTTCCTGACTTTAACAGCAGATCAGCCATTAAAATACTCAATAAAATGTTCAATGTGCTTTGTTTTTATAAGGATTTGTTAATTCCTATGCTTGTTTTGGCTCACTTCTATTACAGACAGGGAGTTATAAATAGGGAGTTACATCTCTATGCTCTTTGACTCTGTTTAGACTTCATTTGATTTACTATATTTTAGTTCATACTCAAAAAACCTCTCTAAACTTAATACAGATTTTAATGTTAGGAAACTAAAGATACTAACTGAATTTGTTGTGGGTTTTTTTTTTTAAAAAAGAAAAAAAAAAAAAAACTTCCTTTTCTTGTTAAAAATTCATTTAACTATTTTATACTCTGATCAATTTTTCTGAAGTTCCTATATATCAGAAAACTGTCAGAAATTTTTTTTATGAACAGTCTATTTGAATTAATTCAGAATAAACCTTGGAACAGGATCAAGGTGCTACTGCAGGGCTCGATCCCAGCTGGCTTTCATCCTTCACTGGACACAGCTCCTTGTCTGGTCGTATTCTGCAGTTGCAAATCTGCAAGTGGAGCAGCAGCCATCCTCCTGGCACTATGAGCTCCCAGCCTTGACCACCATGGGAGTCTCCGTTTTCCATCCTGATAAGCACAGACTATTTTCTTCTTCAGTACAGCTGGGGATTCAGATTCCTGATGCTGCAGGGTCTCACAGGAGATCCATCTGCTCTCTTTGTCCTCATCTCTGGTGTTGCACAGTGTGACCTCTTCCCACGGTTTCTTTACCTGGTGGCAGAGATCCTTCACCAGCAGTATTCAGTCACGCAAATCTACAGGGAAAGTAAAATAGATAGCAGCAACTAAGGCAAACCGTGAAATGCTATGTGTTTTCCTCAGCAGAGGGTAAAAAACTTCCCTTGAACTCTCCTCTCCTCTATGAAGACTCATTAAACAGACTCATAGGATGTGCTGTGGAATATCCTGTCTCTGTGAGTGTACTTAATCCCTTCATTTCTATGCACAAGAATCTTCAAATGGCAACAATACATGAAACTAAAAGCATGATTGGTGGTTTAGATTTTTAAATAGGAGACCACAAGTGAAAAAGTATAATTCTACATAATTGCAATGAGATACTATATTTATAAATAACAAAATTTAATACATAGTGGAATAGACATTGAAAAGCTCAATTCATAATGTGTTCCTGTAAAAGAAGTAAACTGTGAAAAGGTGAGGGTAGGAAGCTCTTCTCTTTGCCTTCTTGCAAAGAGGCTGGTTTGGCCTCAAGTCTTTGTATTTTCCTTACATTTCAAGTGACTACCCAAATCTTCCACCATCTGCTCACTGCCAGCCCTCAAACTGGTAAAAACCAGCCAGCTTTCCTAGAACTAAGCTATATAATGCCAAATGCCAGATGAGACACAAAGGTTCTTTGTAAAAAAATGTAATGTTATATACCAAGTGAAGTAATACAATAAATAAATAAATAAATATATAAACTGCTCTACCAGAAATTAACTCTTAATGCCATTAAAGTAATGAGGCATAAGGTCAAAGGAAAGGAAACGGGATTTTAAATTACTATTTTCACTGTGGTGATGGAACCACTGCTGAGACCCCTAATCCGTTCATGCTGACAGACCCATTATCTGCAATTATTATTTATTCAAGTGTAAACCACCATTATGCATGGAGCTGTTGCTACTGCAATAAAAGTTTTAAAAAGCCCTGTACTGTAAGTAGCAACTGACTTCAGCAAGCTGCAGGGGCCTACTGTAAAAAAAAATCTTTCCATTTTCAATCATAACTTGGATCTCATTTGAGTAAACAAAACTAAGTTTGAAGTATCTGCTTGAATCACAAATTTACACCAGGGTTTAAAGTCAAAGTTTATTTACATTTATCATCTACAATTATATTCATGTATGTATACAATGTGTCTACTGTAATGTGTAGTCTAATGTAAAGCTCATTTTTGAAACGCCATAAACAAAGATGGGTGTTGTGTTCTGTAGTAGGCACAATGTTTTTCAGAGTTCTTTGTTGAGAAGACCTGGTCCTGTTGCCTTCCATCTCCCACAGAGAAGACAAACAGTTGCAGATTGTGCCACCGGATGACAGCAGTGCTTCTTCAAATTTTCAATAATCTGATTCATTTCCAGTCTTGACCCTAAAAAGATTATTGTCTAAAAATAGAATGAAGTTAAACAGCATATTTGCAGACTTGGGAGAGACTGAAGAAACTTGCTTTCAATTAAATCATTGGCTCATGTATCTCAAGCTACTGCCAAAAACTAGAAAACATATGACATTTAAAATATTTATCTTTTTTTTTAAAAAGGGAGACATTTTATTCTTGTCACACTGCTGATTTTCTAAAGCAGGTTGAGAAATGCTGATCTGGAAGTCTTTTCAGTTCTGCTGTAAACACTAGGAGTGATTCAGCTGCCCATTGCAGGGACAGGATAGAGACTTCACTGTGGCTCACACAGCAGGATGAGATGATAGGTGCTGGCAAGGGCTACAAAAAGGCTGGATAGTACAGAACAAAAACATGAAAATTAGAAGAGAAGTTGCAGAATTAGAACAGAAAAGGAAGATAGCAATGGCTGCACTATGACCTATGCTATACAGGCCTGTGGTTTCTTGATTTTTCTCTAGAGACAGCTTGGTGGTTAAATGCTGTAACATGTTGCAGGCATATGAATGTTCTGACATACATCATAGTACAGACATGTCCTATGAAGTCACTTCAATACTTATGATGTGGTTATCCAGGTGGGAACATTTTGTTAAAAAAAAAGAGTACATTATCAATATCTTACAGTTGCTGCTCCAAGACTTGGCTACTAATACAGAGAGAGCTCTGAACCCTCTAACTTACCCAGGTTAAACCAAACCACATTTTTATTACAAAAGTGACCCTTCCAGAAGAAAAACTTCAAATGTAGCTTTTGGTTATTCTTGTGTGGGAGGACTTAATTACATATGGGACATGTTTACAGAAGGATCTGTAAGGATCCAGAGTGGATATTGTAGCTCAAGAATGATAGCTTGGAGACAGCAAAGGAACTTCTCTAGAAACTCATTCTAGTAATGATTATAAGACTTTATGATTTTTTCAGAAAGCTACAATTTTATTTTTTTTTTTAATAAAAACAGCCCACATTATATCATTAGACACATCAAGATGATTTAGTTAAACTGGAAGGACGAAGAAGCTTATGTTAACTTTCTCATTTCTGACTTCATTCCTGTGAAACAAACACTGATAAGAAAATAAAGGATGTATAGAATATAGAAGTGTAGAACTATACCAAGACTAAACAGGTATAGACATAATAATTGAAAATTAAAAAAGAAAAAAAAAGTCATATGTGTTTGAAGGTGTAAAATAGACATAGAAAGAGAGAGAAATGTAAACAATGTTGGAAAAAAACCCCTGATTTGTAGTTTATACAGCTTTTGATCTCATGATGAGTACTCTCCACTGTATTTAATATTTCTCAAATCTATCACAGAAACATTGCATTTTTAAATCTAAAGCCAAATCCTACAATAACCTATTAGATATAGACTTCATCTCTGATACCAGAGAGGTCATGTCTGAGCAGAAGTCTAGTTCATATCATGGCCATTGTGCAAAGACATATTGCATCAAAATTAATATGCAGGTAAAAGGATTATGAGCAAATCTGGAAAAGTAATAAACTAAAGGAATAATGCTCCCTTTTCAAAATTCCAGCTTTATGATACAAAGTTCGTAACTTTACAATCTGAAGACACATTCTTTGTCTGATTTTTGTCTCACTGAGTCTGCATGAAGGGTGAGGATGCCAAGAGTGAGATCACCTCCTAAACCTCATTCCTTGTGCCCAGCATAGTGGCAGCACCAGTAGCAAGACCTCTTTCAGTCTCAGTGAGGCACAAATGCACCACAGGGAGGAATATGGCAGTCACTCACAAGATATATACAGAGGTTGTCCCATGGGTAGATGTAGTGGAAAGATGATGTGGGCTCCATGCAAATGGTGTCTCTAAAGATCTTGACTTACATATGTTGAGAAGTCTAATCTGTGTAGCTTGCAATTTAGTCATATGCAGGCATGTTTTCACCAACTCAACACAAACGCCATCCAAGAGTGCAAGGCACTCAATTTCCTCTGTCAGATGCAAATACATTGGAGTCACTAAAGATTTTCAATGAAACAAGAATAATTTAACAAGCAAAGCAACATACTCTTTTCTAATCATACTTTTAAAAAAACAATGAGTTATTGTGGAACCAATTCCAAAAATCTCTGTTCTGAACTGACACAAATCATGGAGGATTTCAACCCGGATTTAAATCTAAGTTTAGCGGAGTCAAAGTAAAGTAAACATAGGGCTTTACGCTGTAAAACATCAAGCAGCCTGAATAGGCTGAATCTCTGTTTCCACTGTCAAAAGCATATTGTCAAAGCAAGAAACCAGAAGGAAATAACAAAGACAATTAGATATCTTCCTATTTTTATATTCTCAGACCTTCTTTTCTGGAATATGTGACCCTGAGCATGACAAAGGCATTTGAACTTAAATGTACATCTTTTAATTATTAATGTCACCTAGTAAAACTTCATCATGCAAGGATAATGGACAGTGGAAATAGGCAGGCCATTGTTGTGCCATTCAGTATGATGGGTCTAAGCATGATCTCTATTTCATTGGTGCAGATCTGAATGTATCACATCCATCTCCCAAGCACCTTTGCTGCTGAGCAAATTGCTTGCACTGCCTTCTCCGTGGAAGAAAAGCCATTGCTATAGTAGCCACACTGACACAAGATATCATTTTAAAGGGAAATAGCCTGTACAGTAGGTGCATTTTGAATTGCTCAGTTTCATTTTTCTTACTTTTTCAGACGATAAAAGCATTGCTGGGTATGTTAGGTGTAAACCATTCACATAAAGGAATATGAAATTCAGTTCTTTTGGGGATAATAAGAGATGATTTCACAATTCCTTAAGCAATGTCTAAAAGGTCAAGCAAGTGTGACAATTGTAATGTTAAGGCTTAAGAAATGGGAATAACATCAGTAGCCAAAAGGAAAACCAGCAAAAAGACAAAAAAGATAGGTAATTTATAAAATAAATGTGATATCTGCCAGATCAGCTGAGTAATTTATACATGTATTCTGCCAAAATCCAGAATAATCAATCTGTGAACTACAAAATGTTAGTAGATTTGCATTCTATGCCTTACCCATTTCCCTTTCTTTATTGAATTGGGCAATACAGAAATACATTGTTATACTGCAGAAATACAATATAACATTTCAGAATATTCATTTCTTA
Source organism: Anabacerthia variegaticeps (assembly GCA_035583185.1). NCBI lineage: Eukaryota > Metazoa > Chordata > Aves > Passeriformes > Furnariidae > Anabacerthia > Anabacerthia variegaticeps. Next base: position 66,173,031 of record JAWWEW010000112.1, on the reverse strand, counting down.
CAGAATAAACAGACCAAAACTAAAGCAATGACAGGTTTGATGACAAATAAGTATGTGGCTTTCATATTTATAAATTTTTTTTTAGAGTATTTTCTCTCTCCCATCATCTCTTTCATTCACCATCACCACTTGGCTATTTCCCTATAAATCAAAACCTCTGTATTGGCTTTGGTCTGGAGCTTTTCATTTTTTTTTCTTGTAGTGTGGTTTGATCTTCCATCTGAAGAAATAGGCATGTTAACCCATGTCACCTGCTGCTAGATTGGTCTCAAATATATTGTAGGAAGAAAGAAAACAAAAACTCATATTTCAAGGACTTAATATTTTAGTGATTTTATTCTCACAGTGTAAACTGGAAACATTAAGTTCTTAGGAAGCTGATTGCTCAGAGTAGTCATTTATTATTTGCACACCTATGATTTGTAGTGCCTTTTTATATCCACTGGACTTTTATTACCAGTCATTCTCAGACAACAGCTTTTTCAAAGTGCTCTATAGAAGCACATTGGTTTCTGAAACAAGGTCAGATGAAGAAACTGAGCAATCAGACTTGACCAAGATATTTTCCAAATTTACCAACACTGAAGTACATGCAACTCCAAATCCAGTTAGAGGCTCCTGTAGATGTTACTTATGAAAAAAAAAAAAAAGGTGTCATTAGTCTGTGATAAAAGTGAGCTGAGTGATGCCCTAGGTGGTGCTTTTTTGCACAGTTAAAAAAAATTAGTATCTGCCTTTCCCTGTGCAAGGGTTTCATTGCCTAGAAGCACTTGAGCTCCAGATGTCTTCAGGAAAGTTCTCCCAACTGCCACTGCTACACACCCGGATGCTGGAGGGGCTGCCAAACTTCAGCTTTGCCTTCACCTGTTTGTCACCTCATCCATGTACCTTGCCATAGCCCAAGACTCTGAAAGAGCAACAGCATGCTCTGTGCATCCTTTTAAACTTCTTTCTCAGCCCATCTACTAGGCTGCTTGAAGTTTCCACAGCCTCTGCAGCTCTATCAGGGGAGTGGGCCTAGGGTGAACATTTCCCCCTCTATCTTGAGAAAATGATAAAACTTCTGAAACTAAATTTCTTTCCACACCAATGGCCCAGAATGCCTGACAGCAAGAGAAAAGGGTGAAGCAGCTCTCTGAAAGTAACCTAGCGGAGCTGTTCCTGAAGATCTGGAAAATGTTTCTTTTCTAAACATGGGAAAGCAACAATGAAAAATGTTTCTTTTCCAAACATTGTAGACCAAAGGAGAAAACCATTTCACATCACTGATATTTCAGGGGACTCCTCTGATAATGAACATTCTGACAACCTTCATAGTCTGATTACCTTCATTATACATTTCATCATCTATGCAGCTTATAGAGAAGTGACTAAAAGCTACAAATCTTGTAGAGGAACAAATAAAAAAATCTAAAAGTGAATGATTATATGAGCTGAGTACTGATTGGAAAGTATTTGACTGACACTCATCCTCTAGCTGGAATCAGAAAGCTTCTTTGAAGGAAAACACAGTCAGTCAGTTTGCCTGGCACCCTGTTTTATTCCCTTTCTCCACTTTTCTTTCATTTGTTCCCATTAATTGAAGTTGCAACACAGTTGCTTAATGCCTAGAACAAAAAATGGGGAAAAAAAATCAATTAAACTTTTTATTCATTCCTTTTTTCCCTGAGAGAGAACAAGAAAGCCCTACAGGTAACTTCTTTTTGAACTAATAGAAGGAGAGATATAAAACCTTAGTTAACTCACAGAGAGAAATTTACTCTCTCCTCTCGGAAAGTATAGAAAAACTACTGAATATTCTTAGCAGCCCACCCAGGACCACCCTCTCTTTTAAGAGAGTACTGTCTTGTAAGCTTTTACTTTTTGAAATTCTCCATTAACTTAGCTCTCTCTCACTTGCTGCAAGTCATGCAGCATTTGCCACCTAATACTGAGTAATTTTGTCCTGTTACATGTTTTCTCATTTAGAATTATGTTCTGCTATGATCTGTGTTAGTTTCTGCAAGAAACTACTGTACTAAATTGCTGCTGTGACACAGTGCCTTCCTTGCTAAATGAAGGTCAAGAACAGACTCATTTGTTTTTTTCTAAATTACTCCGCCTAATTGCTCCTCCTTTCCACATTGATTCTGTGAAGGGTATCCAATTGCATCCTCCTATTTTGGGATAAGTGTGGTGGGTGACAGAGCCCTGCTTTGAAGGTATCCTCTGTATTAGTGGGTCTTCATCAATGTAACTAGGACATAGTTTTCTGTAGTATAGTTCAGATGCATCATAATATAAAGTGAAATCATTCTTACAAGTCAGTTTCTTATTTTCTCTAATTCCTTATTTACGTTTATTAAAACTGTCCTTGGAACAGGAAAAATGGCTGGCAGAGAGGTGAAAGTGGTATTTCTTGGATGATCATTCAAGACACTGCAGTGAAACAATGAGATCAAAAACATGGACCACGGATCTGGTCCCATAAACTTTAGAGTATTTTGTACAAAATGCATTTCAGACTTTATAATAGTAAAGGCTTTTCTAATAAATATAAACAAAATTAACTTAGAGTAAACTAGCAGATCAGCTTTTGAGGCATTTTTTAAAATCATCTGTTTGTAAATTCATTTACTTTTTTGATGAAACTGAGCAGGAAGGTAACTCTCAGGGACACTGTTAATAACAGATACTTACTGTAAAGCCTTGGATTAGAGAAAATCTGCAGTAAAGCTCTCAAGTATTGTGGGTGTCAAGTTCTCAACAGCCATAGTTTCGCCTTCAGATCTTTTTGCATTGCACCTCCCCTCTTACTAATTTAGTCACTTTTCTGTGCTGCAGTCTAATAACACAGTTAATATTAACCATTAAATTTCAAAACAGAGGAAGTGCCTGAACAAAGCTCACTGTACAGTTTCCACAGTGGTTTAAAATTTACAGACCAGTATTTGATAATAAAAAGAGAATAATAAATGAAACATTGGAGCAAGGAAGCAAAAATTTGCTGTTGAGTTCCACTTTTATGGTTCAGGCAGTTGTTTCTCCCTGTGCAGAACTCAGTAAGAGTTTTACTTGTGGAATAAAATTAAATCCAAAAGGTCTAATAGTGTATATGAATGAGAAAGGAACCTTATCTCAAACTTTACAAATAAAGGATACTAAAGGAGGAAATGAATCATTTGAACATGAAACAGAACTGTGTTGTAAGGAGAAGGCAAATAATAATAGTATATGTGTGTATATATATATACCTATATATATGTATATCAAGGACTTTATATCTTTCATTATCTATATATTCTGAAATCAAAACCTTTACAGTAGCTTTTATTTTAAAATGCTGTGTTATTTTCTAGATCAGTACTGCTCATTTCCATTTGAGAAAAACACAGGAAAGGTAAATTGAGAACGCAGATGGTATAGAAAGTTGGTTGGTGGTCCTTTATCAACTGAAAAGTGAGTTTATGCTTCCACAACAATTAACTATTCAATCAAGTGAAAATCCTTTCATGTGTTAAAATCCTTATAAATGCAAATCCTCATCATAAAATCAGACAGTAGGGGTGGCTGTCCCACTGAGAACTTTAAATACAGCTTTTAATAAATGCTATATCCAAACTGCAAAAACCATAAGTCGTCTTTGTCTCCCCACTGGTCTGACAAAAAGAAATGGTCAACATCATGAATATTACAACAGAGATTTATTTCTAAATTTTTACAGTCTTGCTCACTTTATCTCTCCAAATACTGACCATACAGCAAATAATTTTAGTGCTGAAATATTTTAGTCAGTAAACAGAGCAGTAAAGACTAAGGATTTTGAGCTGCTCTGAAGTAAAGGAAATTTCTTAAGGCTAAAGGATTCATATACAAACCATAAAGATGATGTCATACAAGGATTTGAAAAGGAGAGGCTTGCCATTGTCACTGCCTGGTACTGAGACCAAGTCTGTGTGTAGCTGGTCCAGTCTTAGCTACTTTTAGTTATTCTGACAACTAAGCTACTGATAACTAACCTATGGACCTGTTTTAGGAGCTATTAAAACTATTTGTCTTTCGTATGGGTGAGGTCCAAAGATCTCTTACATCTTGGAGGGATTCCCACCAAGTTATAAAGAATATTTCTGTGACGAATTGTCTGGAATGCCTTGAAGCTAGAAACTGCTAAAAGGTAAACAATGGAAATATATAATTGTTGTAACACAGAATTAGAATATATTTTAAAATTTAAAATAAATGTATTTAAATATATTTTTGTGTATGAAATCTTATTTCTTTTTAGACAGCAGTTAAGAAGCGCACCTAGGACTTCATATGCAAACATATGTAGTAGATCTACTTTATGGCCTGGAGGTCTGCTGGTGTAAATGTCACTTGAAATATCTAAGAGCATGATAATGGGACAAGGGGAAAGGGTAAAAATGTTGTGGAGAAAAAAAAAAAATAAGAAAAAAAAAAACAAAATCAAACCAAACAACACAAACAAAAGAACACAAAAAAAATGTGGGCTGTTAGACATAAAAGGCATGAGTCCAATATATTTTCTTAGTAACTAGTGACACTTTAAATCATGGCAGTTACTTTATTTCCTTTGGAAGACAGGAAGATCCTATAAATCTGATTAGATTTATATCAAAACCTTGAAATTCACCTACGTGCTCTTTGCCGATGAAGCAGCTGCAGACTGCTGGCAGGAGGTTCAACGGGCAAGCAGCAAAGCTGAGTCCTTGTCTCAGGGACGCACAGAGACGTGTGGAGGACACTGACCAAGACTGCCAGACCTAGGCAAGGTTCTGCCTCCAACAGCACCCAGGTACAAGGCTCACACAAAACAAGAGCACAACCAGTCAAGTCTCCTCCTCTTCAGCTCTCAGAGAGTGAAGGTCATTAACACAGGCACACGCACAGCACTCTCCAGGTTCACAGGCAGCACTGACAGCCTCCGCTGCCCACCTGGCACCCCTGCCCTGATGCCAGCCCCTCTTATCATCCCGACAGGTCCCCAGCTCACCAGCTGAACCAGCTCAGTGCTCTCTGCAAACATCCAACTCAAACAGACATCCACAAATACTCCAAATCCTCATGTCACCTTCGTTTCCCCCTTATGAAAGGGAAATTTGCAGTTGCTAAGTTCAGCCTGGCCATCTCCAAAGCTGCGCCTGGAGCTTCTTAGTGGCCCATCAGCTGGTGTCTGGAGACTTTTGATCTTCAGCATTGCCTCTGTTAACCTTTGCCTACCAGGTTTTTGTTATTGTACATTTTTATCATTTGCCTCTTTACTTATTTTCCCCTTTAAAATAAATTAGTTTTTCTTCACTAGATAACCTTAGTGAACCAGGTGCTTTCGCTTTCCAAGTGTTCTTACAGAACCATCATCTTCTCATCTGTAGGGTAACTTGTGAGTTCTGGGACAGGGAGTAGTCCAAAGGAGCTCAGCAGAACCACCTGCCACAGGTCTCTCCTCTTTTCTGATGTTGGGCGGAGCTCTGATCATGATGCACTCACCTTCGGTATTTGATCCTTGAGACTGGTAATGATCACTGCACCAAAAGACACAGGGCATGATCCCTTAGGCATGATCACCAATTTTCCTGCCTCCTCTTCTAGCTTCCTGATTGCTCTGTCTACAGCTAAAAACCTGGATGCATGAAACCACACGGCAAGGCTAAGTCTACACCACTGAAAACTGGCAAGAAGCTCTCAGAGTGGGGTCTGGCCAGGGAAAGAATTTTCAGCTCATCAGCAAAGAAGACAATAGTTAAGAATGCCATTGTTGTGGTAAGTAAAAGAGAATTAACACAATTTTTATTTTTCATTTATGTTTTTGAATATAAATAGTTGAAGTGGAGCAAAATTAACAGAAGGTGACAGACTACTTTTGAGATTTGTAACTTTACCTGACATCCATCCAGAACCAGCAAAGCAGGAAAGAAAAAGCAAGAAGGGTCACAAAGGAATGAAGGGAACATGCTTACTTAACTGCATCATGCCAGAAAAATACTCCAAGCAGCCACTCTTGAGGACCCTGCCACTCCAAACTGCCACTCTTGATTAAAAAAAATCTGGAGCTATTACAGCTTTCATTATATCATTAGCTAATTTCAACTGATTTGTAAAGTTGTTTTTTTTTCTTTAGTAAATCAGTTTGATTCAGTATGAACTCTAAACCATATTCTGCTTGGTGGAATCATGGTAAATGCATGACCACAATATATTAGTAGAAATGTTTCAGCCTAATGGATGTATAATCCATGAACGAAATATATTTGAGCTATCATGATCTTGGAAAAGTTAGACATTAATGGTACCAAGGGACCTATTATGATCTAGTTTGCTAAAAAGAGCATTCAGATTAATCAGATTCAGGGCCATTGTACTGTAGAGAGTGACATATTTGAGCTAATATGACAGTCGAACTTCCTTCACAGAAAGCTGACTTGGAATACTGTGGAGGTGTATTAAAGGAGACTTCAGGTATATAAGCACAGTGAAGACAGTAACACACTTTGTATTTTTTAGTCAAAATCACATGACAGGACGATAAAATCTGAATATGAGCCATTTATAATTTAATTCAGATACTATTTTGACATATTTTATTCCTTTTCTTGCTGCTTTAAGCCATGGTTTGGGAAGTACCAAACATTTTTTCAGTGAGGCAACATTTTATAAAAACTAATATGGATTAAAAAATCATATAATGCATTTAACAACTGATTTGCAAACAGTCTAAGACATGCTTTGTATAAAACCCCTTGCATTACTTCTACAAGAGGCTGATTTCTGGAAAAGGGCTATAAAACTTTGCAATTATAATCAGATTAAGAATGATGTTCTCGCTTAATTACAAATCTTGATTAGAGTCTTCTATGCTAGGTTCTCTTTAATATTAAGATTAAATAATGAGCTCCATAAAAGCTATCCAGTCTGCCTGACCTTTATATAACACTGGGTCAGATATCAGCGTACTGTAAAAGTGCCTTTTATGAGTCTGTTAGCTCAATCTATGTATCGACTGTATTTGAATTCCATTAATGCATCTGCTGTTAGAATGCAGTCTAATAAAATAAAAGATGGGCAGAGAATGGTAAAAAGCTGATTTTCTCAGTCTTATGACCTAGAAAAGTATCATAAGGGAAGGCCACTAAGTAAATTAGGGAATTTTCAGACATATGCCTATGTCTAGTCAGAGTCAGAGATACTTGAATTTAACACCCAGCATGGAGGTAACAGAAAAATATATTTATCTGTAACAGTCCTTTTTTATAATTAAAGCCTATTTTTAATCTTCTTAAACAGATTGGTTTAATTTTAAGATTCATAAATTTATACATTTTAGGAAAAAAAGTTAATATTGTAATCTGTCTACCGGGAAAAAAATATCATTGAGTGTTTTATGAGCATTCATAAAATAAGGGGGAGAAAAAAGCATTGGAAAAAGATGCTCAAGTTGTGATGATTTTCACAATCATTTCAATGATAAAGCTTACCTTGCAAAAATTAATTTCCAGGTCTTCTGCAGGTAAATACTGGCAACAAAATTTAAAACAAGTTTACATGAGATCTGCTTGAGAACTGGTAATATTTCATAACACAAAAATATTAATAACAGTGAATATCAGACATAACTCTGCAGTAAATGCAATGCTTTTGAGTCCAAAATATACTGCAATATTTTATTATTATTTTAACCTAAATCTCAAGTTGTTCTTTTCAAATGCTATCACCAGATTTTCTGGGGGTTGAGATTGAGATTAAGATTGTTCTTGCTCAGTTTCTTAAAATTCTCTGGTTTTGGCTTCTTTCTTCATCAGAAAGAAGCAGTGACTAACAAGTCTATATGGAAAGTCTGGCCAGCAAACAGGAAGAGCAACACAAGTCCCTGAGCTGAATTTGCCATTCAAAGCTGCAATGATTCTTTATTTCATGTTCATTTTCAGCAAAATCTGAAATATTCAGTTTAAATGTGTTCAAATAGAAGTATACTTTTTTACCCTGGCAACTCTAATTTTAAAAAGAAAAAAGCAAATAAGATCATTTGGTTAAGAGGTATAAGTCACCCATAGCAGTAAAAACTTGACATTAAAAGAATGGGTTTCAGGAGGTCTCGTTATAAAAAATGAGATAAACCAAATAATTATTTTGTTGTACCTAAGAGTAGACAGAAAATGGCCCACAGCATAGACTTGTAAAAACCCCAGTATTTATGACTGCAAGACTGGTGATAGAAAACATAAAAATGTTTTTCCCATCAATTTAATATTGGTTCGAAATCACTGAAGTATGAAAAATTAAAGTGTTTTCATGATGGCAACCTGTGCCAGATCTTTACTTAGGCAGAGAATATTTACTGCAACTAAACCTTTTATTTCAAAGCATATTTGTGGTTGTAAAAGTTTGCAGTGCCTATTTTAGACTGTTGTTCTCAAGATTTATGGCCATATTTTATATCTTAGAAGAGATGTGTGCTGGAAATCTGATTCTGCTATAAAATTCAGAAGAGAAAAAATTAAAAAAATTGTGGAAACATACTTCATACCTGTGTGAATCGTAATGCTGTTAATGAGTTACCTTCTGACATCTTCTGACTTTGGAGTCAGTCCCATTTAAAGTAATTCTCTGCCATAGTCCATCAGTAACAATTTTGCTTCATTAAAGAATTTTTATTCTGTCTTATATTATACCTGGGCATGTATAATCTGACTTCTTCTGTTGACACTAGTGAGATTTCTTTCAGATCTTTCTAAAATGTTTATTCCACTGAAACCTATGGGAATAATCAAATCAGTAAAGTACCTCACTATGGAATCCATGTCAAGCTGAAGATTCAGAGGGGATTCTAGGACTGAGTGCCATTTTGAAAAATTTGAACATTAAAATTAAATTGAGACAAACCAGCCCCTGGAGCTTCATTTCTTTCTCCATAGATTGCAGTATGAAAAAACAGAGTAGTCATCTATCTTCTTAACATCTATCACTAGGTGAGATGAGTTTTCCTTCTAAAATCATGAATGTCTTCTCTCCAACCCCTTTTCTCTTAAGCCAGGTAACATCTCCATTGAGAATGTTGACAGCAGTGACTTTCATTTAACTTTCCCCAGATCATTCCCACCTGTCTTGGTTCCAGCCAAGACAGGCTTAATTTTTGCAGTAGCCAGGAGGGGGCATAGCCAAGACCCAGAGGTTATTCTGTATCACCTCAAGTCATTCCTGGGGCTGGGGGATGGAAGTCTTCCAGGGAGAACAGATTCCTTCCAGGTAAGTAAGAGTGGTGGAGGGAGCAGGAGAAGCTAATGCTAGTCCCAAGCAATCACATGTGAATTTTTTGCTTATCTTGTGCACTTTGTTACTAATATTGTTGCTTTCTTATCTCGTTGCTGTTTCCAGTAAATTGTTCTTATCTCAACCTGTGATTTTCACCTTTTGTACCTCCAATTTTTGTCTCCAGCCTGCCACAGCACGTGGAGAGCAAGGAGAGAGAGGAGCAAGCAAGTGGCACATGGTTTAGAAATTCTCACTGGGAGCACTAAACTGGGAAATAACGCTTCTAAACCATGACCCTAGGAAACCATGTGCCAACCCAAGATCCCAAATTCTAAGTCCTCCTGTGAGACAAGGTTGTAAGCTAGTTCTCTTATAATAATTTTTTGAAAACTTGAAGTATAATTATTTCAGAAAATTTGCAAAGTCCTGTTTTGGCATTATATTCTTAAACTTTATAACAGATTTTAAGACTTTTTTTTGAGACTAGATTCCTCAGAAGAGCTTAGCCAAGCATAGAGACATTCAACAGTTTAAGAAATTCTGCAGGTGGATTTAGTGCTGCCATGGTCCTATTCACTATTTCCAGCTTCAGGGCTGTGGAACGCATAGCAAAGAGCAATGGCAAAGATGCCACTCTAGACAAGAGATCTGCTCATGTCACAGAGACCCTTTCTGTCTCTCAGCACTGTTCTAATTTTATGCAGAATTAGTCTTGCACCCCTGTGGCCTGTGTTCAAGGCAGTGGAAAGGGAAAGTAAAGCCGCATCATAGTTTACCAGTCTCTGATATGTGTCTGCAGATGAAACCCATTTACCAGAAGCACACAAAGAAAAATGATACTACAAAGAAATAATTTATTTGGGATTTTTTTTGCCTCATTTTTGTCCCCCCACTGCTTTGGAGTTTTCTGCTCAGTTCTATACAATTTACTAATCATTACAATTTACCTATGCATGCCAGCATGCGTGCAATGATGAATTACTTTGCAGTTTTACATTAAATCCCATCCTCTTACTGCTCAGGTGTAGACCATGTTGCATATCCTAAGTAGATCTGTACAGTGACTCAGAGGTATCAGTCTCTTCCCAGAAAAGCAGGAAGGGACAGCCTTATATTCAGGTGACAGCCTTCAAGCCATCTCTTGCCTTATGACTGTGAAGATGACAATAAGGCCTCCTGTGGATCACAATATTATCATAATATCTTAGTAGATGACTAAAAGTACAAAGAGATCCTTGAAACTCTGGAGGGGTCAATACTCTCTGTGAGTGAATTGATTAAGTAGGTGCCTTACTGTGACAAAGACATTGGATGAGCTTTGAGCATCAACTGAATTAGATATCTAGATAATCTTGGAAAAACTAAGTGCTATGATGCTGAAACTCTTATACCTTTTCAAGATTGCAAATAAGAAGCAACAGGGTCTTTATAATTAGCAATCATAGTGGGGCCAAAATCAAGTGCAAAAACTGAAGAATGACTATTTGTTCTAAAACAGCCTTGCTTAATCATCCTATGATCGCTCAAAGAATGATGAGACCTTTTAGAAAATCATTAGCAGGGCTGTCTTGGCCAGCACCTTAATTAGACTTTCTGTGAACTTGGGAATTTCGGTAAAGGTGACATTTGCATCAAAGTATTTTCCCTTTTGTTTTTCAATGTATGATCATTTAAAAGAATACAGATCATTTATGTTGGCATTAAGAGCTTTTCATTCTTCTCCAGGTTCCAGGTATCATTCATGCAAATTAATTCACACAGCCATTAAAAGGCCTATTAATCTCTTTAATATCCAAGAGCCTAGTGACTTAATCATTTTTACCTTTTGTTATGTTATAAGAACTTGCCAGTTTTCTTGCTATTAACCTACCAATTTTATGATTTCATCAAGTTAAAGCCAGTTCTTTCGGTGAGAAAGAGAAGGGTGACACAGACAAGTTAAATGATTTCCTTCTTAAGTTATTGATCTTTAATTTGAGATCTAAAGTTACACCATTCTTTTTTCCTGTTTGCTGTAAATGACAGTTGTGTCACTGCATTTCTAATATAGGATCTTCATATGAAATAGTAGCTTTATATGAAAGGAGTTTGTTTTTAAAAAATAAATATCAGGTATTGGAATAGAATGGAAACACATTTCCTTCTCCATATGTTTTTATGAAAATAAATTATTTTGAAGAGAACTATCAGGATGAAAAGGAAAAAAATATCTATTAGATACATAGATGACATCCAGAAAGAAAAAAACAGACAGAAAACGTCAGAAAGAAAAATTTCAAAGATCTTTGTCATCATAGATTTCTTCTGTGCCTTGGCTTTGTCTATGGCTTTAATACATATGTGAGCAGCACAGCTCTGATTCATAGAATAGTGTCTGTAAACAAGGCCTTATTTGTTTAAGTGCTTAAATACAGATTCAGACACTTTTCTTTGGGCACAGAGTTTTAAAAATAATGGTTCAAATTAAACATTTTTCTGTCATGGTAGGTGACTGGCTACATTCTCTGAGGTATTTTGGAAGCATTCTGATATCTAATTTCAAATACTGATAAAGTTTTGTTTGGTACAGAGGAAAGCATTACCTGAAATACATAAAGAAAGGTATAATGGGTCATATGTATATTAACTAGTGGGATACTGCTTCAGTCTAGCATAATATAAGCTTGAAATAACTACCTTTATTGTAGCAGGAAGACATATAAAACACTATCCCCTGACTTTTAGTAGGTTTTGATATATGAAGATTGCTTCTCAAAAGTGTCTTTATAAAAAGTATAGAAAATAAATTCAATATGGTGATAAACCTCCTGTCAGTGACCTATAGTGCAGCATGCTTTTTCTGTCCTTAGGGCTGCTTAACAGAACTATTGAACCCCTGTGATTTCCAGTAGGAGGTTTATTCAATATTTCCAGACATACCGGTTTAACACAGAAATGATGAGTGATTCATAGCAGTACAGGATATCCCACTCAAATCAAATATCAGGAAAGCATAGGGAGGCTAAAGCCAAAATTTTTAACAACGTTGACCCTCAAGTCATGAAGTTATGGTACCTAAAATAAACTAAGAATTAATATTTGTTATTTTATTCTCCCATCACTGATAAGATATTCCCACATGAATAGAGTAATGGCATTTTATTCAGTTACACTAACATTACAAGGCAGACAACAGTGCAATATTGGCCTGCAAAAATGGCAACTCCAATAATTTCACATAGATTATCTTCTTCTTTTCTTTCTTTATGTCTTTGTTTTGTTTGGTGTTTTTTGGTCTTGGATTTTTGGGTTTTTTTGAGCAGGGGTGATGAGGGTCTTGCATAATCCCATTATTTCCATGTTTGAATGTATATCCTCAAATCCTTCCTCCTTCCTCCCATTCTCTACCTGCACTGCCCCCTCTCAAGTGGGATAAACACAGATCCTCAATCATTTGGCAGCATGAAGAATGCAGGCAGAGAAGCATAGCTATTTGCCAAGGGTCAAATAAGGTACCTGTGCTGGAGCAAAGAATCGTATCTAGGTCTTCTTGGAGCCAGATTAATGAGATAAACATTGAACTAGGCACTCTCTACACATTTTCTACAGAGAAGTTTCAAGAAACTTATTTTCAGTGCCAGAGTAGTTCCAGCATAAAAATACAAAGTCATTCAGCACCAGTAGTCTCACTAGTATGCCTAATAATAATACAAATAAGTATAAGACAAAAAGGCTACATGTATATATATATATAGTTGTACATATGTATATAAAGACACATGTATACACAGAGAAGAAAAAAAAAAGATGTGTTCATTCAAAGAGAAAAGGTGTTAAATAGAGAAGTAGCTAATGCTTTTGAGACATTAATCAGAATAAAAGTACACATAAAATAAGATTTAACCCCATAACATCAGACCAAGAAGTATTAATAAATTCCAGGTATGTAGATTTAAATCTGTATGTAATTTGAAAAAGAATGCTTTGGGTTTATTTCGTTTTATAGTTTTTATTGACTAATGAATTCATTTTTTCATGTGAGTGAAATCTGTCTCAATCCATTAGCATAAAAAAAAATAATTTTAGATTCTGAACTCTAGAGTATATCGAGCTTTCAACAGGCAATTTCTCAAGTGCTTTCTCACTTTCCAACAACTATCAAAAGTTTTATGACATATTTGATGTGGCAGAGATAAACATTTTTATATACAGTAATTCCAGTGCTGTTAACCTGTGCAGAATAAGAGATTGTCCAAATGAAAAATAAATTAAAAAAAAAAAAATCAGAAAAGAAAATAAAGGAAGGTACAATTCTGTATATAATAAAGTCTTCCATGAAATGCTGCCTAAGCTACTAGAGCAAGTGTCATGTCTGATTAAATAAATGGGCAGTGGTTTTTAAGGTCTCTTTTCCATTTGAGCCTAATATTGCAGTGAGATTGTGACCCACGTCCTCTAGGTTTCTTTAATCATAGCCTAAACAACTCATTCTGAGTCCCTTGAAACTGACAGAAGGTAGCTGATTTCTTTGAGCTAGATCTAGATCAGGATCTTAATAATAACAGTGATTCCATTGCACAGTTATTGAATATTTATTATTGGTGATTTCCACATATGTTGACACACACATTTTCAAATTTCTCATAACCCACTGAAATGTTTGTGCCATGATACATGTCCCTCTGAAGAAACTATGGCTGAATGTTAACTTTTTAGTTGTCACCATGGCACTAACATTAAGCCCTTAAGACACACAGTGAAACAAAAGGAAAGTCGAACTTTCACATCACCTTTCTTCCTGAAACAATTCAAGAGAGAAAAATGTCACCACAGTTAATAGTGTAAAGCCTGTGAGTAGCCTGAAGCAAAAGCACCTGTCAAAACTGCAGTCATGAAAAAAAGGGTCACCAGAAGGACAAATGTTGTATGTATATAGTTGCATAGCAGTTCTTTGAAAACTAAGTTTGAATATGGGGTACTTATGCAAATAAATCCAAGGATTATTTATATATATATATATATGGAACTAAAGAATATCATTATGGATATGAAGTCAGTGAGACTTGAACTGAAAATCATTACACGGAGGCAAACTATATTACCGAATGCTCAGCTACAGTATTGAATTTGTGATTAAACTTGAGTTAAACTGAAGAAAATATGTTCATGGAATTTTAAGTTCCCATGGCAAGGAATTAGGTTGTTTTCCTACATTTTCATTCCAACCTATCTAATGGATTTACTGTCTTCTATTGTGAAATTGGAAAGGAGGCAGTGTTCTTTTAGCAATGAAAAGAATGTAGAACAAAAAGCTTCATGTTCACAAAAATTCCAAATTCCACTTTGACTGCTTGTGAATAAAGCAATTTACTAAATGGAAAATGTTGGTTTATCGTAACACTGGAAGAAAACTGCCAAATGTTTGTTTCCTTCTCTCATCCAGGACTCAGCATTCATACAAGTAGCACCAACAGCCATATCGTATTCCCCTCCCCAGCTGATCAGGAATAGGGTGACAAACTTCTATTCCTAGAGGGAGAAGAAGAACTCAGAAAAGGAAGCCATTGTGTCAGCTAAGTACTTCCATTGCTTTGTTTTTTCTCTCCAGGGAAATTGTGAAGATATGTTTGGTTGAAGTGGCCGGTCAATCAGAAGCAATATTTTTGACAATATTTTTGAAAGACTCATGGGACCTAAGTGAGTAAGGACTAAAATGAAGTTTCTTCTTTGCTTCTGGGTTTCATAGACATAAATTGAGAAAGTTTTCACAAGTATTTAACGCAAACAGTAGTCTACATTCAAAGCATTGAAATATCAACTTCAGTTATTCATCTAAAATAAATTTATTTGTGGCAAATACTATTTCATGTAAAAGAGATAACTGGACCAGCTCAATACAAGATAAACAAAATAATAGCTATAAAATAAAAAATTAGAAAATTGTGTGACATCAAGGACTTACACATAAACTCTGTACAGATTTTTTTCAGTAAAGACTAAATCTGCTTTTCTGTGCAAGGCCATTTAACCCAGAGCCCAAAATACTCTAAGAAGCTGCTGCTCCCTTTCCCTGTAGAAGGGGTACCCCACACCCACACCCAGCTCAGCTGCTGTGTCACTGTGAGGTCTAACCACTTGAAAAGAGCTGGGCTTCCGGGCTCCCCCATCCCTCAGAGGCTGGGATTCAGCCACTGTCCTACCCCCGGCTCCTTGCCTGAGCTGCACTGCAGGCACCCTGGCAGCCTGCCTCAGATGCTTCATCGGGACTCTGAGCTATGATGTAACCTCTCCCACCTGACCTGAGGGCTGCCTTGGCACCGTGGCCTTGCCTCACGATCCAGACTCTTGGGTGGCCCCAGTCAGTGATACCAATCTCATCTGCTTCCCTCAGTTCCTTTGACTGCTCTCACATCAGGGAAACCACTGACCTGATGACCTTGTAAACTCAACCTTCCTATAGCACTGAGCCTTGTGCTCATGATGCAAAACCAAATTAGGTGTCAAAAAAAATTAGAATTATGGTCTCAGAATTTTCTTTTGTTTAGTTTATACTCAACCTTAACAACAACCACATTTTTATGTAATATCTGATTACATTAAATTCACAACCTACAATTGCTCCTTTTCATGACATTCTTCTTTGCCTAGCTACTGTGCTGAATTACTCTTCTCCCCTGTAACATAAGATAAAATAATTTCATTCTTGCATCATGGAAACTCTCTGGATAGCATATTTCACTTGAGATAGTCTTGTTACTAGAAAGTCTTAGAAGCTTTCTTTTCCTAATTAATCTTTTTATTTCTTGTCAAAGTTCCATCTTGCATAGACAATGCATGGAATAAATTTCTTTGCCCAAAAGTTGACAAGCTGAAATAGCTGACTGTTCTCACAGTTCACTGCTTTAATATGAAATTCCACCAGAGAATCTATTACTAGATTATTCAGAAGAAGGTATAAGAAGGTGCAAGGATTGAAGCATATGCTCTGTTTTGGTCTCTGGAAGTTAGCAGGACTGTTATCAGTCTCCAATTTTAAAAATATGCTGAAATTTTGTGTCAGAATTTAATTTATATATATGTATATTTGAATTCAAGCACAAAGATAGGTCTTTTCATGATTATTTGGTTAGTTGGTAGTACACACCTGACTACAAAAATGGATGGAGGAGATCAAGCTGTATGAAATAAAAATTGTTTCCATCGAAATTTTTCCATCTATATCCTTCAATTATAATAAGTCAGGTTATTTGTATTACAAGCACTTTATGATATTAAAATTAATATATTTAGTTTCACAATTCATTTATCCTCAGTCATGCTATGATAAACTTCACCGCTATCCAGATTAACAAACCAGTGCTAATAAGAACGGAGATCTCAATCCATTTTATTGGCCTCAACCTCAACATCCACAGAAAGTTACCACACCTAATTTAAGAAGAAAGTAGTTTTTAAAAGGGTAACAGGCATAGGTTACATGACACCACTACTAAATATTCTGTAAATGATAGATGTTCTAATAATATAAAATAGCAGTTGTGAAAATTAGGTTTCTTTAGAAACAGTCTGACCATGCAGCCTCTAGAGAAGAAATGTGAACACCCTAACAATGAAATTCACCTATTGCAGTGGTGGAGTCCAAGTGTAAGAGGGAACATCAGCCTCTTCTGACCAAATGTACCAGAGGCTGTTGGCCATAGTTGATACCTACAGTGCCAGGAAGCCTGTGATCTAATAATGCCCAGTCATTGCACTGTGTCACATTTGGCAATCACATCATTCAGTTACACATATCAGTTCTGATTGTTTTGTCCAGTCTCTGGCATCAAAGCAAGATTAGCTCTAGTTCCTCTGCATTGCAGAGAAATTAAATACTTCAGTACAAAGACAGACAAAGGAATACTCTGTAGCAATCAGAAATCGTCCTGTTTATTCATACATTTGTGTATTTATTAATTATATCTGTTTATAAATAATAATAATTTTATATTATTTATACATTTAAAAGTCTATGTGCAACTGGAAGAATCCATTAATAACGATAGAGTTAAATAAATAAGTAAATGCAGGCAGTGTATCAACATCCCAAAGAGAAGGCCAATGATTTCTGTGGGAACAGTAGGTTTTCTGTTCCATGTGTAGATCTAAAATCTGAGAGGTCAGAGTCAAAAAATTATAGAGATTGAACAAAACATCACAATCTTATAATCCTCTATCAGTATTCAAAATCAAATACATGTTGTATTTGCATCTGATATCAGAAGACATTTCAGACAGGAAACTGTACCTCCCTGTAGTGAGGCAATGCCAAACATATCCAGTGCTATTTCCAGTGCATTCCCACTTCTCTCCTGCCAGCAGGGGTAGAGAAAACCTTTATTAATTACAGCATATATGTAGTTCCCATGTTGACAGCATGCCAGACACCTTCTCTGAGAGTTACGGGTGAAGAAGGCAGTTCAATCCCTTTCAGTCCAGAGATGTGAGAGCCCTGATCTTTAGCACTTCTTTTAAGGCTGAACATCACAGGCTGGGTGCACAAGGATTAGATCCCTGGTGCCTGTAAATTTAACTGCAATTCTCAATCTATCTGATCCCTTTCCTCCCTATCCACTGTGAACACCAGTTGACTGAAAGTGACCAAAAACAACCATTCCAGAACACAGTGCAATGTGTTTGTAGCAATTTACCCAGAAGTGTGTAGAATCCAAGTAAAAGAAAGCCAAGCAAAACATAGGCTATTTATTCTCCTAAAGCCCACTCTTGCCTTGCATGTTCAATAATTCCCATTGAGCCCATTTACATCCAACTTCTGGCTAAGACTGCTTTGCTACTTCTTCCAAACACTCCCTTCCAGATGCTCCTGTTAGTCACTCATTGTGCCCTCCCTTCTACTGGGAACATTCTGAAGCAAGGGTTGGTCTTTTCTTCTGTGTATATTCAGCCTTGGCTAAGTAAATGTGTAACTCTGCCTTGCAACTGGAAAAGAGCATTTTTCAAGTTAACTGTCTAGCTGCTACAGTCTGACTCAAAATTTGGCTTGGTTTCTTATCTCATAATTTCATTTTCTGTTTGTTATCCCATTAATAGTGTTGGCTGAATTTAATGCCAGTAGGAAGTATTAAACATGTAAACTATTTTGACTTTAATAGCAATTTAAAAGAAAATATCCTGATTTTACAGTTATTGTCTCATGTTTATATCTAGATTGTTTTCCTCTTTGTGTAAGGCTGCTTTTCAATTATGCAAGTCTTCCTTATGAAGACTATTTATTAAGGAATAATATTATGGAATACAATGGTGAGCTAAAACTAAAACACATATGATTCCTCATTTTCTATTCTCCAGTACTGCTTTATGTCCAGCAAGTCATGCTGTTAACAAGTATGATCCCAATTAGGAACAAGATGTTCTTCAGAGGGTGAATCAGTCTTATCTTATGGATTTTTCTTGAATTAATCTTTGTGTTATGGTTTCCAGTTTCTCTTTCAGAACACAAGGGGAACATTTTTTCTCCTATGACAGCCCAGTGGATTATCAGCAAGGCACTCTTCTATCGATTCCGACTTCTCCATTCAGCTGCTGTCATTACTGAACTTCATTTAGCCTCTAATCTTCAGCCCATGTTGAGCTACTGCATTTCTAATAAGAAAGAGGACACGTGGGGACAGGACAGATCTTGATATGCCTAATCTGGAACGAAGAGCTCCAGATTCTCCTTCCTCAGATCTGCCATTTTTTCCCCGTCAGAGTAGGCACTGATCTGCCTTAAAATTCCCACTCATTTCACCCAGGGAACTGCATCTCTCTTTTCACATCAGCTCCCTAGATTCATTATGTCTCATACCTTTACATTAAAAATACCCTAAAGCTTATGACTCACAATATTAAAATGTGAGAGGATTATTACATATTTGATTTTAAAATGATATTAAAAATATGTATGCATGTTGAACTTCCTCCTTCTTCCCACTGTTATGTTGTTCAGATTCAGCTCCCCCGCAATTCCATTCTAACCTCCTGCTCGCCATATTCCACAGGACCCTGATGTTTGATGCCAAGGATCAGTGACAGCTGAAGCCAAGCCAAAAGTCTTCTGTGGCCCTTCTTGCAGAAACCAAATGTTTCTGGCAGGAATATCAAATAGAAACTTCTCACAAGGAACACACACAGCCAGAACTCCAGGAGCTGAAAAATATAATGTGGCAAAAAAACCCACAAATTGATCTATAGTGATTTAAAACTTATGCAAATTTGGAATATCTTAAAGGTCTTCAGATGTAACTGTACTTCATCTTGCGTTAAAAACTCCTATAATCATGCACTTTAAAACATATTTCTTTGAAAATGGCCTGTATTTTTTTAGAAAACTCATAGGTTTAATTGCTGTTTCTTTGAGATATTTTGTGTCAGTACTAGAAGACATGTATGAGAAATATTACTGGCTGCATCTATGCGGTTATAAATTTTTCTGAGATCTTTGTCAATAACAGCTACCCCAGTTAACTCTGTAAATTTTTTCTACACTATCAAATAAATCTATTGCCTTCCTCCTCAGGCATTTTTATTATAAAACTCAATTTCTGTTTAACAGACGCTATTAAGTAAGGAAGATTAGTCCAAAAACAACCCACAACAAATATTTTGTCCAAATCCATAGGCTTTTTAAGTGATTATACACAGAGTGGATTAGCGACTTGTAAATACATTGACTCAGCTGCCTTTCCTATTTTTCCACCAGTCTGCATTGTTGTCACATTCCACTGTGACTGAATCTCATCAGGTACATTGGATTTAGTAAGTGATCTTGTCAACTAAGCTTCAGTCACACCTAAAGCTCAGAAGCTTGTTGCAGTCAGCACTTCTTCAGGCTGCTCTGTCAGCAGAAACTGGAAGTAGAGCTCTCAGGTTTTGAATCTGGGGACCTGACTACCTTGAAATACTAACTTGATGCTCAAATGTTACAAACGGAGAAAATGTTAGTTTTGATAGTTTGGCTTTTGCCTTACACATATCACTTTTGCTGTGACACCTCTTCTCAGAGGTACTTGAAAGGATAAGAACTATCACCAAGATATATGTCATTCTCTGAAGTGGTGGAGTAAGAAAACAGAAAGAATAGTACCTCTTTCATTGAGCTAAGATACTTGCAGTTCAACTTCAAAATAGAACTCTTTACTGCAGTATTTGACTAGACATTTCAGGAAAAAGACCATGCATTTCTTTCAAAGTGAATGTACAGCTAGCAGTGATGCTGGCAGTTAATTGCATGCCAGAACTGCTTGAAGAGTTTGAAAAACAATTTTTAAATAAACATATAAAATAATTCATGGACCATATACTCTGGTTGGAGTTGCATCCTTTATATCTTTTAGTAGCCAGGACAACCTTCTGGACCAGGTCCTTAATTTCTGAAATGACAGAAGCTGCATTGTACATGTTGAGGTAAGGAAGGAGTCCCAGAAAAAGCAGGATTTATTCCTTTCCTTTCTGGGTGTTCTCCAGTGGTTTCTGTGCCTCGAAGTAAGCAGCAAAAGAATCTGATCCTAAACAAAAATAGCTTCCTGAAAACTCCCATTGTGTTTCTGTGTGTAGATCTATGACACTGAACAGAGTATGTCTCCAAATGTTTGCTCTTTTGTTTCTTGTACTTTTATGTTAATAAATTCATTTACATAAAAATGGGAATTTTTCTCTTTATAATTTAATACTCTCCTA
Organism: Anabacerthia variegaticeps; assembly: GCA_035583185.1. Lineage (NCBI taxonomy): Eukaryota > Metazoa > Chordata > Aves > Passeriformes > Furnariidae > Anabacerthia > Anabacerthia variegaticeps. The sequence continues at coordinate 66,152,088 of JAWWEW010000112.1, read as the reverse complement.
CTGCATGTTCCTTGATGAAATGTTCTTCAAATATGACAAGTGTTTGAAAATATGAACACAAGACCATCTTATTGACCAACAGGCAAGGATTATTGATAGAAAAAGCACTTGGCAATAACATTCTTTGTTGCAATTCTATTATTCCAATCCATGTTTGCACTCTGTTGACTGAATTAGGACCAAATTTCAAGAGGTGACACTAACACACAAGGAGAAATGTAGAAAGCAGATAAACTCTGAAATTCTTTATAAAGCTTCTAAATAAGATCTTCATAAGACAGCTTTATTTCTAACTGGATAAAACAAAGTGCTTGCAGAGAGTAAGTTATAAATTAATAATCACAAGTCTTCGAAGTGAAAACCTGATTTGTCTCTGAGTTTTATGTGAAGAGAAAGAGCAACATGACCTACTTTGCCAGTCAAAACAGTCTGAATAACAAATACTCCCAGAGAATGCTTTGGGGATGCCATATACCCTATGTATAAGTTTACTGCCAGCCAGAATCTGAAAAATTAATAATGATTTCCCTTTCTCGAAAGCAAACACATACAACACATACATACTCACATACACATTACATATGTACTTGAATATGTGTGCATATACATATAAATTAATATCTTTCTGAATCATAATTTGGTAATCGGAAAACCTAGACTTCTTCACTGCTGCTTCTCTGTCTTATGAAAACTGATGTGAAATGGACTGGCAGGGTGTTGGTGAAGCTTGTATACAAGCACAAGATCACTTAATTCACTCCTTACAAACAATCCCACTTAGTTAGGAAAGTTTGGCCTGATTCAGCTGAAACCATGGCAAATGTCCAAATGATCTGGCATAAATTTTATTCAACCCTCTCATATCCCTACCCATGTTGTCCCTTCTCTTTGGAAGTCAAACTAATAACGGGTGCTTTTTGCTTTTGCTGTCTTCTCTGTTGACTTCAGAGTCATGTAGCCCTTGAAGAACTTAGCAGGCAGCTTTCTCTTATTCATTCTTTCCTTCTTCTCTTAGGTTTGGATAAGGAAAGCCCTGCTCACTTCCTTTCAGTGACCAAATCATGTTTTCATGGGCCTTGGTTGTACCCTCAGGCTGGAGCCTATAAAGTGTAGAAATTCTCCAAGACATCAGAAATTAATTCAGGTAGCATTTTTGAGAAAGCAACACTAAAAGGCTGGCAAATATTTTCCTGAAGAATGGTCTTAGCCTCACAGGAAAACAAGCCTCTGGCAAACAGTCAAAATTATTTCACTAACATAAAATTATATTAAGCTCTGGTAGTTACACTTCTGATTGTGTGAGGAAATATATATATACTAAATAAACAGTCAAGATTTGCTCTTTTCCAGGAGGAGCATTCATTTGAATTTGAACACACTGAAAAAATCAGTTAGTTATTACATGGATTTTTAGTCCAGGAAATGTATATCATTATACTAATGACATGAAATTATTTAGATATTTGGGTTTTCTTCCTCATGTTTTTAAGTACTCAGAACAAATAATATGTGGGGAAAAGGAGGGTACAGGTGCTAACATATTTGACTGTTACAGTGGCTGTCATATCTGTGTGCCAGTCTTTTCAATGTGAGCCCAGGCTCAAGTCCAGACAGGCTTATTTATAGCTGTAACAAAAGGGTAACTGGTTTTTCATAACACTGTGCACAGAATCATTTTACACAAAATACAACATTTTGTGTATTTTGGAAATAGCACCAACATACGAATATATTGTCATTCACTGACGTTTTAAGTCTCGTGTCTCAGAGATGATCAAGATAAATAGCCAGCACCATGTTAATTTTCAAAAAGAACTTGTTCTTCATGTCATGAGAAATTCTTTCATTCAAGTGGTGGAGTTTACCCTGTAAATTAAATCTCTAAAGTAATGGAAGAAATAACCCATGACACTGGCCAGGGAAATTAAATAAGAGTCACTAATGGCAGGTCAGCACGGTCCAAGCAGAGGTAATAGAAGTGACCACATGAATGATAAGCAGGCCTCCTCTAGTCTTTGACATCTGTCTCCCAGAGGGTGTGACAAACATTCATCTGTGGGGCAAGCAATTCACAATTCAGGTGCTAGCATGTTTATAGTGCAGTCTGACACTGGTGAATCCAACGAATACCAGTCTTTCTCAACAGGATGCTCTGATTCCCTAATGTAGATCATTAAGACAAGTAAAAATCTTTGACCCCCAGCTCTTTCCTAAATCAATCTGTCAGTGTTCTGGATAATCCTTTTACTTTATTTATTTATTTATTCATAAGCACGGAAGATAGTTTCTGAACTAATACAATCCCCATTCCTCCCAACATTGCTAAGTTAATGTAATTCTACCCTGGAGCAGTAAAATAGAAGGGGAAAAAAGGTGGGAAAGTACAAAGAGCAGATTCTGGTTTGAATTGTAAAAATCCAGTGTATGCTTTCTCTAAAGACTTTGACATCACTGCAATAGCCATTGGCAAAATAGCAGGGTGAGATGTTAAGGTGAAATGGAGTCTTGAATGTCATACAAAGCACCTCTGAAGTTCACAGTCTTATTTATTTACTAATACCCGAGTATGATAGCTGATCTTCTGATGTAAACCTAATAGTGTAATAAATAACATATGTCCAGAGAAAATACAGGTTTCTATTAAATAGAGAACTAAAGGGGAAAATCATATTCAACAACCTCTTTTCTCTGCATTAAGACAACTTATTAACACACAACACCACTACTAGCAAATATTTTCAGCAGGAATTAAGAATGTAGACAGTAGAAGGAGGGAAAGTAGGATGACAAATATCAAAGTGCTTGGCAAAGTAAGCATGTAAGTGAGTAAATAAATAAATTTACCTTATGGCATATGAGCCTCTGTTCAGAAAATAAAAGAGTCTGAAATAAATGCTTGTTTACATTATCTACAGGATATATGTGATCTTAACCTTTTAGTCATTACGTTGAAACAAACAGCATATTAAAATGGAAATTTCCCCAGAGTTACTGATTTGCAAAGTGAAACAATGAACTTCATATCTCTCATTTACTCACACTCCTTGTTTCCATTTAAATGATGATTAGGCTTATTCAGATCAGGCCTACTAATGATCACTTGGCAGTATTGTTATGTGGCTTAAAAATCCAGAGGTACAACAACAAGGATAAAATGCTAGTAAAAAGGCAAGTCAACATTTTCTGGCATTGCTGTAGCGTTTGACATTGCCAAATAGCATCCTAGTACAAAAGTGCCCTTTGTTCCAAGGTTCAGGGAGTCTTCATAGGTGGGGTGTTGGTCTCTCCAGCTCTGCAAAACCGTCCTTCACTGCTGAAAACTTCCTCCTGTGGACACACTGCATCCCCCTGTGTGCACTGACATCTGTCCAGAGGACATTATAAATGGACATCAGTCAGGTCAGACCCCACTGGTGACAACAGGAGTCCTGAAAAAATGACAAGCTGAAGATTCACAAACAAAATGAAAATAACGCATAGCGTGGAGGGCTGGCAATACACCCAAACCCCACACATTTGCATTAATTAGTTAATTTATTAAAGTCCTCTCAAAGCCCTACTTTTCTATGTACCATAGACTGGATTTCAGAGCTTTGCTAACACAAAAATTCTCTTAATTCAATTTTTAAAAAGTTTTAATAATCAGCTCTAAAATTCATAAACTTCATATGTACTAATATGCTTTTCTCAAATAAATATTCTGACAGAAGTATTGGATTGGTCTTCCAAGAAGGCTAAAAAAAAAGGAGCCCATATTTTCTCAAATCTTTTAATACTCAATTTTCTAAAGGTAACCTTAACCCTTTACAGATTTTAACCCTAACACCTGTCCTTGTCAGGCAGCCCTTTCCTAGGTCTGAGAAGCACTACTCTACTGCTTCCCAGCAGTTCAAAATTTGCTTCACACTTCGTCTCCTTCATCAGAGAAACTAAGTCTGACCCTTCTGTGAGCTAAAAGGAGAAAAACAGTCAACATCAGCCCTTCATTCTTTTCCCTGGGAAGCCTGTTGTAGAAGGCAGAAAGAACTGTGGTCACAGAGAGATTTCTTTAAGAAAATACTAATTTTTGAATTTTTTATTTTTTGGGTTTTTACTGAATGCAACATTCATCACTTTGAATTGTCCTGGGAAAGGGCTCTTTAACATTGTAGCCATTTTACTGTACTACAGCTCCTGGTCCTTGCCTGACAAGAACCTGAGTGTCATCAGCCCAGCAGCAGAACTGACACACGTCAGAATCCCATTGGAAACCAGCATGGTGGTGGTCATGGATCAGAAAAAAATGATGAGTATGAGCTTGTTTATACCTACTACCCATCTCAACATGAAATATAGCTATCTAGGAGGACAGACTATGTACTCAGATTCCCACATACTTAACTGGGCTTTTTATTAAACAGAAATAATTGCAGGAGACAATTATTTGATCTCATTTATATTTACTTTCCAATGTTAGTTAAATGCCAAGTAAAGGCAAGGAGATAAACAAAAGAGATGCTATTCTGAACTCCTGGTTCACTTGGCGTATGAAGTCAAAGCAAACATGGTTCCAGTCCATAGTCGAGTGGAGATTTGCATGGAAGTCTGAGCAGACAAAAGTATGCTGTAAAGATAGTGTCCCTTTTTGCCTCTGGTGAGAAGTGTTTGGCACACAGATGTCAAATTACCCTAAGATACCAAGTCTTGTTCATTTTTGGAAAATAAAACTTTGATCACAAATTGACCTTCTGGAAGATGGTGTAGAAAAAAATGCATTATATAAATTAAAAATAGTTTAAAATATCTTCCTCATGTCTCCTTTTCCCCCTACATCCAAATCTAAACCTAAAAACTGAGCAATAAAGGAAAAGATTCTGACATCATGTCTAGTTACTTGAGTGTACTTGCACCTATACTGGCTTGAGATCAGAATCATTTTTAGTGAAACTTAGCTAACGATTTAATTTAAAAGTCAACCTAATTCAGTTCCCTATTCTTACAACTGTGAACAAGCAGCATGCAAAAGGCAAGTTTCAAGGAAAGGAACTGTTATGTAGTTCATTAAGGTGTAAATGATGCATGGGGGAAAAAGACAAAGTGAGCTGGCAATGGTACTATAAAGTCCTCAAAGAGAACTCCCATAGTTAAGTGGTCTGGTATATGCAAAGATGATACCCATAGTTTAGACCTCAACATTTTACAGGCAACTTTAACTGATCTAACTGTGAGTTGGATGGCAAAGAAATGATCTGGCTTATTTGTCCACTCCCACTGCTCATTTTTGGCTGCCTCTGGATAGTGTGATTTTGGGATGCATTCAGCAAATTCAGTCCAATTTAAAAGGATTTCTTTGTATTTTTTTCAAACCAGGAAAGCATCTGAACCACACAATGACAAACATCATGAAGAGAAGACTCAAGGGTGGAAGACTGTGGCTAGGAACACCTGAGACAAGATTCCCCTTTTCATGCAGAAATAGCTTTAGTTCAGTATGTGTCAGATCCAACCAGCGTGCACTTTGCCACCTGCACAGCTCTGATAGATTTCCAGAATTTCCTCAAAAATGGATTTTCATCACAGAGAAAAAGGTAATAGTGTTCCTGGCTAGCCAAGAAATAGGTCATATGCATGACTATATTGAGGTGTGTGTGTGTATATATTTCTGTAGATCTTCATGATATGACATACAAGTTTGTCCTTGTAGGTTTATAAATATGTGCCTATACAAATATATCCAGATCAGATACAAGACATACATAGACTATACACACTCTTGAAAACCTGCTCTCCTGCACTAACAGCAGACTATTTCCAATATTATTTTCACTTGCAACACTTCTCTCACCTTCTAAAGTTAATTAAGGAGGAAAAAGTTGCACATTAAGTGGCACCATTATGAATTTATTTGCTAGGGGTTTTTTTTATTAACTCAGAGGATGATGAATTAATTTTGTTTCAAGTCACTTTCATTTCAGTCTCCAATAGGAGTTCCCTCATAACATATCATTAGTTAATTGTACCATCACAATAAAAATCTAACAAAAAAAGTGTTCATGTTGCTTTAAATAATGATCAAAAAAACCCCATTAAAAAAAACCCCACCCTTTATGTCACTTTAAATAATGAGCCCTCAGAGAAGCCAAATTTACACTATAAATGAAGAAATGTTGCATTATGGCAAGGATATATTCTTTAGGCAGTGTCAGTTCACAGCAGCAACAGCCAAGCTCAGTAGTTCTGTCTCCCAATTTAATTGTACAGAAAGAGAGGAAAAGGAAAAAAAAAAAAAAAAAAGAGGAAAAGAAAATCGTTCTCCAGGGCCCACATATACTCCCCCTTGTACCCCAGAGGCATAAAATAAAAATAATTCATTCTACCTTCACTATTCAAAGAATAAATGCCAGCCACCTACCCATGTGTCATTATTAAATTTCATTAGTACACACCTACTTGTGTGCCAAAGCCTTTAATAGAAATATTACATAAGATAACATTGAAGAACACTTGCAGTCCATCCAGATGTGCATTCTCTTTCTGACATAACCAACTGGACAACTGTCCTTCAGCTTGTTTCCTAATCATCTGACAATCTGCATACAAATCGTACTCTTACCCTTTTAACTGGTACTTTCCTGTGAAAGAGATTTAATTCACAGAGATTAATTTTGCAACATAAACTTCCTCTAGTATATCAGAAATGTCACCTACAGTTCTTAGTGTTTGTGCCAGTGGCATACATAAAATGCTGTAGAAATTCTGATATATTTATCTTATGCACTACAATATTGTGAAGTATTTTTTTTATTATTATCCTTGATTCTTCTTCACTGTTTATCCTAAAATTTTGGTCATCAACACTGAAATTGTTGCTTGAATTTCAGACTACACCAGTCTATAGGTTAGACAGATAAGAACAGTGAATACTTGTCCTGAGCTGCAGTGATTTTGATGATTTTTTTTCAACAAAAGAAAGCTAAGTTTAGCTAAGAGATTCAATGAGCATATGAATTGTTAATTTGATGCACACCTGCTCACCCATTCAGTGATGTAAAAACACAACCCAATAATTAACACTGGCAGCACAAGGCACAAAACAGGGCCCAGGCTGTATACCCAGGCTACTACATGAATTGAAAACACAGGTGAGTTCCATCCTGTAGTTTCCCATATTGTTAAATGAATGGTGCAGTTTTGGACCGAATCAATCAATACTATCCTTAGCAATGGCCAGGGTATTTCTAGAGTTGAACTGAGAACCATTGCTGACAAACCTGTTCACTGTGGAAAGGGACAGCATGGTTCAGCCATATGAATTCAAATTCTGCCATGGTAGGCCACCTCAGGGCCAGAGAACAATCTCTGGTTTATTTGATCCATTTGCTGAGTGGAAATATAACTACAGAATTGCACCAGTAGTATACATCTCCTAATAAAGAGATATTCAGGAAGTTCCAGTGAAATTATTTGTCTTTTTAATTTAGAAATTTCTGGTTTATTAAAATTGAGACCTTTTGAAGGAATGATCATATAAGGTTCAGCAAAGACAGAATCAAAATTAGAGACAAGAGTTACATTAGCAACCAGAAAGGTCAATGCTGATGGGCTATTTACTCAGCATGTGAGATAATGAAGTTCAAGTCCTTATTTTGAATCAGCTAAAACAAAGACTTGTGTTTCCTTGTCATTCAGCCTGCACATATATTTTGAGCTAACAGCTACTCTGAGATGAAGTATAGATGTTTTTTTCATTCTCTATTTTTTTAACCTGATAAAATTTAGGTTTCAGTCCATGGGAAGAGATTTCTTAACTATTTCCCACCAAATTCTAATCATAAATTATATCTCCATCTTTACCCATTATTTTCTTCGGGATCCACCAAACACCAACTCAATCACCTGTAAGTTTTTCTATAAATAGCAGGGGTTAAGTACATAATTTTGATCTTAAATTTGATCCTATAATAGGATTTAAGTATAGGTCTTAATCAGAAATGATTGACAAGAATGGCAGAATGATATATATAAAAAAATGATACTAAAGGAAATGTAAGCTATATCCAGTTTCTGAAGGACATCAGTCAATGGATTTTAACTTAGAAAAGATGCACAACAAAAGGTATGGTTCTGATCGCAGGAATTACACAATGTCTCTATGGAACACCATTGGCAAAATCTGTGAGGTATGGACATGGATACTCTCCTACAATAAGACATCATTTCGGCTGTCTTGGAAGCCAGAGAAGGGAACGACTTTGGCAGGTGAAGCACATCCAATATTATAACACTGAATAGGTACAAAAATAGATAGCACAATTGAAATGACGCACATGATTCAGCAAGATTGCACAATGATGATTTGTACTACAATGTAGCTAAATTTCCTAAATTTATGATATGGCAAACTGTGCTGAAAAGGTGAAATGTGCAATAGAGTTTGTATTGCAAAATGTTATTATTAAAGTGTTAGCTTCCTTATTGTATTCTGTTAAGCCCTGTTTAATACCAGAAATTATAGTCACCTAGTTTTCTCTTCATGAGACATATGTGTTTATATTTATGTTGGCTCAATTGAATTACATTCTCAGCAAAGATCATGCTATATCCTTATCCCAAAAAGCTGATGAATTCAAACTCATTCTGAACTGATCACATCTGTTGATAATCACAATATCTCTTAGTCATACATCTACAATTTCCTCATCCTTCTGGTGTACAGGAGATTTAAATGGTTTCTTCAAAGTAGGTCACAGGTTTACAATGCCTCAACCACCCCTAGTTTTCCTTGACAAAGTGTCAGAACATTCCCGTTCCACTTGCCAGTATATGAAGACATGAGATGTGGAAGAAGGTGACCCTCTTTACTCTTTTTCATGTGCATGTGTCTTTATTCTATGTGCAGTTTTTCATTATGTTTTTTTCCTTTTTACTTTTTTCTCTTTTTTGGACAAAAAAAAGAGAAGCTTATATCTTTTCCTTTTGTTCTCAAAGTTTCATGCTCTCAAAAAAAAAAAAAAAAGACTGAATTTAATGTTTTGTATTAGAAGATTTAGTGTGCTTTTCAGCCTGCCACTGAACTGATGAAAGGCAGCACAACTACACGCTTTTCCCCACTGAGCTCAGATAGGTTTGTTCACTAGAGTTCAAGTCTTCTACCAACAACTTGCTGCAGTTCCAAAGTATTCCTACATATTCAATCTCTATGTGTGGATCAACCCATGCCCCTTCTTCCAGTTCATAAATTTGGCAGTTTTAAAGATTTAATAGCAGAGTAACTGCAGTGACAGCTCTCTTTGTGGCACACCTCCTTTCCCAGACCTGATAGAGGTCTGCTGATCAGCCATAATGTTCAATTATCCAACTCCTTATCAATCAGCTTTCCTGTGTGACCCATTCCAGGAAAGATTTAAACAAGGTTGTGCATATTTTTCACAGTGAATATAATAATTGGAGGGAAGAATAAACCTTGCATTGTTCTTCTAATACACCAGCTCTTTCAATGGATAGTTTGACTTTTATATTAATTTCAATAAGCTCTATTTTGAGAATTCTAATGGCTTGGCTGTCATGGTTTAGGACTGTACTCCCCAATTCAGTACCCACTCTGAGACTCTCCAAACCACATGCCACTTGCTCACTCCCTTTCTTTCCCCTGTCCCAGCCCCTCTGGGATGGGCTGGAGAGTTGAATTGGAGGCACAAAAGGTAAAGATCATGGGTTGAGAAAAGAACAATTTACTAGAAAGAGCAATGAGATAAGAAAATGACCAGTAACAGCAATAATATTAATGACAGAGGGTATAGGATTCACTCCGAAACCTCCTGACAATAAACATTCAACTGCTCCCTCCACCACACTTGCAGTACCAGAAGGAACTCTTTCTGGCCAGAAGAGAGCCCCTTCCCCCCAGCCCCAGCTGGGTGGTATAGAATAACTTTTGAATACATGTGGTGGTATAGAATAACCTTTGGGCCCTGGCCATGCCCTCTCCCAGCTACTGCAAAATTAACCCTGTTCTGGCCAGAACCAGGGCATCTCTCAGCCTTAAAAATATCCTGTTTATGCCATGAAGCAAAAAGCATTCTCTCTCCCTTTTACTTCAAACCAGCCAATCATGGTTCCCACTGAGAAATTCAAAAACTTTAGGCTTCTATCCCATCTTGGCTTATCTCTGTTATTCCAGAAAACATGAGTGAGAAGAGATAGGGAAAGACTTCAGTTTTGCTGTGAAATGGATTTCTTTCTCAAGAGCAAAAGAATTTATCTGGCTTAACCAATATAGATTTTCTTTCTCTCTGTATTAGTACAAACAGGGCATATTTAATGCAACGTACTAGGCAGGTCTGACTGGGATCTGTTCTGAGGTGACTTTCTGAATAAATGAAATTCCAGAGTTGGAGACTGCTAGTAAAGGACACTCAGTTTTCTAAAGAGGAAGCATGGGACACTGCAAGCACAAGTTGCAAATCTTTCATCTCCTTCATGATAAAGAAAAGACTGTAGTGAACTGTTGGAAAAGGAAACAAAGTTGCCCTCCATAGTGGCTACTTCCAGACCTGTCAACTACTGAGTAGTTAAACCTGCTAAACAATACATGGCCATCTGTCATAACAAAGGATATGACAAAACTGTCAGTATTAGGAAACAACACTCATGAACCAAGTTGTATCCAGAAGAAACACAAAGAATTTCAATCAAAACCTACTGCTTTGTTTACTGTTCCACCTATATTTACATCTTTCACAATCCTTACTGTGAAAATCCTCATAATCAAGAATATCTCACTTCAGTTTTGAGGGTAGTAAACCAATATTTTTTGCATATAAAATTACTGAGAGGAGGCAGAAAGTCAGAGAAGAAAACTAAAAATTAAAGGAAACAAGATAATAAACCAAAATATTCTTACATAACACACTAAATTCAGCTCTATGTCTTGCCCAGGTCACATTCTTGTTTAACCTATTCTGTAACAGTTACAACCTTTGGCCAAGTTCCTGTACACTGTGTCTTAGTTTGAGAGAGAAACTAAGATGTAAATGTTGGCTAAGAAATAAAATAATCCCTCTCCTTAAATTTAGAAA
>JAWWEW010000112.1:66080312-66134861 GCA_035583185.1 Anabacerthia variegaticeps | reverse complement strand
CCCTTCCCCCCCCCCCCCCCCCCCCCGACATACACTTGAGTCCAGCGGAAAAGGACCTAGGGGTGCTGGTCAACAGACCATATAGCTCATACATGAGCTATCAGCATGCTCAGGTGGCCAAGAAGGCATCCTGGCTTTTATCAGAAATAGCGTGGCCAGCAGGACCAGGGAAGAGATCATTCCCCTGTACTCAGCACTGCTGAGGCCACACCACAAGTTCTGTGTTCAGTTTTGGGCCTCTCACTACAAGAAAGATGCTGAGGTGTGTCGAGAGAAGGGCAACAGAGTTGGGGAAATGTCTGGAGCCCTAGTTCGCTGAGGAATAGCTGAAAGAACTGGGGTTGTTTAATCTGAGAAAAGGAGGCTCAGGAGGGACCTTATCACTTTTTGCATGCACCTGAAAGGAGGTTGGAGCGAGGTGGGGGGTTGGTCTTTTCTCTAAAGTGAAAAGCAATAGGACAAGCAAGAACCACCTCAAAATGCACCAGGAGAGGTTAAAATTAAATATTAGGAGAAATTTCTTCTCCAAAAGGGTAGTCAAGCATTGGAACAGGATGCCCAGGGAAGCAGTTGTGTCACCATCCCTGGAGGAATTTAAAAGACATGTATGTGTGGCACTTGGGAACATGGTTTAGTGGTGGACTTGGCAATGTGGGATTAATGTCAGACCCAAGCCTGAAGGATTCTATGATTTGCTAACCATGACTCTTTATTTATGAATTTAATCCCAATTGGTAGAAAAAGTTCCATTTATTTCCCACTCATCCCTCCAATAAGCCTGTAGTTCATGCCTACAAGGTAATAACTTGCAAAACCTGTATATGAAATAACATTTTAAATAAGGGAAATCAATTTCACATCATATCCCTGTTTTCTTCTTTCCATTTTCACCATCTTCTTCACTCATTGATGAGAAAGTTTAATATTAAACATTCTGTTAATGGTTGTCAAATGAATCATGGTTTTCACTGCTAGAGTTATGCTAGAAAGAAGCAACACACTTTAGAAGAAATCAGAGAAGGGCTGAATGAGATAATGTAAAATCACTTATACAGACACTCTGGAGATGGAACCCCGTTTAATATTTAATGTAGTCATTAACCTGAGAGTGGAAGAAAGAGGGTAATGGATGGCCTATTGCTTTTACCTATAGGACAAGTTTCTGAAGTGAACTGTCTCCCTTGGGGCAAGGATCACACATGCTGAAAATCTATAAAGGGAGTCAGCGATGAAAGGAGATTGAGTCAGTTCAAAATTCCCATGTGAGCATGGTGAAAACTGCAGGCAGACCAGGTGGTGAAACTTGCCATGCTACACACAGCCATGGGCCATTGCCATCCAAATGCTCAATTAGTTTATTATGGCAACAGACACACTATGCTGGTCAAGTAACCACCACATCTGCAGCAACTACAGAAAATAATCAATTATTGAAGAAAGCTATCTAAAAGTAACATTACTCTTACCCTTTCTTGCTCTTTGCTTTTTTTTTTTTTTTTTTTTTTTAATTCTGCCCAGATGCTCAGCTGTTAAAGATTACCCCAGAGAGCTGGAAATCCATGAACTAAATTTAGCTATGAGAAACATAGAGGGAAGGAGAGGAGGGGAGGAGGTGGGGAGTGAGCGAGGTGTTTAGTTTGGTTGGCTGGCCGATTGAGTTTGGATTTTTTTGTTTTGTTTTAAGACAAAGACTGAAAAAACCACACTAAACACTTCCAGGTGACCTTCAAAATACTGTAAATATTTTCTGTGTGGCAACAGCACAGCATACAGTATGTTTTTATGTAGTGTAGCCAATTTACATGGTAATCATTGCAATAACAGGGCACCTGACCCGTTGTCACAAGTACATTGTGCATAAGTATGAATTTACTGCAACGGCTCGGTGGGTTGTAGTGCAATGAATCCTCTCTAGCACCACTTAGCATGGCACCCATCCTCCCAAGTGTATGGACTGCCAAACCTCTTCTCTCAGTAAGAACTTCTCAGCACCCAGTACTGAATTGGTTTTCCCTGCCTCTGTGCTCAATAGAGAAGCTATGAGGTTCTCCCACCTCCCTTGAAGTGCCTGTTTCTAAGCTCTCTGGGTAACCAGGGAACTGCTGGCATGATGGTCCTGTTTTCACAGGTACAGAGACCACTGCATTCTGCTATGTCTCTGACATGCTCCCATACATGAATGGTCTTTCTCATCAAGAGGAATTTGGTGGATATTGTTCTTCAGTTCTGCTCTGACTGACAGCAATGCAGTTGGCATATCTGTAGGTCAATATAGATAAAGCATACATGTGACCTAGAGGAGAGTGAAATTTCTCAGCAGTGTCAAATATTTAAGAAAAATGCCAAAATAGAGGTTTGGAGTGCTGACATTTTATTAATTTTTGCCGCAATACCTTATATTGTGCTAAATTCTACGTAATAAATCCTGTTTCTTCCCTAAGGAACTTACTGCTAAATGGAACAGGTGCACAAAAGTCAATATCATCCTTGATTGCTTCTTAGTCACTATTTTTTGATGAATAGATTAGTTTGGTAAACATTTAAAAAAACAACAGCAATTATTGCTAGAAGAGAAAGACTAGTTTTCTTAAGAATGATCTCTTCTTAAAGAACTTTCTCTTCCTTAGAATTGAAGACCAAGATCCTGTATTTTGAAATCTCATTTTTTGAGGACTCTAGTTTAAAAAAATAAATTATTTCCAGAAATGAGAAGAATGTTAACAAAAGCTTTCAGGAGAAGTAATAAAATAACTTCTGATATGCCTGAGAATCTGCACAAAGGAAAATGCTAAAGTGGATCAATTCATGCTTTCACATCTGAAATCTAGTCTGTAGGCAACTCTGAAATGTTCATATGACCTTGCTTCACAAAGATTTTGATATAGCTGGTCATCCACAATTTACTGTTCTTTCAGCTTTTGTGGTTTCCAGGCCACAGTGTTTACTGTATTGGGTAATAAGAACAACATGTTGGGCCACAGCAATAGAAAAACTATAAATCATTTGATAACCTCAAGAAATTGTGGTTGAACTCAGACATTTTTATAATGGCTTAGTGAATCTAAAGTGGAAAATAGTTGTATTTCTGTACCTGTAATTTCTGCCCACATATGAAAAATGCTAAAAGGCAGAGTTCAGAGCCAGAGGGAAAGTGGCCTTTACCATGCAAGAGTTTAGTACAGTAATAATTAAAAATAAATTTAATCACTAAAACAGGCTGTAAGGTCAACTGCATTGTCCATAATTATGGTAAGCAACATGGACATAAAGATGAATTACTGAACTCTTACTAGCTGGGGGAGGGGTAAGAAGGATATTTTAAAGCACGACAGTCAAAGCATAGTGCTTTCTATGTAATTTTTTTTTAAGTTCCACAATGCTGATAAAGCTGCAGGACTTTATAGCTTACACTGCTCTCACTATGTTTCTCAATTCATGGTGAGCTTTAGTGTGTGTGAATATACAGTGTAAGTGCCAGGAAGATTTTATGGTTTGGGGATAGAGACAATAACAGATATGTTTAAAGTAAAACAGCGATACAGCTTGGTTTAATTTTATATTTCATTTTAAAACTAGGAGATGATATATAGACAGATAAGTAGATGATATTTGTAGTTTCTTTCAAGAGCTCTGAATGCTACAAAATGCCATGGACCCTGACAGGATGAACCCACAAGGGCTGAGGGAGATGTCTGATGTCACTGTGACACCACTTTTGGTAACCTTTGATCAGTTATGGCAATTGGGAGAGGTACCCAAGAAATGAGGGAAAGCAAATGTCACTCCTATCTTCAAGGTAAAGAAAGAGGACCCAGGGAAGTAGAGCTCAGTCAGCCTCACCTCTGCTTGGAGGCCAGTAGCAAGCCATGCACCCCAGCTGTCAATACTGGATTTAGTGCAATTCAGCATCTTCATTCATGGTCTGGATGACAGGTCAGAGTGTACCCTCAGCAAGTTTGATGATGATACAAGACAGGGAGAAGTGGTAATATGCCAGACAGTCATGCTGCCATCCAGAAGGACCTCAACAGTCTGAAGAAACGGGTTGACAGGAACCTCAAGCATTTCAACAAAGAGAAGTGAAGAGTCCAGTACCAGGGCACAAACAGCTACAGACACCAGCATATGCTGTGCATAACCCTACTGCAAAGCAGCTTGTCAGAAAAGGACCTGGAGATCCTTGTCTAAAACCAAGCTGACTGAGCTAGCAAAGCGTCATTGACACAAAAAGAGATAATGGTATTCTGGTTTATATTAAACAAAGTACTACCAACAGGTCAGGGAAGGTGATCCTTCCCCTCTACTCCGTGCTGGTGAGTCCAGCCCTGGAGTGCTGGGTCCAGTTCTAGGGTTCCCAGTAGAAAAGAGATACAGAGCTATTGGAGAGAGTCCAGAGAAGGGCCATGAAGATGATGAAAGATCATCACACATGAGGAAAGGTTAAAAGAATTCAGAGAAAGAAATCTGAGAAATCATAAAAGAGATCAGAGAGGACCTTTTTAATGTATCTAAATATCTGAAGAGAGCATGGCAAGAAGGTGGAGCCAGGATTATTTCTGTGTCCAGTGACAGAACCAGTCAATGGGCACAAACTGAAACAAAGGAGGTTCCGTCTGAACATTAGAATACACTTTTTTATTACAAGGGTGAGCATTGGCACAGGTTTCCTATGTCATCTGGATGTGACAGTAGAGGTTGCTTCAGTGTTCAGTCACCAGTGGCTAGGCTAAGAAAGTGTACAAGGACAGTTTGGGTCTAACTGCCTTTAAAAAGTCTAAGTATAATCAGTGACTTATTTGCCAAGAAAGGAATCTAGTTTTCTTACCATACTTTTCAAGGCTAGCAGTCCTAGTGCTTAAAATCCAACACCACAAATGTATTTCCTTTTTTCTTACAATGAAGTTCATTACATGGTATTGATGAAGCTTTCATTATTGACATTTGTTTACATTTTCAGAGATGTTAGAATGTCTTAATGTCATTGTTACAATCCACCCCAGAAGGGGAGGGTAACTCAGGTTTCTGTTAATAAATCCCTTGGTGTGGATTAGAATGAAACAGCACTTAATAATCAGTGTTTGTAAATATATATGTAGAGTTTATTTTGGAACAATTTTGTTTCAGAGATAAACAGCTATGTTGCCATTTTGGGTGTTACCATCTGTAGTAATACAGCAATATTAAAGCATAACACTTAATGCAATGTATAAGGGAGATAAAGAGAAAGGAAGGATAGGGGTCCTGTAGTCACCTCTCATTGGATCCAGAAATGACACTTGGTAGTTGCAGCTTCCATGTCTTTTGGTTGAAGTGGTGGTTGCAGTCCTGTCGAAGAGGTGGACTTGATCCATCAGGTCTGGGGGAAGCACCGCCTCACCCCCCCACAAAAAAAAAAAAAAAACAAAACAACAAAACAAAACAAACAAACAAAAAAACTCAAAAACTACATGAGTTATTAGAAACTTCCAGGTCAGGAGGGATTGCCTTGTACCTGCACTGGGATGAGGAATTTTACAATGGATAGTTTCACTGGACAAGTTTCTGACACCTCCTAAGAGTCAACATTGATCATGATTCAACATTTGAATAGCCCAGGCCAGATGTGAAATGTCTTTGAGGTTCCCCAGGAGGATTTTTACAATAGAGTCCCCATGTTAGGGAGGACAATGGCATGATAAGAAGGATTATCCCACCTCATAGGATTTGCCTCTTATCAACGTTTTCCCTTATCTGAAAATCCAGCTTGTAGCTTCAGGTATGCACACCCTTCTGCACCTGGGACAATGTTGGACAATGGCACCCACTTATCCGACCTAAAGGTCCTTTCATAGTAGGCATATTTAGGGAGGGGTGGGCTTTACTGGGTGAGCAGTTACTTCTTTTCAGTCTCCTAGAGTGGACAAAATCATTTAATTAAAATCAATCTTTATTTTATCATCAAAAAAAATTAATATTGATCATTTTTAATAACAGCACAGGTTCAGTCATATTGTTTTTATCGACAACATATGCCATTACCACTCTTAGATACTAGCAAAGAATGAGTCTGATGATCTTATGTGAGAATATGAATATTAGCAATTTAAACTGCTTGCATAGGTACAACAGGTTTACCACATATAGTTTAAGTAATAATACATTCTTCTTCCCAAATAAAACTTGACATTTAGATAAAAAATATTATGTCATTCCTTTGGCCACTACTAAACTAAGATATGTAAGATGTGATGCATTCAGTTTAGGAAATGAAAGTATTGGTAGAGAGGATGTTAAATCACCTGTATGTGCAAAAATAACAATTATGAAAAAAAGCCTATGTGCCTTTCACTATTACCTGATCTTTATTTTCCCAAGAACCATTATTAACTCTATAATGTAAATAAGTATGACATACATAAAAGCATCTCAAAACTCTACTAAATGCTTTTCTTAATAAAGCACCTCTGAACAGGTGCACATGGCCTAAGTAAATTGTCAATAAGCACAAGAAGAATGTAATTAGAATATCCCCACTGATGCTCAAAAAAAAAAAAAAATCCAAAAGACACAAGAAAGGAGGATATGAAACAATGAGCTAAAGGTAATCTTAATAAATTCACTTTTGAAATCACATTTTATATGTGGTGGGAAAGAGCTTAACGTTCTAATTATACTAAGTGTTTAAGCACCTGTCTAATTCCTTTGAAGCCAATGGGAGTTGAACATGTACGACTGAAGGCGACTGTGACAACTTAGAGCCTCTATATGGACACATTCCTGTTGATCTTCTAGAGCACTGCTGAGGAGTGGGGTGGGAACTTAGACTGAGGCAGTTGTCTGCATTCACAGTTTAGCTCTAGGATATTCCATGCGTACCCCCTTTAGGAGGTTTCTATACACAGACGAGAGATTTTAGGGATAACACTAGATCCCCAAGCCCAAGTATATAACAGATATCCAATGTTTAAGCCCTTATGGTAATTACATACATATGGGTTCTTCTATATCATGTTGTACTTTACAACTTCTTTCATTGTAATAAGGAGTCCAGTGCACTCCATTGTCCACCCCTGACACTGATGCACCAGGAGGCTTAGCCTAGCAATATTAGCACCACAGGGGAAAGATATGAGATAGAGTAGGAGAAAAAGGCAAGAAGCTAGTTCCTACACAACCACGTGGTGCTGTGCAGATAACTTTATCTGTTAAGTTCAAGCACAAGCCTTGCACCTTGTTCCAGGCACACAAAACTATATTCCAGCACAATGGCACCATTTTGGGAAATCATATCTTGACCTTGTATCTTGACAACTCCAGACTCATGGCTGCAGAGGGCTGAAAATGTCCAAAACCAAAAAGTCAGTTTCTCTGCCTTCTGAAACAAAGGGAGACTGATTGCAACAGTCTTATTTCTACATCTAAACTCAGTCCTGATTTGATCGGGTATTAGTCT
This sequence comes from Anabacerthia variegaticeps, assembly GCA_035583185.1. NCBI lineage: Eukaryota > Metazoa > Chordata > Aves > Passeriformes > Furnariidae > Anabacerthia > Anabacerthia variegaticeps. The sequence continues at coordinate 66,127,429 of JAWWEW010000112.1, read as the reverse complement.
TTGGAAGACATCTATACCAGACATGAATAGAACCTGTAGAGCAACAAGTGTATCAGCATTGCTGTGGAGTGTACAAAACCATCTTATGCTTGGACTCCTGTTTGTCATCTGTGACATCCAAAAAATCAGCACAACCCTAAAGCAGGAAAGACAATTGCACCAGTGTTCTGATGAGATATTCTGATCCAGCATCTGCTAGGGAGGTTTGCAAGTACTATTTGATTGTATTCCAACTAAAAAAAATCACATTACAAGTCTTTTGTGCAGTTAGACTGGGTTTAGAGGGCTAGGGCAAAGACAAAACATCCTCATATTACAGAGTTTGGGTATATCTTTCCCTGTACTACACTTGCAACGTACTGCATGGATACTGAGAAAGTGAGGAAGACTGCGTGCTTCATCATGTTGACTAACAGAAAAGTTTGCTTGACTCTGGAAGATAATTGCTTTCTCCTGGTACCCACACAATGAACACTTGTAAACACAACACACAGAGCACTCTAATGCACCCAAAAGACTTGAGGATCCAGCAAGTGTACTAAAGACATTTTTTCTTCTCATTCTACCTTCACCTTTCTGCGTCACCCTGATGGAAGCTGACTCTGTTCACAATGGGAAAGAAAAAAGAGTTTTCCAGGCCTTAATAATGCTTTTTCTGCCCTCTGTTTGCAATTCTGCTATTGTATCATAGCATACAAAATAATTGGGCTATGACCAATGCCTGCCTAGAGAATCTTCATATATCACTTTGGTTTTTACTCTGATGAGTCAAGTGCTGTTGCCCTACCTTAAATCTTTCTTCCATTCTCTTCCAGAATGTGAACCTTACCATCTATTCCCACTAAAAGCTGCAGTTAGGTCCATCTAGGTGCTGTGAGTAGGATTTCATTTCTGCAGCTTTTCACAGGTATTGATTTAAGTTAACAGATACATATTATCCACTGTAAAAGAAAATTACTATTTTCATTACTAAGAAAACACTTTCCTGATGTCAAAAGAAAGCAGAAATTATGTCCTTGTATTAAAAGGCTTTTAGGAAGGCATAGGCATTGAACTCCTGCTTGCAGTCTATTTCTTATGAGACTTTTTGTTCTTCTGAGAATGAAAAAGGCCCTACTTCCTTCATGCCTACTGAGGTTAAATGGAGCCTGTATCTGGAGAATATATTCACAGAGGTTGCCTTATTTTAACAAGGCAAACTCACTTTAGCCACAATGCTTTTAAAGGCCTCCTTTCCTGGACCATCTAAAATCACATACATACAGACTTTCTCTTGTCTTCTCTGGAAGAGGAAGACAAGAAATATAAAAACAGGGATTACTCTCAGCCCTTAGAATAGAAGACACTTGTGATTATACCAGTAAAGTAGAATCTGCCATCATTATCATATCTTTTTCTTTCTTCTGTTGGGGATTTTGACAAACCACTTCTGCCATCTTCATGTTCAGTGTAAGTAATACCTATGTCCCTGAAAAATGTACTTAAATTCAAGTCCCAGGGAAGATAGAGAGGATATTAAGATGGCTTTGAGTATGACTTGGCCCTAAGAGTGTGCCACTCTTCTCCCTCTTGCCCTGCCTTCCCTCACCTAGGCAGTGCTTGAGAGTTGCAGTGCATTGTGAGCCCTTCCTAGCCTTCCTCCCACCATCTGCAGAACAGGACAGCCACCTCAGGAGGTGATGAACAGGCTCCAGCAATGATATATGGTGTTCTCTTGCAGGTTAAGAGGTGGTTCCTCGGGTTCCACTCTTTTAGTAGATGTGCCTCTAAGTCAATACAGGCTACTTCAGAAAGTTTCTCAATGGAAGCTTGCTGTCTCACAAGAGGCACTGGCAGCCTGTAAGGGGTCACCATAGGGGAAGGAAGCCTGACTGCTACATGTGGATGGCAGTGGAGGCTTGCCTGTAGGTGATGGCTGACTATAGTGTAGGTGCACTTAGTGACTGGTGGTACGGGTCTCCTTTCTGGTCATTCCGTCTGGATTAGAAAACTGCTTATAATTGATGGAGTCCAATGAATGAAAGGCCTACTGATACATGAGGTTTTACTTTGATGTTTACACACTTTACTCTTGGAAGTTTCTGCCATTGAGTAGCTAAGAGCATTCTTCAGTGTTTTTCACCTCCTTTCAACATTTCTCCCAGATGCAAAGGTAATCCTGCTGACCTTCCAGTGCAACCATATAGATTCAAGGTTGTGCCTGTGCTAAGAAAAGAGAAAAAAAAAAAAAAAAGAACACATAAACACCACGAGCCCTAAAACTGTATCCACAGCAATAATTACGTGGAATAAAAGCAGTGTGTTACCCAGTACTCGATTATTTTGCACAGCCAAGGCACAGGTACAAGTTCCCTCTTAATCATAGTACTGTAAGAGGTGGAAACAGTGGCATTGGGTTAAGGTTATCTATTAGTATCCTGACCCTTAGATTTCTCCCATTCAACTTAGATGATTTTACATTACAAGCCAAACCTAAGTTATGTGTCCAGGCTGCCTCAGAAATCAGGGTTCAGAGAAGTCTTTTCTCTGAGCTATTAATCTCCGGTACTGAACTCGGAATAGACTCTAACCTTTAGGTACTGAAAGTCAAAGATGAAGAAAGCCCTCAATGTTCTGTTCAGAATTTTCTGATAAAATTCTTATTAGCTTAAACAGAAGTCGGAAGAATAGTAGTACTTTAATATATAGAGAGAGTACTCTGGAGCATTGGATCAGTGTACCAAAACTAGAATAAAAGGACAAGGGATCCTTCAAACCCACTTCAATTTGAACTGAACTATTAACTTTCATTCCTTCTGGGGCTTGATCTGAACTGTCCTAGTTCTTCCATTTACACCAGCCACTGCTGGGATTTTATCACTCATTGACAGGGCTGTATCTGCTGAGACATATGGTTTAAGGATACAACAAAATATGTAGTAACACTTCTTACATCCTTGCAGAATAGTGAGCAGTACTATTCTAATGTAAATCTCCAGACAAATATTCTTCACAGAGTAAAATAGAGAATGCAGACAACATTCAAATGCATTATGGAAAATAACAGAGCTACAGTGTATGTCAATAAAAACACTTTGGACATTTAAAATTCTGCCATTTCAACAATATTTGGTCATTACACCAGAAGGGGTTAATGTGGTTATTAAGAGCTTAAAAAGCACCCATTCTCTTTAATATAATCTTTTATCAGAGAATTTAATTAAAGAAATGCAAACTAGCAATGAAGACTAAAGTTAAGCCTAGTCTGACAAATTTCACATCATGTTGAAGTTCAGAGAAAATAAGTAGTAAGGAGATTGCAAGCACACCACTAATGCTGTTCAGAATGGATATGCACACCATGCTACATAGTAAATCAATCTAACATGTTAGAACGGTAGGATAATTAACTACACATTAATGACCAGTAAAGAATTAGGCACACAATAAGCCAACTTCTCAGCTATGCAAATTGGAACAAATGTAGGACCTGGTCTGCTCTATGCCTCATAAATCATTGCAATTATAGACAGTAAGACTAGAAAGCAACATCCAAAGGTTGTTTCATTTGCCCGCTGCCCAAAGGTGGGACCAGCTCTACTGATGTCTTTCCTCACAAAAGATAGTCCAGTCTGTTTCAGAAACACCCAGGAATGTGAACTTTCTAACTTCTCGACAGCCTCCTCATATTCTTAACCATGAGAATATTTTTTTTCTCAATATCTAATAGAAGTCTTCCCTGCTGTAATGAAGCCCTCCTTGTCCTACAGACATGTATCAAGGGAGAGGCTATTGCCTTCAATGTCATAATCAACTTTTTCATATCCTGTCTTTTCCTCTCTTGGCTAAACTGTCCCAGATATTGCTGTCTTTCTGTATCAGCCCTGATTTATCTATTCTTTTTTTCTCTGTCCTCTGATCTCTCTCACTAAATTCTTAACCACAGAGAGGAATTACTACAATTGCAGAATACACAGAAACCACTGCATAGCTAAGTCTGAGTTCTATAAAGGTACAAGCCTTTGATTTGCCAGATCAAGCTCTTTGACTCAGAAGGTTCTCATACATTTTAAACAGAAAGAAGTGGATAAAGAAATCTGAGTACCTGGGCTTCAGCATCTTCTGATAGCAAGTATCCTTGAATCTCATTCTTCTGTGTTTGAAGACTGAAATTCATCCAATAATGATAATTCAGTCTCTCTATGAGAGTGAGCTTAAACACATAAATGCACATAAAAGGACAAAATTCTATTTTTGTCACAAATAGGATAGCAATGCGTTTGTGCTCATACTATATTCTGATCTGCTTTCATACTCTTGGTGAAGTTTCTTCATTATAGACCTTAAAATCCTTTCAAATAATATGTCATTACCTGCTGACCCTGATGAATTTCAACAGGATGAATTTAATCCTGTAAAAACAGGCATTTGAATTCTGACCCTTGATATGTGATGAGCATGCAATCTCTCATAATCTTAGTCTGTCATAGTGTGGTAGAGAGGAAATTAAAGGAACTTGGTAATCATACTTATTCAGTAGCACAGTGCTAAATCATTGCCTTTGCAGTATAACTTCAATCACTACTTTCTCTCAAAAATGGAATTTATTAATTGATCAGCTGAATTCTCTTGTTGCTAGACATAACTAATTTTTCTCTAACTTTTTGCATTAGATTTTGCTGCATTTCCTACTGATGGTGCAATTCCTTTCTGCTTTAAACAAAGTGAACAAGAGAACTACTCTGTTCAGATCAGCGATCTCAGAAATATACCTTGATAGCAAAGTCCTGCTTTGATATCCAGGCCAGTGTGGATTTTGTTGGGTTAGGAGAGGAAGGGATTGAATGGTATAGCAGTGACTCCCCTGAAATCTTTTCTTCAACAACACGATTTATTGGCTGAGATTGTCAGGTCTGATCCTTTTGTTCTACTACTTGGTACTGTTCATTTCATTCCTAACTTTTCACTTGGCTATCACACAGTTGTATACATTTTAAAATATCTTGAATAACTTCCATCAATCTGCCTGTATTGACTCAAGTAACTTAACATATCGTCCTAACCTCCAGCAATTAAAGCCAGGGTGAATATTTCAAAAGTAACATATTTCTCCTGGTCCTTAAGCTAGGTCTGACTGAGTTAGTCTTTCAACAGAGTGCAGCAGAGTGCCAGGCTCACAGCGTTATTAGCTCAGACTTTGAAAACGGTGAATACTAAGCCTTAGTGCTACACTCATTCAATTCACAGTTCAGAGTGAGACTGTGCAGCACCAGCTCTGTGGAGCATCATTAAGACATCTAGATATGCTCTGGTTTATTTCTTTTTAGCCAGAGAAGTATCCCCCACCTCCAGATTCTGTTAATGTATCACTATGCATCTAAACCATCTTTTAGTAGGTCCTAGGTTCTGATGGAACAAGATGCCAACACAATCCTTCCTATATTTGTACCCTGACTCCCTTGGGAAAGAAAACTGGGAGTGTTCCAACTGGGAAAGACATTGCGCAGGTTAGAAATTATCCACTACATATTTACAGATTTTCCAGGCTGAACTAGTGAAGTACTAGGACTGCAAGAGAAATTCTCTCATAAGCATAATTTATTCCTCTTTCTTTTTTGACTACTTGCATTTTTCATGTGATTCTCCATTAAGAATGTCCTCCCCCCCCCCCACTGCAAACACCTCAGCTCTATCTGTATATACCAGTGCATTCTTTTGCTATATATATATATATATAAAATCAACAATAGCTGTTGCAGCCACATATGCATACGCCAAAAATGAGAGGAAAACTCCTATTGCTAAGGTTCCTAGGCTTCTGTATTTGTCTTTATTTTTTCCCTGTTTCTTTTTCCCTTCTTTTCCTAGCTTTTAAGGCAGAAGGAACTATAGCAGTAAGGTTGTCTGATCTGCCATATGGGGTTCCACTGGTTGGATATCCGTGACATCCGACCCATAACTTTATTTAAAGTGTAATGTTTAGTTTCAAATTTATGTTTGTGACTTTGAGATTACAAAAAAAGAGTGAGCCATTGTCTTCTGAATTATTCAAAATAGTTTTGAACCACCCAATTCTGAATATTTCAGATCATTCACTAGAGGTGAAGGCTGCAGTACTGGAGTTAATTTGTACTGGTTAGAGTAAAATCTGTTCCTGTGATAAAATTTGGCTAATGGAGCAATAGATGCTTTCTCTGAAGCATCTTGTGCCTGTGAACACACTCAGGGAAGAAAAAAATGAGATTTTTTTAGTGTGGAAATTCAGAGATTCCTCTGAATATACCCAGACAGACCTTGAACACAGACAGGTATTTCAGGAGACACTTTTAAGGTACAGCGATATTTAACTTGTCAGATCAAGATTAAAGATAAAAACTGAAACCTCCCCAGAAGGATGATGAAATTCCAAAGATTATAGGTGAAAAAAAGTATGTGAAGACAACTTGTTACTATTTCTATCAACACAGAAATATTTTCTGCAAAGCACTGCTGGCTGCAGTGCCCCATCTACTTTCCAAAACAGTTACTGGAATTTCCACTAATTTGTGGATTTGAGGTAGAGGAGAAAGGGAGAGTGGAAGTTCTGTTCTATAGCTCTACAACGGGCATTTGTGGTGTAAATATATTTAAAACTTTTTTTTCCTTTGGCCATTTCATAGTAAATACAGAATGCTATTCTGGATTCACTGAAGTGTAAACTTGAAAAGTAAGTTTCCACCCAAGATACTGTAAAGGTGAGAACTGACCCAGGCAAAGACAGCAGTGTTTAACCACTTGTACTGATTGTGTAAACCAATAGCTTACCCATAAGCAAAAGAGAAGCACAGGCAAGGGTTAAAGGGCTGTTTCAGTGCCCAGCTAATTTGTTTCTGCATCTGCCATTCAAATTGCTTCCAGTATCTGACCAAGCCCAAGGGCCAAGAAGGAGAGTAGCAAAGTTTCATAACTTCTCTGGGACATTCTTACTATTACAGGCTCATAAACTATCCCAGCTTTTTGTCCTCCCTTGACAACTTCTAGTTTACCCAACATCATTACATCTTCTTCAAATCCTCCTCATGGAAACCTCATGAAGAAAGTATTTCAAAGCTTTGAAACAAACACCTAGCAGAAGCCTGTACTTTGAGGAAATGGGCTCACATCCACCCACCTGGCTCTCAACAAGGTGGGAGCAATGCAAGAAGTGGGGAAGGGCTGGGATCTTCCAAGATCTTCTGGGCCAGTATCTGAACAATTCAGTCACCGTCCCCAGTGTTGGTATTTCTGCCAAAGAAATATACTGAAACATTAGACTCTGCCTGAAAGTTGTTTTTATTTGCTGTGTGAGGTAGTGGAGATTTTTGAGTGGCACGGGTGAAGAAGCACTTTGACACTTCGGTCCCTGGACACATTTCAGAGGAGCCAGCATGGGTTATCTGGTTTTCACTGCAGGAGCTCTGCAGAAGGAAACCAGTATTTGTGAACTTGCTGGCTCCATCATGCGTCCTCCAGAGAGCACTGCAAGGGAGAAAGCACCCCTCAGATTGTTCACATTTCTAAGCTTATAAATGGAAACACTTCTGTTTTAAAACAAATACTTTGAGTTACAAAAGACTCCGCAACACCTCTGATGAATACACCTGCGCTGCCTGGCTGAGAATGAAAAGGCACACCTGTTCTTTCTGATAAGAAAATCAACAAGAGTACACAGACTATCTTTTGGGTTTGTGTTCTACCGTCAAAGCTGAACTAGAATTTTTTTAAACTTGCCAGTATTTTAGAATAATGATTATTCTAGTTAGCAGATTGAGACGTGGCTGTTACATTAAGCATCAAGCTTGACTCTGATTCTTTTTCATGACTTGGCTATGATTTTCTGCAAGTCACACAATTTTGTGCCTTGGTTTATCTGCAGTTAGTACTTTGTTACAGGAGAATCTAGTTTGAAAGTATATGTGTGCAGGTCATGATAGAGATTTAGAAATTTTGAACGTCTGTCACTACGTGCCTTGTCACAATGTTCCCCAATAAAACCTCTGAAAAATTTCAGTAATAAATAGACAGTATTATTAAAACATCATGTAGTCAAATAATAGATAAATTTTTTTTGCAGATTTTTGTGCAAGAGAAGTAGAATCACAGATGCTTTTTGTGAGACATCCTTCAGCATTATGTACCTTGATGAAAAAGAAAGTACAGGAGGCCACTGTGATCCTTGGGGAATGTTGTTCAGAAAGCGTATTAGCTGCCATTTCTGCTTGGTTTAATATGGTTAACATAGCATCTTACAGGCAGCACATTTATTAATTAATGTACAGATGCAATTAATTAAGTGTGGGATTCATCTGAATAAATGCAAGATGTCTACAAATGTAGATGTATACAACTAAGTTAGTTCCCCCAGACTCTCTTTGTAGTCACAGGAAAGAAAGCATCTTTAGGAAGCAGTCTACTCTCTTTGAAGATAACTGAATCCTCTTCAACTCCAATGCGCTGGTCACTTGAGTTTTGATTACATTCTGGACTGAGGGGAAGGTAGCTGTGAAAAATAGGGAAAGACTCAGTAATCTGGAGGAAAAGCATTTCTGACTCAGGTTTCACCAGGCAACAATAATCCTGACAGGACAGCAGGATCATGTTTTCACTGAGTCTGCTGTGCATGGAAACTTTCATGAATAAGTCAAAACCTGTGCTCTTTCACACGAGAGGACTGCCAGCACACTCGCTATTTTGGCTAAAAGATATTAATCCTGATAGATGTTGGGACATGGAGGCATTGCGCCATGGTGGGGAATGTATATCTCTTATAGAATCAGATCATCCCATCAGTATGATTTTTCCCATCAGTATGATTTTTTGTAATAGATTATTTAGTCTTAGGGTAATTTTCAACCTTACCCCAAAAGTAGGGAACAGTTAAAGAACTGCAATCTTTTTGCATTCTACAGGATCCACAACCTCACAAGTTTTTGATTATTATATGGATGATTTTATCTTCTCACCTTGTAACTGACATAATTTGGATGGACATCAAATAATTAAATTGTGCTACATCTTGACCAAAAAATGAGTTTAAACCTCTTCACACAGTTTGATTGTTAACAGGCCTCACTGTAATTAATATATTGCCTTTAGTAATTGGGTGCAATTATTCTTTTGTTTTGCATAGAAATAAAAATATATGTCGATCAATTAGTGAAAAAGTCTCAGAACCATAACAGATGAAACCCATCCTTCCTTCTTTGAGTAAATCTTCTGGGGGGTGTACTAGCCTGATTTCATTAAACAGTGAGTCTCTCACAGGTTTCTTTTGTTTCCACAGTTACATTTTAAAATGCATTTTGAAGGGAGGCTAAATAATAGACTGGCTTATGCAAATATTTGGGGGTTTATTATTATTCTTATTACTGTGAATAGATTTTACCTGTGCTTACACTAGAAATAAAATTAGAGATCCCCCACCAAGGGAAAAATACAGAAGAATGAAGCAAGAAAACAGCTGGATTTTATCCAGGCATGCAAGCAGTAAACTGCACTCCATTTTCACAATACACTCCTCTGAGAGCCCTTTATCATGTTTGTGCTTACATACGCTTGTTTCCATTAGATGTTTCTGGAGATGTGCAACGGTTAACATCCATACATAAAAGGCCATGAAAGCATTAAGAGCAATAAGAGGCTAGCCAGGCAGTTGCAAAACACAAATATCACAGCTTGTGTATCACAGAAATGAAATGGTGAGCATGGTCTAAGTATATGCATTGGGAGTTCAGAATTTTGTTTTTCTGCCTTTTATGACTTTTGTGACTTTTAAATAGTAAGACCACACCAAATAGTTCGCTTGGTAATGAGAGCTGTGCAGTGCCTGTAGAACAATCTGCAGGAGTTCACATTTCTTCCACAAAGAGCAGTTCTGTGTCTCATTGTCAAAGATATATTAAGAGATAAGTCAGTCCCCAAAGAAGTCAATGACATTTTTCCTGCAGCTTTTAAGGCAATTAGGACAGTTTTCAACATTCAACATACAGACAGTAAAAAGATTGCCCCTGACTTCAGCCTGGACAGTCTGGTCCTTCAGAAAGGGGGAGACAAGCTTCTTCATGTCTGGCCTCTTTAGTACCTTCTTTTGCATACTTTGTCTTTGGTAGGAAAATTTGAACTGGCAAAATATGCATTCACTGTGTGTTCAGCCAGAATCTGAACTCCATGCTCTGGTCTACTGTGACTGCAATTACGTGTGCAGCCCAGCGGAGACAGGGTGGCTCCGATACCCAGCTGTGTTTGGAGCGAATGTCAGCCCTGTGTCCATGTCTGCTCTGGGCTCAACTGAGCAAACAGCAATAGCTGGCTGAACCTGAGCTCCTTTGTACTGATCCAAAACGGACAAAGAGATGAGAAAGCCTGGAAAAGGTTCAAAATAACTAAGCAAGACGTTATCTAACATTTAAATACAGGGTTTAAGCCCAGATGTGCCATGCAATGTAAATGCAGCTCTAATGTTGTATAAAATTAGATTTTGTCTTGTTCAGTGCTAATCCAGTTGTAGTGTATTTTCACACCGATAGTGTTTAGACATATGCAAATAAAAGTTTATTGATGGAGTAATTAGAAACACTACAACTGTAGAAAACTAAAGAAAGCCTAGAAGACCTTTCTCAAGCCATTACAAGGTCACTAATTCAGACTATCTTTTCCTAGTATATTAGCTGGCATAATAAAATACATTGTCTACATCTATAGATTTTATTTTGCACATGGACTTTAATCTATATCTAATAGTAACATATTTTCTAAATAAGTGCCCATTTCATCTAATTGTTTAACTTTGTGTTGGGGTTTTTGTTTGTTTGTTTGGGGTTTTTTTTTTTGCTTTTTTTGGTGGATTGGGTTTTCTTAATGGCAAACAAATCATAGTAGAAAGACAACACATTTCACACTTTCTGCCAAAAAATCACATCTTTCTTACTTTCCTTATCTTGTTTAGGCATAAATGAAACACTACAGTCAGTTCTGGTTTTACTTTACTTAAATGAACATTTCAACAGGTTTTCACTGCATGTTAATGCGGAATTTATTGGTTATTTTTGTCATATTAAACTATGCAGTTTTGTTGGGCAATTTCTAAATCTTTAATACTAGTTCTAATGGCATTACTTTTTAAAACCAGAATTACTTGGAACAACATCTTAATTTCCATAAACCCAGGGTTTATTCACGCATCTAAAGTAATATAACATTTGATAGTTCAGAAGTTGTATAGGTTAGAGATAATTCATTAGACCACAATATCTGTCTTGGGATTCAAATAATATAAAAAATGTGATTTTTAGGTGTCTAAACATTCTCTTCATGTTCTAATTTCTTTAAGGGAGTTGGAAAATCTCTCAGAGAATATCTGTTTGAATCAAGTTATTTAAAGGAAAATGGCATTTTATTTCTATAGAGATATTAAGATTTTCCAGGAAGCCTATAATTAAAATGGAAAGCAGAATTGCTCTCTTTGTTCAGAGAAAATTCTAAAAGCATTAGAATAAAAAGAAGTGAATGATGTTTCTATTTCTAGTGAAATAGAACATTTTAACATCTGAAGAGAATTAGTATTTCAGTATATTGTTAACAAATCATATTGACAATGTAAGACAAAATATTTTTATTTGGATGCACGTTTTTAAAAGTCTTCTGATCAGATTAATAAAAATTGGAAAAATAGTGGAACTGACATTTTTCTGGTGTCTTTTTTCATAGTAATTTATATTTCACATATTTGTGTGTGTGAAGAAATTTTGAGTAGTTCTGTTACCTAACTTTCAGGAACAAACAGCAGCTAACGTCATCTTTTTACAGTGGACAAGGACAAAAAGCACCAAACAGCACTTTGCATAGACAGCCTTTTCAGTGGTGATATCTTTTTTACCTCAACCATTTGAAGCAGAAGGATGTTTAGAATTCTTCTTTACCCTAATAGATCTGATAAAAATTTCACTGGTATGTTCTTCAGATTATATAGAAAATGGCTTCAAGTTTGACACAGAGTAATTGAAATATTTTAAATCCTATTGGTCTTAGAGGTTTCCCAGACCACTAGCTACAAGTGGAGGAAGGAAGAAGTCACTTGAGAGATTCTCAACTTGAGAAACCTAATAAACTCTACAGGTGTAACTACAACCTGCTCAGCAAACTTGTGCCTACCAGCAAAAAGAAAATGTCATTTTCAAGGACATCGGGAAGGAAAAAGTACTGCAGAGCCGTTGAGGAATTCCAACAACATTAAAGGGACAAGAAATGAGCAGCAATCATTTCTCTCAGCATGTTTCTTCTCTGTATGCTAGGCACTTTGCTTTGAATGCAAAAGAGCTTAGAGGTGGGGCTTCTGGATAGATACCAAGGGTTATACACCTTTTGATTAGAAGAGTTTTCAATTAAGCACTTCCTTTGCCTCCAATATGTGGCCTTTCATTTATTTTTATTTTTAAGAACCATTCTACTCTATGAAATGAAAATTAGTTACAGTGCCAGTGTTTTGGTTTGTTGTTTTTTTTTTTTTTAGAAGGATTTTTTTTTTCACAAAAATAGATATTACAAAGAAAATTAGATACAAAAGAAGTAAATTTACATGTATCTTTCTGAGAGGCTACATACAATTGCATATTTAAGCTATATTCCAAATTACAGATAAAAATATTAATATATTAGGAATGAAAATGAGAGTTTGAAATTAAATATTGAGCTAAAAAAGCAGAAATAATTTGCTCAAAAGTGAACAAGCTAAATAGCTATAGCACACAGTCTGACCTTGCATCCCCAGCAGTCTGTATGGGGGGGTTTGTTTCTCTGAATACAGCCAGAAGACTTTTCTCTGCATATTTCTACTCTGAACTGCAGCAGAAATTCTGTACATAAACTGATTTCAGTCCATTTTAAGCATAGGAGTGCCATGTGTGGGTAACTTCCCTAGGATTTTCTTCAGTATTATTATTTGAAAACACTTTTTTTCCTCACTATAATTAGAAAGCCATAGAAACTGAACGGTGTTTTCCAAATACTTTGCAACATGCATATTGGCCCCACATATCACACCTCATTTGTGATTCTCGCCATGTGATGTCCTTTTTCATTGTAGCATAAAGCACAATTTCTGTTTATACTTTCTGTTCTCCTGGATTCTCTTGAGAGCTTTATGTTTTTCCTGGGCCACCAATATCAAAGAAAGTTATGAATATTACACTTGTTGCAGATGAAGAAATACTACATTATTAATATACCCAATAATGAATACTGTTTCAAGAATTCCATGTTTAGACAGCATTTAGACAATGTCTTACACATTGTTTTGCAATGACCCATTTGGTTCAGAACCTTTTGATACATCTCAGGCATGGGACACTGGACTCAAGGAAAGATGAGTGTCTGTGTAATTTAAACCCTGGCAGCTGGCACCACTTTACATGCTAAATTAAAGCACTTTACAGTGATACATCAAGCAGACCCAAGGGTAGAATCTGACCCTGAGGAAGCAATAGTTTTGAGACGTGGTAGATGCCATCTGCAATTGTTTCTTTGTCTTAAAGACAGAGAGACACTCTGCTTTCCCAGCACTTTTTGTTTTTATGAAAGCCATCAGCATTAAATACATCAAACTGCATTCACTCCAAGCACCCCTGGATAACTTGCTTATTTCCACAGTTTCCAGACTGACTTGCTGGAGAAGGTCTGCCAGCCCAGCCTGTTCAATAGCCATCTCTGTGAGTCATAACACAGCAGCTCCAGATGGAAGACAGGGCAAACATCTCCCTACAGAGTTATCGCCAACTCAGTTCCCATCAATCAACCAGCAGCCGGGAGTGAAGAATCATTCCTTGCTTTGCCTGGCTTGTTCATGCCAAAGATTCAGCACATTATAGCTGAGCTTTCTCTCACATCCAGTCCTTGGGGACAAAAAAACCTGAAGACTCTCAGACTTCCCACATGGCTATTCAGCCTACCACCTTCAAGCATCATGCCAAACTTATGAAAGAGATCTTGTGTTACCACTTTGACGAGGTCTTTTTAATATAGAGAATGAAGTTATCTGGTTTGTCAAGCCAAACATGGGGTTTACAGGTGAGATCTTGTCAGTCTCACCTCCATCCCATAGAAAGAAGAGCACTAAATGTATTATCCTAATGGCACAGGAGCAAGTGCTTGGCAAGCCAAAGGCATGTCTGGGTTAACATGTGGAAATCATGCACACTGAGTAAATGTGACTGACTGCTCATGCCCATTCTGTAGTTGGTAGAAGTAGTAGGAGTTGGCTGGTGAACTGTGATAATGGTGGGAATCCAGTTTTTGCCCTGTCGTAGCAGACATGGCAGGAGGTGGCTGTTCCTTGAGCCAAGACAAAAATGGGGATTGAACAGTTGGAGCACTCTAGCGGTGGAGTTTTGGCACGAAGCTGCACAGCAAATGCTGCCTTGTGCCAGGGTGACCTGCTGTGCGGTGCTCTCAGCCATCACCTGCATGTGTGGATGGCTGCAGAAGCCAATACCTTGGAGGATATGAAAAAACCAAAACTGTATGGAAAACAAATACATAGCCTGAATAGTATCTTCTAATCTGCTACAAACACAGGCAGCAAACACCAGAGAACGTTTCTCAGAATTTCATGGGCTGGCAGATGTAGCTCCTCTTTTTGTGTAAATTAGTATTCCCCCATTTGCAAGCAAGGATGTTTACTTTTACAGGAGATCATGGGCCTGCCTAAGTGGGAACAGAGATTTGGTCTGCAGGGGAATGCCTGATTGCTGTTGCCAGGAAGGACATTCAGTGCCCTAAATTTGCCCCTCCATGCTGTAAGCAGGCCTAAAAGTCAGAAGTCTCCTTTTAAGGGATTTTTCAAAACATTAACCCAGGCATTTCTGGCCATGCGTTCAATAACAAGAGGAAGCTGAAACAGATCTACACCACTCAAAGTATTCCCACTTTTCCCAGTTTAGGGGCTTCTATTTGATCAAAACTTAATCAGAGACCTTTGGCTAACTATGCAAAGGGGCTATTTTCCTGTGCTGCCAGGGCAAAGTGTGCAGGATAACTTTGCAACATTTTAAATGTATTCATCTGTTAAAAATATGCCTCAACTATTATTGGCATTGTATATCTGGGGAAAAAGGAATGTTGAGCAGATAAAAAGAAAATAATACACTGCAGGACAGACAGGAGAAAAAAGCCAACCCAGGAGGGATGAAAACAGTAAAGAAAGACATTCAGCTGGGAATAAAATCGTACTATATACAAATTATATATAGAAAGAAGGAGAGAAGGAAATCTGCTTCAGTAGGCTTGCCTTTTGTGAGCATCACTTTTATGCCTCACTTCTGTATAGGTAGCAGACTGCTTTTGCAGAAAGACTGCATTAGGAACAGAAAATCTGAATCACCTATGGGGGAAAAGAGAAAGGCCATAGGACTAAATCATAGGAGTCAAATATTTGAAAGATTGAGCTAAAGCTACAAAGCCAAAAAATGCAGAGACAAATTCATGAATTCTACATAGTTGCTGCATTCAACATAAGACATTGTTCACTGTCTCTAGTCCTGGGAGATATTTTATTCACCTGGAAACTTGTCTTCAGGCTGTCCAAAATAGTATTTTAGTTCTAAAATACAGGGACATCATTAAATAGAGGGCATCTGACATTGCCATAGGGCTTCCCAATTGAAAAAGTGATCTATAAAAAAAGTGAATTTGGCATCATTGTATTGTTGCTATCTACCTACTGAAGCTAAATAAAAAAATTACAGCACCTTTGCACTTTTTGTGCTTTGGAGTCTCCAGGAACATCAGGCAGATCACAACCAGGTTAAGATTTCAAACAGCCAATTAGAAGCAAAAGGATTTTTCAACATTTTAAGTAGGCCAAGTGGATCACTCCCAAATTTTAGACAAAGGAGTGAAATTTTAGACAAGGAATGAAATAGCAAGGAAACCCACATGGACTCTGACTCTCTTTCTGATTACCCATAGCAACACTGAACAGATCTTTTGTAACCCATTGACAAGACTCTGTAAGATTTTAATATGCCCTCTTCCGTTCCCATCTCCCTTTTTCCTAGACTCATAATCACTGGAAACCCATGTGCAACTCAGTGAAAAAGCAGATGCTTGTTTGTAGTTTTTAAAGGAGTCTCTGTTTCCTTAGAGCAATGTTCTACTCAAGCTTTCTTCTCCCAACCCACCCATCACAATTCAAAAATGTCATGTTAATATTTTATAGGCAGACTCCTCCCGGCTTCTTCTTAGAAACAGCAACATCCTTGAATAATTTATACCAGTCTGTTTCTGCTCCACTTTTTTCCTAGACTTCAGTAAGCTTCCATGAAGGAAAGGGAGGAGGAATCAAACAAGCAAGTGCTAGCAAGTATCTGCCTCCGCATCCAGCATTTGTCTTCCATTGTCCCCATCCCCCCACATCATCAGGAAATAAGAAAGGAAATTCTTCTCTCAGAAATGGTAAAGGTTGAATTCAAGTTCAAGACTAGCAAAGATTTCCACAGCTACAAGGATCGGAGCTGGTAAAGTCAGTTTGAGCAAATAGCTGTATGTCAATATTATCTGTAGCATCATAACTGAAAGATGTTTCAGTGAAATTCAGGCTAAAAAGAATCTCCACACAGGATTTTACATTGCTTCCCAAACTGTTCTTTAACTTAAATTGTTTATGTCTTTGCAAAAGCAAACCACACACATCTAAAACTCACAGTCACACACCCAATATCTAAAAAAAAAATAAAAATTAAAAAAAAAAAACCCACAAAAATTATTATTAAATATAACCTGCAAAGACTGCAGGACTGGTGGAATATCCCTTCTTTAATCTTAAACACAGAGCAATAGAAGAGAGCAGAAGAGGCAACAGGGTGAGGGTCAGGCTGGAAACCCCCTACTCTGAAGAAATGAGCTTCTTGGTCACATTTTCCATAAATATGAAAATTAGAACTATATCATTATTTTGCAGCTTCCTATTCATTACAGAAGAAACCAAGTGGTAAATTTAAGCTACTAGACACCAAGAGATGTGGGTCTGCCCCAGCTCTGCCCTGTGTCAAAGCCCCTGGAGGCAGAAATGGCTCTTCCTAATGCCACGCACCACACTGCTGCACTTGCTACAGAGACTGTGTACTGAAGGCTTGCTGATATCACGCACCACATAAACTTTGAAAAAGCCTTTTGTAAAATTTATACCAGTACTACCATTTTCTATGTCAACACAAGGAAAGGCAGTCAAACTGCCAAAGGAATTTTTGCCTTTGAAAAAAAACTTGATGTGTTTCTTTAAATTTTTTTCTGGCCAAAATCCACAAAGGATGTCTAAATCCTGTGAGACTCACAGAGTGTCACAAGGAGACCCAGCCTTTTAGTCTCCTAATCTTGGAAACATCCAACAGAGGACATCCATTTTTGACTGCAGTGCTAGTCTTTAGAGAGGAATACTTTATCCCCACAGGCATTCTCCCTCTTTGCTTGTCTTTAAATCTCACCCTCATCAGCTTCAGGCAGGTAAATTATTTTCACTGTTTTACACTGTAAATCAAAAATAAATCTGTGGTTTGTACAGGCCATTCACAATCCATTAGCTGAACCCAGCAGCAGCACAACTGCAGTAACCCAGGATAACAAACAGCATTCAGCTGAACACCTGCTGTGTACTGAGCTCCAAGTTACATGTGATGGGTAAGAAACAATTTCATATTAAGAGCTAGCCCAAAGTGCCACTCAGACGACTACTAAACTTTTATCTTTCATTTTTGAAACCAAAACACTGAATTTGGATGACTAGGTCATTAAACCTTCTTGTTATCCATTTCTCAAAAGTACAGAGAATATACATCTTCATTGCAGTTGTTGAAACTTATGCTAGCATACCTGAACATCTTCACCAGCCCATGCTAACGTTGCTAACAGTGTGGCCAAACCATCACAAAACTGCAAACTAACTTGTAGATACATTTCTCCAGCTTTCTCTGTTGTGGCTGATAGTAGATTCTAGTTTTCTACAACTATTTAGTAATGGTACCAAGCTATCTGGTGATGTAAAGCTTTCTCTGTTATATCCATAGAGAATGAAGTTACACCTTTACCTGCAGCACAGAAATACCAAAGAGAAAATTGTTATTTCCTAATTTGAAAAAGCCTCTTTGAAGTGCCAGAAAGTTTCTAAGCTGCTTGCATAGTCACAGAAATGTATTCATGTTGAGACTATGCAACTGCAAATTTTAATTTTAGGACAGAGGTTTAATTTTGCTAATAAAATATAAAAGATAATAAAGTAAAGGGTCAGATGTTTGTAGCCTTAAGAAACTGCATCATTATGATTTAGATATCAGTCATAAGTTAACTCTAAATCAGTATTTGACACTTGCACTATATTTAAATTATATTGCTCTAAAGCACATTAAGAATTCACCATAGAGAATACAGTTATTACACAGATCACGCTAAAGAAGGACCAATATAATAAACAATTTATAAATGTAAGTATGTTTTTTGCAACGAAGTTCCAAAATCCATCCTAAATAAATCTTGTGTAATATCTCATTATAACTCATAATTTAGTTATATGAAGAACTAAGGAAATAAAATATGATTCTTCTCTAATACTCTAGATGTTTTATCTCTGCCCTTAAGAATAATTTCACATGGTAACATTGCTGGAGCCACATTTTCTATATCAACGGTGATTAAGAAAAACTTCACAAAATTATTTTAGAGTTTTGGGACCCATAGGAGGATGTGATATGCACTTATTGGAACCTCCAGAAACCACAAGTATATGAAATCTCTTATCACTGTATGAGGCAGGGATTAGCAAATACACTTCCTTTATTAGTGTGACAATTGATTAGAGGAAAATAACAGCTACATTGCATGCTCCTGAAATGGAGCCGATAGGAGTTTTCAGGAAACAGACATGCAGTGATACAACCATGTACCACTGTGGTGCCAGGACAGAAAAGCTGCTGGATCACCCTGAAGCTGTTTCATCTTACCAGTGACCCTACCCAGCAATCTCTGGCATTACTGGGCTATACAGGGCTAATGCTACAAGCAAGATGGGAAATGAGCTTGGCATAGGAATGCTTCCAACTTTCATCTAATTCAGTCAGTTTGACACTACAAAGTTACACTTGCCAAGCTAAATTAAAATTAGATAGAATTTCTGGACATTATTAATGGCTTTTTTAGGACTAAGTTTTCCTGAGAGGCAAAAAAATAGCTTTATAAACTTCCAAGTGGAAAGGGCAAAATGAAATATCCATACAAACATGAAATTGTAAACAGACAACTGATCCAAAACCCAATTAATTTATCACTCTGAATTCTCTGCTTCCTTATTAATCTCTTTTATCTACACTCTTGAGATACTATGCTAACTTACCTAGTCCATTATCTACTTCTGCTGGTATAGAAAGTCAATGTCAGTAGGAATGGGTTTGCTGCCACTGCAGCCTGAGGTCTTGTAAAATACACAAACGATCACAGGAAAACAGCAGAGCAGGGTATAAACACTTTCCAAAACAAAGCCTTTCTCTGAAGAATTTCCAAGACAAGAACTTTGTCTTGACTGGGTATGAGCTCCAAGAGTTACCAGTGACATTTCAGAAATCCAGTGTCTCATCCACATCAAGAGTCAGAATGATTCTGATCAGGAACAGCTGGTTTCACATGCCATAGCCAGACGACAGACAGCTGAAGCCAGCTGGGGTATTCCTACACACATCCACAGTGTATGAATAAATACCTAAAATTTGTCACCAGTGTAAGGCAGAAGTTTTCTTAGGGGTAACTGACCACGATGAAATTTCCTGTCAGTTTGGGTGTCCAGTGTATGTTTGCCTTTTGTGGCAAACTTCTCAGGAGCCAAACGCTCCTGTAGTCACAGTACAAATAGAAAAAGAGCTCACCAGGCTTCCCCCTGATCCAGCCATGTTTTCAGATTCATGCTTTACTAGCACCTTATATTAGAGTCACACCCTGTATCACTGATTTTTCTTCCACTAAAAGTGTAGTCCATTTTCTATTTCTAGCTGCACAGGAAAATTCCAGATAAATATTAAGACCCTGACATTGGGAATTTAGGGAACCATCAGTCTCTTTTGTCTTACCATCAATGAATTTCTTTTCCCATCACCCCTTTCATGTAGACACAAGCCTGTGTTTCCATTTCAGGGAAGGCTGTTGTGAAGTTTGTGAAGTAGCAGCTCTTATGCCTCATTTCTTCCAAATTTCAGTACCTTATTAATCTGACTATAGTGATATTATTTATTCATAGCTGAGGGTTCCCAAAGATTTCCAGAGTCGTTGCTCATTAGCTACAAAGGCAGTCTGTCAACTGCAATAGGAGTCTGTTTTATTATCATAATCCAATGTATGTGTGTGGAAGGACAGTTAAATAAATAAACCTCTGGACTTATAGCTTGTTAATGTGTGTCTCTCTTTCCATAAATGATCTGATATCTGGCAGAGATGATAGTATGGATGAGAGCCAGCTTGCTGAGGAGACAGCCAATGCTGATGCTGGAACAACTGGAAGAAGAGACAGTTATTATCAAAGAATTGTGATAAGAGTGTGGCTTCAGGTGACATTGTTGACTTTAAAGAACTGGTGCTTACTTTTGGAAGAGATAAAAGGAACAATGAAATGCACATTTTTCACACTTTTGATTTCGGTGCAAAGTAACCCAGAGCCAAGGAGTTCCAGTATGCATTCTTCTGGCTTCTGAGGGAGATGTGGAACTGAGATGCTGGTGATGGCACAGACCAGAGAGGTATTTCTTATGAGAAACTGCCTCATAGTAAAAAAAACCAACCCACCACTTTGTGTTCTATTTTTTATCATTTTAAATGTTTGGCAGAGTAATGGAGCACTTTGGAATATGAATGTGTTTTTCTGTTTGCATATGTAAATAAACAGATCATAGCACAAAAACATCCAAGTAAAAGTTTTAAATACCAAGAACAGAAAAAATTAGTGAAAGAAAAAAACAATCTTGAAAAGCATGAAAACCATCATGACCAACAACAGAAAGTTTTAACTTGTTTAGATAGTCCTTTAAGCAGAGGGATGGAACTGGGTTTGATATTGTTGCCTATGTATTTGAATTCTCTAGTATATTAAAACAGAGAAGTCCAGTCAGTTTACTCAGATACTTATATCAAAGTAATTAAAGTAAAAGAATGCAGTGTAATATGCTTTCCTTTAATAGTGCAATCAGCTTATTCAGTGTTTTTTGCAAATTCAGCAGCAGCTTTCTGAAATGCTGTTTTTTTGCTCTGAAATGTTTACCATTGTCCTTTCTAAAGACTTGAGCAATTGTGAAAGTATTAAAAACTGTTCCTACATCTCTTGTATTTATTTTTAGGGTAGTTTTATGGGTAATCTTTAAGGCTCAATTCTTTTTTTTTTTTTTTTTTTTACTTTGGAGAAAGGAACAGAAAAAATTTATTTATCTCCCAGCATAACTAAAGAGTCTTTTCACTCTGTTCTAATCCCCCTGTAATAATACTGGTAAATAAATGGAGGAAGGAGGGAGAAATGAAAAAGTTGTGTATCTGTCTTCTCCATATCTGCTTAATTTTTGCAGAATTTATTTTGTTGAAAATAGTGGTGGGAACCAAGGCACAAATTCAGTCATGTTTTTCAATTCTAGTGGTATTTAGATCCAGAAATTGGCTAAAATTCGTTTCTAGAAAACTGAATGCTTCAAATGTACATTTTCATTTTCTCTATACGAAGACAAGGCCAGACTGAATTCTTCAGCACAATATAGCTGTGAAGATTAAAATGCCAAAGTATTTTAGTGATTTCCCCAGCTTGCTCATACATGTCATTGATTTTTTTTTCCTTTGCATTAGTCTTTCCTGAGGAGCCTGAGACTGAAAAAATAAATTAAATGGACCTGCTAACAGTAAGCGTGGATAGAATTAAGTCTTCTTTCATAGACCCCAGTTCAGTGTTTTGTTTCAGCATACACAGAGTTCTTCTGGGCAAACTTTTGCAGCAGGTGACTGAGAGACACAGTGTCCCAGATGTTGTTGCAGCAGAATGGAAGCCACACAGCTTTCCATAAAAATACACCACACATCTACATTCCCTTGAGTACAGTGGCACAGCTCATAAATGCAGCATTTTCATCTCCTCCAAGATCCATACACTAAAAATATCTGACCAGTCGCAGTGACCATGGGGGCACTGAGTGGACGTGTTGGTACAGCACTTTCTACAGGAGTGAAACAGAAGCACATAGGAGCGTAAGGTGCAATCAGTCAAATAAGTCACGTAGTCCATTTCTATGTGCTGATGGTTTGTTGAGTCTGAATAGTAATAGAATAATGCACTCAGGTGATTCAATTCCTTGTAAGCTCTAAGTTACAAATCTACACAGAGAAAATTGCTGCTTATAGTCAAGTAATTCAGAGAGCAAGTACAATATACAATAGACAAAAAAAGAAAAGAGTACAAGAGATAGAAGGTTTCCTGTTGCCCTATCACATTTAGTATCCCTGCATATGTTCTTGAATGCAGATAAGGTGAGCAAAGTTCTCTAATAAAAGTTGAAATACAAACACTAGGGACTCTCTAATACTGTTCAATTACATTGCTCCATAACTTCCTGCAGAATGGAGGGTTTAAGAAGAATAGATGTTCTTTCTTTTTGGTTGGACATTTTTAAGTTATCATTTGTAAGACCACATAAAATTATTTAGTTGTCACAGAATAACTGAATCACATAAATAAAACATTATATAAAAGACATCTCAGTACAATTTATGTGAAGAGAATTTCACAGGGACCAGTCTATTGTAGAAAATTCAACTTATCTCTTCCTAATCCTTTTATTCTATCTAAACATAGAAATTTATGTCAGTTCAAAAAAATCTATTACTGTTTCTCATAACTGAATCCATTATTTTCCCTCCATGATCCATCAGGCAAAAACAAGTGCAATAAATAGTTCTAGCAGAACCTTGAACATAAAAGGCCTCAAGAATAGAATGAGATATGTTAAACCTATCTGGCTGTGCATTATAACTGGAAATGATAACCTTGAGGTTTAATTTAAATCAAGTCATAGCAAAGACTTTTGACCGTAATTGTTATCTGTCATATAAATAAAATTATTGTGAAATGGAATTGGGCTTGGAAAGGTATAGTTTTGCTTGTTGCATTGCCTGTAAGCAAATTTAGCTCTGTGAAGGTTTATCAATCTTTTCATCTTCTCCCACAAGTCTTTCCTAACAATGGATCCATTTGACTGCAAAATATACAGGCAAAAAAGAGCTGAAAACAAAAGATTAATTTTCCACATTACTGTTTATTTCCAGAGCTTTGCTAGTTCCATCACATTGGTGACTTTTGTCTCCTTTGTTCCCCTGCCAGCCCAAGGAAAAGCAAAGACCCAGAATTAGAACTCATATTAGAGTGGCAGCATTTCACTTGTATAACAGCAGTTTACAGACAGGCAAAATAAGGGAGCAAGTGCAGAGTGAGGAACCAATGGATCTCAGATAAGCATCTGTGGTTTCCAAGCTTGATCTCAGCTTAATAGTTGATCATGTCAAAGGGGCTTTATCAGACACCAGACTTTGTCAGTGCAACCCAGAGCAAGAGAAAAATGAACAACCTACTTTCCTGCCTTTCCTTGCTTTCCACCTTGGCTATGAAGAGAATGCCCTAGTCTCAAGACACACATCAGTGGGGTGGAAATGGTACTGAGGTTTGGAAGACAAAGGTTGACTGTATGTTTTCACCTGCAGTACATTTTGGGGAGGCCAAATAACCTAAGCGGCCTCAAAGATGAACACAAAATTAATTTATTCAATGTAGTGCCTATAATGAGACACACCAAAGTGAACTTACCTGCTGTTTTCAGGCAGTGCTGTTGCTTGTCTTCTACCCTGGGCCAGCACATAGGAGAGGCAGCTGGCACATCCCAACTCCATTAACCATCTGCGTCTGCGCAAGCATGCAAAGAGAAAGCAGAGGGGATGAAGTGGCAGGATGCAGCAGCAGGGGAACATGCCTGCCAGCAGCAGCCCAGTGTGCCAGGCTGTATCACCTGCAGGCCATCACATGCAGGTGCCTGCTCCTTGCACAGCTCAGCAGGGTGCAGCTTCCTTGCCGCTTCTGCTCCTTTCAGCCTAAGGTGGCACATGAGGCCACACTTGGAAAAGGGAACTTCAAACAGCTAATTTCAGTTTACAACCTGTGGGTTATTACACACACCCTTCAGCAAAGGGTCTTATCTCTGCAGGATACCTTTACAGCAGCAAACATGAAGCAGCCCGACAAGGGTGCTTCAGAGGAGAAATGCAGTTTGTTTTGGGGCACTGACTGAAGTCTCAAGAAGCCTCTCTCTCTCCTTTGACTACTGAAGAAATTAAAGACACAGAAAATTTAATTTACCTGGACAAATAGACTTTCTACTTCCTATATGTTGGTTTATGAATATATTTATTGTACAGGTGGGATTTCTTCAGAATTACTGGTGTCACTTCAGTGGAGTCCTGCAAGATCCTGCGGACTTTCACCCGAGGGCAGAGGCCAGCACAGAGCAGCTTGGACCAGTTGGTGTAATTTGGAATTCTGAAAACTTTGCCATTTCCCTGCTGTGAATGTTTTGGGTTTTTTCCTGGCACCTTGTCTCCTGTGAACTGCACAAGTCTGTGCTTTTTAAGATTATCTCTTTTATCAGCAGTTTTGGGATTTTTTTGATTGGAGAAACTCAACTTTTAGTTGCAACATTCTTAATGTTATAAGTGTGAAAAATCATGTTAGAAATACCACTTGAGAGATCTTTCCAAATAACAGCATTCCTATTTTATTAGATAAGCCTACCCTGTGGGATTTGCTAACCTTGTATTGTAACAGAATTAAACACAGCTCCTAGCTAGATGAGGTACATATGGATTGATGGAGGTTTGATAATCATAAATAACATCTTGTTGAGGCCATGAGCCAGTAGCTAGCATGAGTCTCAAAACAAATGTGGATGGAGGACAGCGGGAGACCTTGCCTGACAATCTCCCAGGTCCTCCCATGCCTATTCTTATCAGGGTGGGTTTGGCAGAGCCATTTAACCTCTTCTACTTTCTGAGTGGATGATTACTTTCCAAAATCACATGGATGGTATGACAGCTAATTAATTATAGCTATATTGTGCTTTACAAATTTAATTACTACAAAGAGGGTAAGTAGGGAGAAACACTGAACAGAAAATGAAGTTGAACACACACACAGTGCTATAAAGACACTGCAGTGAGATAGAAAAAGGAGAAAATAAATAAGGAAAGGGGTTTTGAATAATAAGTAAATAAGGGATGTGTACAAAAGAAACAAGCAGTGTGCTGCTGTCCAAAAGTAGAGAAGAGAAAAAGGAAATTAAAAATTAGAAGCAAGGCCAGCAAGCAAGATGAATAGATTTGAAGTATAAAGAGAAGAAAAGAATTTGAAAAAGATGTAATAAAAGCCACCCAGCCCATAAAGTAAATCATCTTGTGATATTTTTTTTTATACCCTTTTCAGATATTAGAGGAAAATGGTAGCACACTTAAACTGACCTCACACTATGTTAACAGCTCTTAATTCCTGACTTATATTGTTAAATAATTAACTGATGAATCACAAGTAAAAACTAATTCTTGGTTCCGTAAGCCTCACAGCTAAGAACATAAAACTGTCACAATGATACCAGATTTTAGCAGAACCAATATTGTTGTTAGTCAGAAAAAGGGCAAAAAAACTTTAACATCTGTAGCTATAAAGACTGCTAGAAGAAGCACCTGGGCTCCATTTCCCAGTGGAGCAAAACAAAATGAGTAATCTATTACTTAAATCTCCTATATTAAAGTTACATTTGGAGAAGGTAGAAGAATGGATTGCTAGTTCCTCTGTAAAATACTTAGACCTGCCCTGGGCCTTGTCCCATTGGAGAGGGTCAATGATTTGGGAGACCAGAAGGGTGTCACTCTAAAAGGCTAAGGCAGTCTTAAGTTCATTTTAAAATATATTTTCCTCCACGAATCCTTACAGTTCAATGAGCAATAATTTATCAGTTCCATGGCACTATTCAGCAATCTTAAGAACAAACAGCTTCTGGAATCTAATAATAGTTATGTTTATTCTTGTAATAGAGGAACAGTAGACAAACTAAAAAAAGATTAACCTTTGCATCCATAAAACAAAATAATTCCTTTTCTCCAATGAACATCTGTTTATTTTCTGATATAGCAAAAGCACATGTACTCCAAGTCTAAGCAAGGTAATTAATTTGGATTCTACCATCACCACAGTCATGGAATCACTTTTATTATTTTTTTACAGTGAGAGGACTCTGGGAGCACAGATCCTGCTGTGCAGAGCCATCACACTCCTTCATGAGAACAACATGGCAAGAATTAAAAATCTAAGCAACTGCAAATCATTATTCCAATAAAGAAATTACAAAAAGCTACAACAGTTACTGAGCTAGACTCATTTCATTTGTTCATTCTTGCAATCTATTATTTAAAAATAAATAGAAGATACAATATTTTTTAGAAGACCCCACCCCTCCGGCTTCCTGATGCTTTGACTTGCAAAACACTTGTCAGGAGCAAAAATTTTAAGTCTTTGAGGATCAGTTCAGGGATGAAAACATAACAGGATTCCTCAGCACCCCCGAGGAACATCCGTGCCTGAGGTTAGGCTCATTCTACAGCCCCTGTCATCTATGTTGGCTAGCACCTGTCCTTCAGGACCCACCTGGGGGTTCCTTGCACCATAGCCTGTGCCTAGGCATAGGAATAGGACTTGGTGTCAAAGTAACCCTCCAGCTGCTCACTGAGGGCGTCGAAGGTGGGTCGCTCATCTGCCTCTGCGTTCCAGCACCACAGCATCATATCGTAGAGTGGCACTGGGCAGGTCTCTGGCTGAGGAAGCCTGTACCCATCATCCAGCAGCTGGATCACCTGGTGTCCTGGCATACCTGCAAATAAAAATGAGTTAATCAAACTACTAAGGGTCTACTCAGTGATGCCACACATCTCTGTCTCTTCTTCATAGAATCACCGCAGAATGGTTTGGATTGGAAGGGACCTTAAAGGCCGTCTTGTTCCAACCACCCTGTCATGGACAGAGACCCCTTCCACTAGACCAGGTAGCTCACAGCCCCTTCCAGCCTGGCCTTGAAGACTTTCAGAGATGAGGCTCATGTCTTATTGTTTACCAGCAGTTAAAAACCACCTCAAATGCTTCCCAACCACCTCACCCTGACTGCACCTTGATTGCAAATGTGTTTGTCTGGGTGTGAGGCTTTTATTCCGCCACAGGGGTTTGCCAAAAATTTTATGATATCTATTTTGCTTAAACTGTTCCTAAATCCCTCTAGTCTCAGTGACTCCAAAATCTCTCAAGAAAACTTGTCCCGTTACTGAATTTTCCTCACATTTAGAAACTTTTTCCTAACGTCAGCCCTAAATTTCCTCAAGGGCAGCTGTGTGATGGCATTCTCCCTGTTCTGCCACCACCAGTCATGGACAAGAAACCATTCCCCTACCTTTGCTATACTAAGACTATTATCCCATTCACTTTCATTTTTTTACTCTTTAAATTAAATCTCAAATTGTGTAATCTTAACTTTTTTTCTCTAGATCTCTGAATGGTGTTTCCTCTGCACATTACCCACTGCCACCACAAACCAACATAACCTTTTCTCCTAACTGATTACTGAGAACAAACTCCTGAAAGTAATACCAAATAAGCAAATAGCTATGGTAAAAGGACATTTTCTACATTTTCAAGATACAGGTAAACTATGCCTTTGCAAAGGGATAACACTGAACATATGTACAGACAATACCCAGAACCATGGTGCTACATATTGTTTATGCTAAAATCTTTCACTTTTCTGTGTGTGCATGCATATGCAAACACCTATAGTTTATATAAGACCTTAGCATTTTTTGCTTTATTTTTCTTTTTTTCCTGTTCTTCAGAACAATTTCACAGGAGGTGAGGGTGGGAATCAAAAAACAAGATCATTTTTCCTTTTACATGAAATACCAGTTTGCGACCCTGTGAAATGTAGTTTATGGCAAATGCACCACCCCTCAGGCCTGTACAGATGCAACATAACTTTTTTTTGCTTTAGTCCTTCCCTTGTGTTCTCCTCACCAGCACAAAATGAGTCACAGTCAATCATCTCACTGATGTTATCACAGCCACAGTTCCTTGAGCATTTCTCACAGTACTAGGAACAATGGCCACTCTCAGACCATTATATCTATTTTTGCGGTTGGTGACATTTTATTTATTTATTTAATTAATTATTGTGATTCTTCTCTCTATGAAGACTTTTCACTGCAATGGTAAAATTTGAGGGAAGGTGGTAAAAACACCCTGATTTATTTCTCAGACACCTTCTTCCTGAAGTGTCTGTGCCATGCTTCATATATAGCCTATTCTTCCATGAGATATTCTACCAAAAAAGTTTTAAAAAGGATAGTATGGGAAATAAAAAACCCTTCCATCTTTTTTTTCCCATTTTCCGTATTCCAAGAATTGACATTTTTGATCTGATCCTGGAGGAATATAGCCATCTGGCTTAGGTGCCTGTGCAGTGTAGGTTGACTACAGCAAGAGGAAGCTTAAATGTATGCTAATCACAGCCTTTGGAAAGCTTCCAGGGAGCCTGGGGAAGCCAGAAGGTCTGACCCAATAAATGAACCTCCTCTGAGCAGCCTTCTTTCTCTAGTTACAGTTTTAATCCTTTAATATGTCCATAGTATAGGAATTCAACCTTGTGTGTGTGTGTGTCATTCTGAAAGCAAGAAAAATATTAGACGTGATTCTTTTGGTGATAGGACTTACCAGCGTAAGGTGTCTTCCCGTAGGTGATTATTTCAAACAGAAGTATTCCAAATGACCAGACATCTGATTTAATGCTGAATCTGTTGTAGCGGATTGCCTCCGGGGCTGTCCATTTTACTGGGAGTTTTGTTTCAGTCCTAGCTTCATATACATTTTCATTTTCTACCTGTCATGGATAAAATGAAGCAAACCTGCTTTCAGATCTGCTTCAGCAAAGCACTTAAGCACCTGACTAAACTCAGCATGTGCTTAATCTTATCATCTTTTAGCCAAGAACTTCTTTTTCATGGCATTAAAGTACACATTTTCTGAATTCTATAATTGAATTTGTCTTTGCATTTGAGAGATGCGGAGGCTTCATCGGAAGCTTTTCTAAAACATTTATCATTTCAAGCAAGCACACAGTGTTGGAGTGGCTCCTGATTAATTATGACTTGCTACTGTGAATTCTGGACCTGGCATGCGAGATTTCAAAAGTCTGTCAGGAGTGGCAGTGTAAGCATCCTGCTGATACTATAGACCAAATGGCTTCACGTCTGGTCTTCAGTAAACAGAGAAGGCAAGAGCAAGAGCTAATGAATTTCAGAACCTTTCTTCTGTGATTTATTGTGGTGTTGAAGGGCCATTGACTTTGATAACAATCACTTAAGCAGGTTTCCGGGACTGAAGAATAAACTCTGACTGATTCAAATTAACATAGTAGCTTACAGTGAGTCAAATTAATTAATGTAAAGTGAAGATAAAAGACACATAGAAAAACTGTTGGCTTGCAAATTTGTAGAATCGTGTTCTTAAAGGCTTATTGTGAGACACCCTAATTTTGTGAAAAGTTATTCTTTCTTTAATTCCTACATGTAATTTAGTGTACATAAGATACATCCAAGCCTTGATCAAGTTTGTTGTGGTTTTTTTTTTTTTTTGCAAATCCAGGCAGACGTGTACCAGATTATCCTTGTTTTAATATAAAATGTATATCTCCCATCTTCAATGCCCTATAGTTTCAAAAATAGTAGTTGTTGGGAATTTGTATCTCTATAATGATACAGTATCTTGACCATAACACTCATGTCTAGAAACAAGATATTATTTCATTAAACTAATCAATGCGTACAGAAATACTGATTTAATTTCTCACACCTAGTCCTTTGTGATCTTTGCATGTGACTATGTTAGTGTTTTGGCTTAGGAGAGAAAATATTCCTAAAAAAGTATGTCAAAATGACTCCATGTCTGAATAAAGATTAGTTTTAATAAGAAATGTCAACAGCTATAAATTACTACCCTCTCTAGTGAGGACGGAGGAGAAATATTCTCTGTGAGCATTGTTCATTTAAAATATTTTTTTCCATGTTAAAAAATGTGCAACCTGAACGTATGCATATCTAGAAGGATCAAAATTAAGCAAAAAGCACTTTCAAAGTCCCTTGATGCCATTGTCAAGCCATTATTTTATACTTCAGTGTATAATAAATCCAATTCTGTTATGAACTTCAATTTCTGCTGCTTGAATGGAAAAAAACAAACGAGAAGCAGAGGACTTTTTTCCATTTTTCCTTCTCAGTGCAAGAACATAAATAAATAAAATAAAAAAAAAAAAAACAGACGAAGACCTCAGAAATTATGGATTACATACTGAAATCCATAAAATATGGCAAATCAAACCTTTTCAACTCTGACCAAATCATTTTCAGATGTAGGAAATCTCATTTCTAAATCACAGCTCTTTCCCAGGGAGATATTGGTCAGCAATACTTGTCATTCCCTGCCCTTAAGGGATAGAGAAAGAAAAAAGAAAAAAAAAAAAAAAAGAAAACGATGTATTGGCAAAGAACTTGAAGCTGCATCACATTTAAAGCTCTGAAAGCTCACTTTATGAACTTTACTGTTAGTTGTGGAGAGGAATAAGGTCCTTTTATGATTACTACCTGCATTTGTAAGCATCATGGAGGCAGTGGGGAAGTGAATGAGAGAATAGCTGCCAATACATTTTTATATGCCTTCCCTTACAGGCTCAAGAATATAATTTTTCCATCATTCCTGTGATCTCTCTCCATATGGCAGACACTAGCATTGTGGATAAATGTCCAGCAAAGGGTAGTGCTTGCCAGGCTCTTTACCTGGTGACTGGATGGGAAGCAAACTCCAGTATGCCTGCTTCAGACTGACAAAAAGGCACAGGCCAACTTCTAACCTTGCATGGGACAACGCAGATAGAGGATACAAGTGAAAACATTAGTGGTCCTTTTCTCCCTGGGCTTACCTTTGCCTGAACCCAGCAATTCAGAGGCTACAGCTGATCCTTCAGTTGGCCTCTTTCACCTTGTTCTCCAGAGTCAAAAGCAGAGGCAATTGACCATCTCACAACCTACCTTAAAAACTCTTGCAAGTCCAAAGTCTGCCACTTTGTAAACATTGTGTTCACCAACAAGAACATTCCTGGCTGCCAGATCTCGATGGATATAGTTCTGAGATTCAAGGTATGCCATCCCAGAAGCCACCTGAGTAGCCATGTCTACTTGGTGTCTCAGGAAGATTTGAGAACCTCCATCTTCTGTTTAAAAACAAGATGACAAGAACAACATAATATGTACAGCTTTCAGGTAAAAATAACTGAAAACCTGGCTGGTTCAAATAGATAACACAAAGGAACAAAACCAAGCAATACAATAAAGTAATATCCTAACCAAATGACAGAGGTAAGCAAATGACAATCTTTATTTCACAATAATTGGGTAACAGTGCCTGTCCCATCTCCTCTAAAACAGTAGGTACTAAATATGAGAGTTGATCTAGGCCTGGAAGGAGCTGCCAACATAGTTCAAAAGTGAAAGCTGCTTATCTACTGATAGTAA
Source organism: Anabacerthia variegaticeps (assembly GCA_035583185.1). NCBI lineage: Eukaryota > Metazoa > Chordata > Aves > Passeriformes > Furnariidae > Anabacerthia > Anabacerthia variegaticeps. The sequence goes on along the minus strand of JAWWEW010000112.1, from coordinate 66,095,737 downwards.
CATAGTATGCACCTTTCTGACAGGTGCATAAAACTATTCCAAACTGTGAGAAAGCGTTAATGTCAGTACTCACTGGCTGTAGCCAAAGCTGACTAAAGATGGAAAAGCACAAAACTATCCTTGTTCCCTGCTCTCCAATTATTCTTACTAGGAAATACACCATCTGCTGTCAAGTCTAACTCTCATTTTCACTTTCCAGTCCACTTGACTGCTTCACACTGTTATCTCTGTTGTTGCTACTCAACAGTAAGGCTCCTTGAGCTGCTTTCAAGCTGCCTGCATCTCCAGTAGGACTTTCTAAAACAGCATGTCATTCCCACCACTTTAAAATCAGCAAATCCCAGAAATTGAGATTTGGCAATCAAAGATTACTTGTTCAAACAAAGCAGTAAAAGAACTTTAAACAGAGCAACTTGGCTCCACAAATGAAGGAAAGAGTCTTGGCCATGAAATTGTGCAGCCAAAAATTGTAAGAGAGGTAATGATAAAAATCATTGGAGTATACCAAATTAGAATACAAATTCAGGGCCTTTGTGGCATTCTGGGGACAGTTGACCTCCTCATAGCAAAGAATTTATACCCTAAGGTAATCCAGGTAAATCGTATCACTGTTACATTCAAGCACCACCATCACCCAATCCCAAACAGTGCAGCACTGAAGCATGAGTGCCCACTTCTGTGGCCTCTAACACTCAAAACAGTTTCAATTTTCTGTTTCAGAATCTTAATAATATCAAAAAGCTGAATGCTTGCTGCTAGGCTTATTGGTAGTTTTCCTTTCTCATCAGTTTGATGACTTTTACTTGCTGCCTCTGTGTTAGTGTAATAAAACATTTGTAGCTGGCAGTTTTCTGTTGTTTATTTTAATTAATTTGTACTTATAGTCCATCTTAGCATTGTTTTGCATAGCCTTATCCAGTTCTTGCATTTTATCTGTTGTAACCTTGTAATCCCACTTTATAAAGTCTGTGAAATTCCATTGTTTATTAGTCTATTCCGCAATCTCCAGGTCTTGAATTTCCTGCTCATCTGGATGTTCTGAGATGAATAAGGAAAAAAAAAAAAAATTAAATTTGTCCTGTATGTGTATTAGCCTATTTCCTTTTTGAGGCTAAATTCCAGCACAAGATTATTTACTTCTATAGTTGACTCAGAACATTCACTTCTGTTATTGACTCAGGACATCTTTTCCTCTCCTATACATATGTTTCACAGTTGCATTGACCCTTAAAAGAGAGAGGGAGGAAAATTGGGCTACATGAAAATCTACTCAGACCACAGAACAATATAACACTGAAGTTTTGCAGTTCTGATAACTGGTAGGCATCAATATTTATTAGTCATCTTGCTAGACAAAGATATAAATCCACAAATGACACTCATGTTGTATTTAATCAGAGAATACCTAAATATGTACAGGTACCTTTCATAAGTTCCTGGGGTTTAGAAGCTTGTTTATGTGAGTCAGCTTTAAATGGTCCCTTTCACACGGCTTCTTCATCTGCACAGGTTGTGAACTACCTTCTGCTGAGAGCAGACAAGAGTGCAGACAAAACTGGTGCACACTGATCTGCCAGTGCTCCAGGATACCCTGACACAAGCTTGCTCCAACAAGCAGAACACAGCAATGTCACAGGCAAAAAAAGGATGACTCACAAGCCTTGTGTTTAATGAGATGCTTCAGGGGAGAATAGGGGTTAGAGCTGGTAAACCCTCTCTGTCTTATTCCCTGCAGGACACTCAGGTGCACCGTGTTAAAGGACAAATACGAGATCCACCTCCAACTGTGGAGTTGTAGCTGAAGGACTGTTTCTTCCATTGGGGCCTGTCTGGTGTACCAGACTGGGTTGACCTACTGCCTGTAGCCTGTGGGCAGAGGGAGAGGAAGAGGCCACTGTTGCCCGGGCTGCTACAGTATTTCTTGGATGATTTATCTCTATAAGGTTGTTCTGCACTGCAGCTGTTCAGAGCTAAAGAAGGGAAAGCTTTAAGGAGGAACCTCAGCTGATCAGGAGCTTCAAACTGTGCACAAAGATAGAGGATGAAAGCCCGTGTCTCTTTGGGATCTGAAGTGCAAATCATGTATGGCTGTCTCATAAAGATTTCTGACTACACCTCCAAAACTCCAGGTTGGGCCAGCCAAAGCATACAAGTTCAAGAACAGCACTGAACCAGAACTACAGAACTTTTCAGACCAGAACCAGCTCCCATTTGGCTGGTTCAGAGCACTTCAGAATAGTTTAAAGTTGCATTCATATGGGTATACATGTGCTTTCATTTGTTTTAAAGTGTTCTAAGAGGAAAAGAAAATTAAAAAACACAATAAAAAAGTTTCATATAAATTCATAGAATTGTTTGGGTTGGAAGGGATCTTAAAGATCATCTAGTTCCAACCCCTCTGCCATAGGCAGGGATGCCACTCACTAGATCAGGTTGCTCAGGGCCCCATCCAACGTGGCCTTGAACAATTCCAGGGATGGGACAACCACAACTTCTCTGGGCAACCTGTCCCAGTGCCTCACTACCCTCATAGTGAAGAATTTCTAGGAACTATCTAATCTAAATATACCCTTTTTCAGTTTGAAGCCATTCATCCTTGCCCTTGTAGAAAGTTTCTCTCCAGCTCTCTTGTAGGCCCCCTTTAGGTACTGGAAGGCTGCTCTAAGTTTTACATATAACTTCAACACTCAAAATCAGGCACTACTGGGGAATTCATAAAATCTTCCAATGGACCAATAAAAAAAATGTAGCAACTCCATGTCCTTTTTTGCTAATATTTTTTGACAAAACTATTGCCCTTACATGAAAAATTCATTAGAGAAGATATTAAAGAAGTCTTGGGGTCTGCACCCTGTTCCAAGCAATCAATCACAATATCTCATATAGAAAAGACAGAAAAATATTCTTATTGACAGATATGTGACAATAAAAAAAAAAAAAAGAAAAATAAAGCAGCACTTTCTCCAGTGAGGGCATTGCCACCATAATAATTCACTGAACTTCAAAACTATGTCCCTGCCAGTAGAAGCCCCAGGTCTATCAGATTTGATAAAAGCACTCATACATTTATGACAATTTCATTCACATTCAATAACAAAGAAACGTTTTCAGTTGCACTTTCCTCATCGTGGTGGCAGCTCAATAACTCTGTACAGCAGTGTTCATCAAGAACTATCCCAAAGCACATTTGCAGAGTGCACAGGGAATTCATACGCCCATCATTATTAGGCAGTTGTCATTATGGTGGAATGTGATAGTAACTGTGAATAAAATATTAGGGATTTTTAAAGCTGGGAAAGCATACCATGCTCTTCTAGGAGGGGAAACTTAACCAGAGAATATCTCTGGACTTCGCTCTAGTTTGCCATATTTACCCATAGTGCACACAGATACAGAAGCCTTCTGGAAATATTTTCCCATTCCCTGCAGTGGCTGAGTCTCAAGAAAACTTACCAGGAACTGTCCACTCTCCACCAGCTGATACAGCTCACTTCCAGTCACGAAGCTCTATGCAAGTCTCAAATCTCTTTCCATATTACTCTCACTGATAGCAATGACTTTTCTCTGAACAATACCTACCAAAGCACCTGGATCTCTGCCTCCATCTCTTAGTTCTGTGTACCTCTCTGTGCACAGGTCATCAGAGAAGGACAGATACCACTAGGCTGGGTTTCAACTGGGCATTTTTACGATTATCTTGATGGCTGCCTGGAAACCAACTGACTTTCCACAGCCTCTGATGTAGGGCTATGGGAGTTCGCCCTTTGGCAAGGAGCAGGCTGCATACATGTGCTGCCCACAGCAAGGCCAGCTGCTGTGCATATGCTGGCAACTGATCCACGCACAGGCTGATGTGCACTGGACATGTTGCACTCTGTGCACAAACAGGCCAATTTTCAGCTCTGCAATAGCTGTGGCTCATCCTGGCTTTCTCAGAGCTGTTTCTCCAGTGCAATAACTGTTTTCATGCACAGCAATCATTTCCTGATGTGCCAGGCTCTTTCAATCAGGTAAGCAGCAATCTGCACACAAAGGCACCAAAGATGAGAACTGAAAGGAAATGTGTGCCTTGGTATTTCTAGCCAACAAATGCCTACAAAACTGTAGATGATCTGGCCCAAGCTCATGGCAGACCCTCTCTACACAGTTCCTGGTGAGGCTGGCCCTCTATCAGAGATTTCTTTAGCTTTAATTGTCTATGGGCTGAGCTTCATTTAAAAAATGGTTCTGCAGAGAAGATGGGGGAAGGCATGTGTCATGGTAAATAGTGTCTGTGGTACTTCACAGGGTTTTGCTTTATGGGCTGGACACAGAGAAGAAATTAAGTATGACAATCGCAGCAAACATTTTGTCTTCAAGAGATCATTACAGCTTTAGAGACATTTAGCATCTCACAGACATCTGCTAAACTGAAAATGGGTAACACCACTAGAATCAAGCATTTCTCAATAACAGGAGTGAACTTAAAGTGCAATCATTATGCTAGTCTGTTCCAGGCTGTACAGTTTTATTTTTAATTACTATTTGCCTTCAAAAGTGCACTTTGAAGTGCTGCTGAGATAAAAGCCCTGATGCGATAGGCAAGGGACAAATTCATAGTGAAAAGCTATTCCTGACTAGTAATAGTTTTCAAAGCTGTTAAGTACATTTTGTGGAAGTGCCTCTATTTCATGTCAAATATGATGACCTATCCTTCTGGATGCTTGTATTTTTATTCCATTAGTGTATGGGCGCATCTAACTCATAGAACTGGGTGAAAAAATATAGGTCATTATAAGGCAAGAATCAAACTGTGAATGTGATTCTTTTCTACTCCTCAAATATTTTGGCATGTCAAAAAATCACAAACCTTTTTTTCTGCTTTTCTCATCCCCATATGTGACAAATAATGTGGCTTTTATATTAAACCAGGGTGTCATATTTCTATTTTCTATGGTAGTGTATTTACTAAATGGACAGCTGTAGCACATGTAAAATAATTTTAGAGTCATTTGCTTACTTTGAAGGTATTCTAGAAGACTTCCAAATCTCATCAGCTCAGTAATAATGTAAATTGGGTCCTCCAAAGTACAGACAGCATAAAGCTGTATAAGCTTTGGATGTCTCAAGTTCTTCATTATTTGTGCTTCCCTCAGAAAGTCTTTTGGATCCATTGAACCTGAAACAACAGCATATAACAAAACATAAGCTGAGGTTATTAAAGGCCTTCCTACCAGTATGGCAGTCTTAAGGGAATAACTAAGATTGTTTTCTGTCTTTGAAAGTACATTAACATCTCAAATCTTCACAGTTCCCACAGAAAACAGACAGTGCAGCTCAACCAAATGGTTAATGAGTGAAACATGCCAGTTGCACAGGGACAGAGAACATATGTGTTCCAGTCACCAGAAACATAAAGGCTAAAATCAACCACCCCCAGGCCTCCCCAAAACAGGAAAGAAAAGTGAGGCTAGAATATTAGAAGATACAATTTAAGCAAACAACTTGTTAATGAAAGGACCAGAAACTGAGATGAATGTCCAGGTAATGAACATGAAATTTCTGAGAGAAAACTAGCACTGTGATAAGACAGTCTTGCACTGTATTTTCAGCTTCACCAACCAAACCCCAAAAGCACTGGAATCACTTTAGCATATGCAGAGTAGATCTGTGCATTTTATATATATAAAAACAAATAACTATTTATAATATTCATGTAATAACAACCTTATTGGAAATACCAATGTATATACAGATGTAGCATTAATTTTAAAAACCCTTAAATGTTGAAGTGTCATAACAGCAAATTATGCCTTTTAAGCATTACATAAGGTCATAACATTTCTAGTTCTATTCATATACGCAGTGAGCCAATGCATAAACTATGTCAAAGAAACAATCAGAAATGGCACAGGGAGCTTAAGTCATGGCAAATTTAGGATTAAAGCTCATTTGTCCTGAATAGGGGATTGATTAGAAAAACATGCACAAATAAAGAAACAAAACTTTCTCTATGAATGATTCAGTGGTGATCAGATATTCTCAGATATTTGAGGAAGTTGGTAAATAATATCTACTTCAAAATGCTTGTAGAAACAAATATGAAATTATTCAACTATTCAAATGTCTGTTTCCTCCCAAATCAAAATTCTGTAATTGAGAAAATATTACAGTAAGGATTGGGGAGGAAAAATATCTATCCAAATTATTCTGCTCTATGGCATGTTTAAAAAAACTTCTTCTTTCAGTGTAAGCAAACTGAGTCATTTGAGAAGCCAAGGCTGCAAGAACAAGGGTCTCTATGGGGTTTTTTAATGTTAGGTAACTAACAAGGTTCATTTGGCAGTTTGACACTGATCTAAAGACAAATGTTTAAATTAAGTGAAATTCTGGAAGAATGCTAAATGGCTGAGCAATAAAACTCCAACAGAAAATCTGTTCTACAAATGAACTGGCAAGCCCCACACCTACCTTGAGTGCCACCTCCTGAAAAATGCTCCAGCCTATTTCCAAAACCGTATTAATGATGTGTGATTTCATATACTTGCATTAATGCAAGAGGAATGACACAGAATACTTCTGACATAGACTTGTTGAAAAAAAGAGACACCTGACATTGCAACTTGGGACAGCAAAGATTACTTCAAGGGACAGGTGATCCTCTTCTCCATGTCCTCATACTTCCCTTGGCAATCTCATAGGGTCCAATTTGGTAATACCTTATAGGATGCCATTAGGAGGGATGGTGAAAGTTAATGGATTTCGTTGCCATCAATAAATGGAGAGCAGCCAAAAACACATCTCCTCAACAGGTACAGGCTACACTCATTTCCTTTTGTCACTGCTAGAGGAAAGGGAGGGGCCTGCATGAAAAGTAAATGATCATACTTGGTCTGGATAAAGCAGAAATTATGACAGTCAGAGAGGAAAACCCAAATATCTGCAATATTTACTCTATGTCCTTTTCCTGTTTAGAGTAGCATAATCTTTACAGATTTATTTGAACTTTCCACCAATTATAGATTTAAAAAAAAAAAAATTGTATAGGATTGTCTTTATGGGGTTTGGACTCACTTTAATACTTATTTAAAACTGTGGCTCATTTGCTTACTCTTTTCAGGAGTCATAGAAATCAACCTAAAATCTACAGAGAAGCTGCATGGTGTGAAGCATTCTGCCTCCAAAAGCAAATGCATAAGTATAACTAATGATTTAATATCAGTGTCAATATTTGACAAGTTGCTTCTAAAAAGGATAAAGTATTTGCTCACTTCAGGTCTACCAAATCACGGACCCTCTGTGGATCCTTATAGAGGATTTCTTCACACCATAGAATATGACAGTGTGATTTGTTCCCATCATCAAACTGTGCCTACATATAATTTCTCAGTTTAATCACATTGTAAACTTCTTCCAACAAAGTGAAACCAAGCAACATGTTTTTCATATATGACAACTTTCAATAAATTGGTCAGGAGGGAAGTATTCTATTAGTTGAATAGCTGCAAATCCTTCTTTACACTGTAAAAGAAAACAATAATGATAATGATAATGATTACAAACTAGTGACAAAGATCAATAAGTATTTCCTGTATATTTTAAAGAGCATATGTAACCTTCAGTTTTAGTTAGTGTATATTTTTAAATAGTACAAGAAGCAGACAGTGCCCTGTAGATCTTACATTGTAGTTAATGAGAGGGTTGTATATCCATTGAAAAAAAAAATTAAAAATGTCTTTATGAGTATTTTGCCTAAGATTAGGTTTTAGCAACTGGATAAGCAAAGTAAAAACTGCCTCTAAAAGCAAGCAAATGTGTGTTACAAATGATTTGGATAAAGGCCTGTCACAACAGTGGCAAAGAAATTATGGATCATCCTTTTGAAGAAGGAAATATATGCCACACGGAGTTTCCAAATAACTGAGGGGGTTTTTAGCTTGTATTTGAATATGTGTGTTTTTAATGAAGTATACATTTTCAGCTGTAACTATTAAGCACAGTATGAATAGCAGGTTACTGTAAGTAGAAACTATTTGGTCATAAAACAATTAGTTAACAGAAGCCTTCAGTGGAACAACTAAAGGCTTCTTTTGGGCAAGACACCAGTTTGGGAGTAAGTTTATCAGTACCTGAAGAAAATATTGCTTTGATAATTTGTTTTTTGAAGAAAAAATGCTTTCTTACATGTCAAAGTCATTCTTAAGACAAAATTCTATGATGGCATGCTGCTTTGACAGTAATCACCTCTAATTTAACCTTACTTAAAACAGATATATCAGTTCTGATTACCTTCTTTTTGAAAATATTTTGTTCTAGACTTGAAGCAGCTTCACATTATAAGATAGACACTGATAATCTGAGAATAAGTTAGACAGGACAGTTATTTTCCAGACTCCACTCAACTAAACATAAGTGGCCCTTATATATTTGATAAGCCCCCAAAACAAGATGCTTTGTTTGCAACTTTCAATAAACCTTCCCAAATTACATCAAAGTAACCTTGTACTTCAGAGGAACCAAGTTTTCTGTATAAGGTTATACAAAATGAACCTACATGGAGACTAGATTAAGCATATAATTCTGATCTTCTGAAGAACTTTATGAGTAATAAAGAAATAACATTAAAAAGAACAAGTATGTGGCAACACAAAAGACTTAAAAATCCTATTCACATTAACAGGTGACAGATACGGGTATCTGAAGTTCTCAAGCAGCTTTGTCACCATACAAAAGTAAACTTACAAGTTAGAGTAAGGTCATATTTTGAATTAAATGGAATAAAATAATTTCTTTTTTTTTTCAGGGAAATTGCAGGACTGTCCTGAGGGCGAATCTTTTTACCATGCATATGCACTAAAGAGAAGATATATTGAAGAACTGAAAATATTATTAAAAACTCTGCTGTCTGCAACTCAGACACTATTTTGGGAAAGTCTTCTGAAAAATAAAAATCATGCTTGGGCAGCTTCCATGCAGAGAGAAGCTTGGGAGATGCTTTACAACATGATAATGACAAATGTATCTGTCAACTTGAACAGGCATAAGGAACTTTATCAGATACAATTAATTGGTGATGACAGATGTCTGCTTCACATGCTGACAGTTGGAGAAGCAAGCTAGCCCAGACAATAGGTTCTAGGAAATCCATCACTCTCAGCATCGGATGAAGTGCAAATCCCTGCTGCAATGATTTCCACTTAAACAGAAAAAAAACAATGTCTCAGTGAGGAAATAAAAAACAGAAATGTAAAATGACATTTTCAGGAATCTGCATCAGGACAGAGCTATGTAGAGCCAAGAACAGAAATAGCAACTCCTGGCTTCTAGACTATTTTCCTATCTACTGATCCCTACATCTCTTTCATAACTGTGGGTCAACAACTCCAAAGTCAGAGACGTTCCTTAAGGCAAAGACATTCTTATGTTTTGTTTTTTTCAGTCACACATCCATCACTATGGTTTTGGCTGATAAAATGTCACAGATGCCTCCAAAGCAGAGTCAAATACCAGTGAACAAATAAAAGAATTATCTGAATGAAGGCATCACATTACTACTGCTTTTTGTTTATAGTCACAGTGGTCAACAAATTGTAATAAGGATAAGGAGGGGTAATGGGCAATACATGGGCTGAACATATTTGAGAGCAAAGGGTGGAGTGATCATCAGGAATTTCAGTTGTTGTAATTGTGTTGAAGGGACAAGGGGTGGAATGTGTGTAAATTGTTCACTTTTCTTTGGTGTTATGATTATGGTACTTTGATTTGGATGTGGAGAACTCTTTTTCTTGATGTGAGTGAAGTTTATAAAGTTTGTGTGAAGAATGTGGACTTGAATGATAATTCTTAAATATGTGATACACATAGCTGAGGTGTAAAATGCATTTGGTTTATGCAGCAAAGTTTGGTTGCTGGGGGCTGCAAGGATGGCTTCTGTGAGAAGCTGCTAGAAACTTTCCTCATGTAAATAGAGCCAATTCTAGTTGGCTTATAGGTGGATCTGCTGCTGGCCAAGGCCAAACTCAACAGCAATGGTGGCAGTGTCTCTGAGATAACAGATTTAAGAAGGAGGAAAAGAAAACTTGTGCAACACCAGCAACAGCCATAGAAGAGAGGAGTAGGGTATATGTGACCCACATCAGAACAGTCTGTTCTTGAAGGACGGTACCCCATGGAAGGGACCCACACTCAAGCAGTTTGTGAAGAGCTGTAGCCCACGGGTAAGACTCACATTGGAGAAAGTTGTGGAGAACTCACTTCTTTGGGAGGGCCCCCATGCTGGAGCAGGGGAAGAGTATGAGGAGCCCTTTTCCTCAGGAGGAAGGAGCGTCAGAGACAATGTGTGATGTACAGACCACAACTCCCATTCTCTGCCCCCATGCACCACTGCAACAGAGGAGGTAGAGAATTCAGGAGTGAAGATAAGCCTGGATAGAAAGAGGGGTCGGGGGAAGGTGTTTTGAGATTTTTGGCTCCCTGGCACCTAGACATCACAACCAATGAAAACAACTGTGCTTTTATCATATGCTATTTTCTCATTGTAATGTGTATTTTTCATCTATAATATATTTGATATGTGAGTGCTTATTTCCCCCTGCTAATTATTAAAAAAGCTGACATATCTAAGATGTTAGATGCCTAAAAATAAGAAAAATGTAGCTATTGTGCTGCACATCAATATTTCTGAAATAAACAGTTGTGAAATTTCCAGCCTGTGTGTAATATTTGAAAAATTGGCTCTCGCTCCAAATTGGAAGAGAAACAGATTTCTGAATACACTAATTACTCACAAGTCAGGAATCACACATTTGCATCAAGAGAGAACTGGCTCTGGGAAAAACCCATCACTGTCATCTCACCATAATTCTGGGAGATTAGTTTTTCCTGTGGGTTGGAAGGTCACAGAATCATAGAATTGTTAAGGTTGAAAAAGATCTCTAAGATCACCAAGTCCAACCATTAGCCCAGCACTGTTACATTTGCCACCAAATACTGACCCCAAGTGCCATATCCACATGCCTTTTGAGCACTTCCAGAAACGGTGATTCCACTGGTACCCCAGCCAGTTTGTTCCAATGCTTGACAACCCCTTCCATGAAGAAATTTTTCCCAATATTCAATCTAAACTTCCCCTGGCACAATTTGAAGCTATTTCCTCTTGTCCTGTCACTTGTTACCTGGAAGAGACCCTCACCTCACTGCAACATCCTTTCAGGTAGTTGTGGAGAGCAATAAGGTCTTCCCTGAGTCTCCACTTCTCCAGACCAAACAATCTCAGTTCCCTCAGCAGCTCCTCATATGACTTACTCTCTAGACCCTTCACCAGCTCTGTTGCCCTTCTCTGGACATGCTCCAGCACCTCAATGTCTCTCTTACAGTGAGGAGCCCAGAACTGAACACAGGATTCAAGGTGCAGCTCACCAGTTCTGCATACAGGGGAACAATCACTTTCCTATTCCTGCTGGCCTCACTGTTTCTGATACAGGGCAGGATGCCATTGTCCTTCTTAGTTTTAAGCCTTTTAGGAGCAATAGCTAGAAATCACTTTAAGTCCAGAAAAAAACGTTTGAGAAATGAGAATACTATATAAAAAGAAACTGTATTTAGTCTTTCTAAAGACAATTGAGAAATGGTTTAACTCACTCTGTATGTACATTCAAAACAGAAAGAAAAACTAATGCATTCAAAGAGGCTTTTATTTTATTACAAGAAGACATAACAAAGGTTAAGGAGAAGACATTAGGTAAATTCAGATGCAAAATTAGGCCCACATTCTTACCGTGCCTTCATCTCGGCACAAGAAGACTTCTAGTTATTATCTAGTAAAGAACATGCTTTTCTTTTGAGTAAATATAAACTCTAATCTCAACAGAGGAATGATGTGCAATGGTGTATAACAGCCAAGTATTCAGACTATATATATGATCTGGAACACACGTACACTGCAAAACAATGCTCAACAGAAAAACTCAAAGTAAAAGAAATCCTTTCTGTGGTTCAGACCTATAAATCTATGAGGTACTAATTGCATTATGCTCTTCTATATTGTTCACCATGTGATTACCCTACTTGATCAACCTGTTCCTGCTTAGCACTGAGACCGTTGTTCCATTTCAAAATTTCTCTCATGATAAAGCCTTTTTAACAGAACCTGTTCCATCTCAGTCCCCTATATATGCCAGAACACCTCGAATTTAAAACATTTGTCTGTTGTTCTGACGACTTTCTTTTCCAGAAGGTCTACGCTGTAAAGCAACCTAGTGAAAAGTATGTAGTTTAAAATACACCCCCTCCCGCCCCAGTGTAAAGACAACTGATTTAGATCTCTGAGCCAAGAAACAGCAGAGGATCATTTTACAGTGTGTTACACTTGAAGTCTGAAATATTGCCTATGTGAATATCGGAAGCTTCAAACATCAACATGTAACACAATGTATTTCTTAATTACCCATTAATTAATACATTTAACATGTTTTCCATTCATTTATCTTCTTTATATCATTCTGGATGAAATTATCAGACCTACCCTTTGCTAAAATTTAATAAGTATCAAGATAAGGCTTTATTACTCAGATTAGGGTGAGGGTATTGGGGCTTTTCTTTAATGAGTGAAGTGTTATTCCTCATGAGTAACAATGAGAACAAGCTGTGGAAAAGCAGTGTGCTGACTGATTACAGTAAGGCACTCAATTGGTTGAAAGCATTGTACTAGAAGAGGATTATTCCCTAGAGAAGTATACTACAAGTTTAAATGCTTCCATTTCAGACTGTTTGAACTGTTTCTGTAGAACGAGATAGTTCACAAAGTCCAGTGATAAGAGATTCAGTATTAACTATATAATTTATCAAGATGGCTTTGAAAATTTAAGTCTTCAGTCTGAGCAACACTATGTGCAATGCATGACTTCCTTATCACAGTGTTAGATCACAAAGTCTCTGCTATCCAAGCACCACATCCAGGTGGGGCTTGTGTCTGCCCTAACTGAATATAACCCACCAGGAAATCAATGATATTACTACCATTGACCTTAACAGGAGTCAGACTAGACTGAAAAAAAACAGAGATAAAAAAGTATTGATTAATCAAGCCCTTTTTCCCAGATGAACTATGATACTACAAAAAGAATCACAGCTGAAGGAGTTTCTTCCACAATATTATGCTAGTCTGTATGTAATAGTAAGTTTGCAGTGTTGCTAATGCTTATTCCAGTGAGAAAGACATTTCAAGGTGTTTTCTGTGTATACTGGGTTACTAGGAAGATGCACCTATTCACTGACAAAAAGTATTGTCTTTCATATGAATTATAGAAAGTCTTTAGTCTGAGAAGATTTCATATTTTCAGTTAAGCAGAGAGAAAAAAAAGTGCTTATTTTCTTTCAATTTACAAGTCCCAAAACACAAATAATATCCTGATACAAGAGAGCTTTAAAACGTATGCTTAAATTCCTCCCTGTTCAGGAGACCATTCAAGCAGGGCTCAAACATATTGCTGTTGTTCTGAACCAAAGATCTGAATCTGTTCTGCTTCCTGAACAATGTTCATTAATGCCCAACACAAACTTTTTCAATTAACCACAACTCATGTTGTTATCTCTTTTTAAAAAAACATTTATATCATCCAGGCTTTCTTATCTATGTGGTTCTTGCCATCTGCTGGCAGATATTTTATGTTGCCAATTTAAAATGCACAAATTACTTGAAGTTAATGGAACATAATTAAGAAAAATGCTAAAAGCTGTATTAGTCACAATCTTGCATTATGTGGAAATTTTGGGTATTAATGTTGTGTAACAAAAATGTTGAGAAATTTTATTCAATCAATACTAAGATTAAAACACTTCTTAAGCACAAACTTAGCATAGTACATATTCTATATTACCAAGGAAACAATTATAATATTGCATCTAATCACTAGAAAAATTATACAGATGACAAACCTGTAGTAAATTGATTACTTCACCTACAGGTAAAATGCAGCTGTTCAAGTCCATAAAAGCAACAGTGTATAAGAAGAGGTACAACCCTTCTTAGGGTTGTGCTTCTATGTAATATAGATGTTGAATGAGCTCAGCTCATCTAGAAACTGAAAACTGTATAAAATTGTAATGCAAAATACTAGACAATATTTGGACTTTGAGCTTTACTAATAATCATGTTTAAGTGTGTGGATTTTAAGAGTGACTGCATATATGGGCAGTCTCTCTTTTCAGTAGCATTTAAAAAGTAAAGCATCACCCTTGCTAACATTTCACATTATTAGCATTTAACATTAATTCACATACCTGGTTTTAATGTTTTGATTGCCACAGGGGTAGTATTATTCCACAGTCCTTCCCATACCTCTCCAAACTGACCAGATCCTAATTTTTTCACCAATTTCAGAGACTGTCTATCTATCTCCCACTGATCCACTGTTTTATATGTCAAATCAAAAGTAGCAGGAATTTGAACCTGGTAAAAGAAAGTAAATAATACAATAATTAAGACTTTTATTATTTTTTCAACAATATATTCAAATCATTGTTAACCATTTTGGAACAGATATAGATTCCTTAGAGTACACACACATGATAAAGTGAGCCAAAAATATAAAATACAACCCATATACTGGGTACTTTCTTTAGAAATAAGAAATATTGTCAAGCAAATATCTTGCTATTAAAAGTAAAAATTAGAAATCATCCCTCTAGCAAGCTTTTTGAACAGTGACGTATTGCTAGCCTGAACCTTGTGGTTTTGTCTCAGTAATTACTTATGGACAGCTAGAGTTATGAAGTTGAAAATTTCATCTCCATATATATTTATAAAAAAGCATTCATAAATCACGATTTGGCATGTTTTCTCCCCCAGCCACTTGATGATTTGTTCCAAATGGCATGGTCTTTTATTACTAACTTGTCAGCCTCAAGAACAAAACTCTTACACTACCCAGAACTTCCTAAAAACAAGCAAATCATCAACATTTTGAAATGGTAGAAGTGGACATGGCGTCAACACCTTCTGACAGGTACTTGATGACTTAGCTAACAATAAATATTTTGCACAGTGTAGCATCCACTCTTACCTTTAGGCATGGCTTTGTCAGTAACACGCAGAGGCCATCACTGTTCCTGCTATAATAGTCAACCAAGTCATTCAGAGTTTTGAAAGTTTTCCTTCTGCTTAGAAAAAAGCCTCCTTCATCCAGCTTTCTAATCCTGTAGTGCTTCACAGATGCACCATCAAAAACTAAAAAGATTTAAATATATTAAGTTTCTAGAATTATTACAGTGGTACAATACCATTTCTGACCAAACCATCATAAGGTTCCTAAATATACTCTCGTGGGAGCCCCGAGACAGAACTGCTGCTTAAGTTTTAGACTTACATCTGCGAATGGCTGACCCAACAACAACTGACTGTAAACGTTCCATTTCCCTGTCCCCCGCACCACTGGGAGAAAGAGGGG
>JAWWEW010000112.1:66055146-66074872 GCA_035583185.1 Anabacerthia variegaticeps | reverse complement strand
TACTTCTAAAGCTATAAAGATCCATAAAATACACACCAAAAATACATAAAAATACATAAAAATCCTTAGGCATCACTGGGAAAGAAAAAACAAGAATATATCAAAAATTCATTACACTGTGAGTCTGTGCAATGTTCAGAACACTTGAGTGACACAAGTATCCAGGCAAAAAAGAGTCATTATGAAAGAATCCAGTTATGCATAAGGTGCCTCTCATTATACTGACGTAATTCTGCATGTGACTACTTATGGTTTATTCACAAACATCAAGAGTTTTTGCTGGTGTCTGGAATTAGTATAAATAGAGCACATTAGGAAGCCTGGGTGAAGATCCCTGTTGTCTCAGGGGCAACACTATGCTCTTGACTCACAGTTGTATGACAAGTTTGATGGAAAACATTCACAGAAAACAACCAATGAGCAACTACGTTTACTATCTAAAATGGTAAATATTTACAGCATGAAAAAAGATGATGTACTTATATTCCAGGGAGTAAAATAATCATTAACAAATACATGTCCTTATTTGATAATCTCTCAGATTCAAATAAAGAACTTAAATAAATTTTAAAATGCATCATCATCATCAATTTAATTTTTTACTCATGTTTACAACTTACTTTTCAATGAAACATGACGATTCTAAAATACAGCTTTGAAGATCTATCATTTTACCACTGAAAACAAATAAATATAATCCTAAGTGTGAGTTCTAGCAGAAATCTCTTCTCAAACTGCAGATATCTGCCAACATGCATCTATTTTTATTTTGTGTACTAATCAGAACAGAAGCATACATTGCAATGTATTTTTCTGTGCTTTGATCATGAAAATACTATTTTAAGGCAGCTGGCACACTGGAAGTAGCAAGCATAAAAAAGTTAATTTCTGTTCCAAGCATATTGATAAACACAGCTTATAAAATATAAACTCAAAATACTCTTGCCAAGTTTCCTTTATATATCTCCTGGGAAATAAATACTGTTACAAACTTAATTTCATTTTCATGCCCACAGTTTATTGTTCTCAAAAATGAAAAAGCCCAGATCACCTGAGAAATTTTTAAAACATTGCTTCAGATGAAAAACTAGCATATACCTGAGAGTGAGTATTCGCCCTTTAGACTTTCACTTTCTCGGATTAGGAAGGCTCCTGCTTGGTTTCCAGGGTATGACAGTTGTCTCTCAGCGTCTGCTCGTTTGGTTGGGCCAAAGAACCATCTGAATAAATAAAAACCATTAATTTTACCATTCAGTGAAACATACCAGGAAGACAGTTTAGCTTTTATAAACATACTGCATATTTACTAAGAGATAATCTGTGCTATGCTAATTAAATATCAATAGTATGAAGAAAAAAAACAACAAGAACTACACAACAAATTTATTGCTAGAAAATATTGCTTACGCATTTGAGTGAAATCTGGACTTTACTGCTAATGGAGTCTTACTGATTTCAAGGGAACTAGTATTCAGAAGTGACAGACTGGTCTTGTCCCAGAAAAAAATAAGCAATAAATTTTGTGAAGGCTACAGTGGCAGAAATTGATACCAAGTCCACTGATACCACTTGAACTATGTAGAGGTGCAAGTATGTGCTAACATCCTGACATCTTAAAAGCCAAAAGATCTCTGAAACAGTAAAGAGGCTCTCAGGTTCATGGTGCCAATCACCCTGCACCCTTCCCCATTTTCATTGCCACTTCAATATCTCAAATGAGTCACTGGTAACTTTTCAGCTCTGCTGCTGTTTGAAAAACAAAACCAGTATGTTCCTCAAGTCACTGCAAACACCCCAACATCCATGTTCTGTGAAAACGTACTACTATCTATGCCTTTTAAAATGTATTTTTCCTCTCTCACTAAAACCTGTAGTTCACAAAGGCCTGTTCCAGAAATAGTTTTCGTTTCCTCCTCTGAAGCTGCTATTTAGCTCTTTTGCTGTTTTGCACTGAGTTAAATTAAATGTAAATAAGATTGAGATGAGTCAGCATTTTCAACTAGGGCAGTGTTCAGCTTCCTTCCAGCAAACATGCAAAGCTTTTTCCAAGATTAACTCCACCCCTTATTTGAAGCAAATGGTGATAAATAAGTATCAGAAATACGCCATAGATACTCATAGGAGAACCCTTTTTAAATTAATCATAGCTAAACCTATTATGCAAACTTTAAATATAAATCAATGTATCACACCACGAATAAATTGCCTATTCAGTTAACTACTTGCTTTGTCAATTACTAGTGAAAAGTACTGAAGGAGTCATCAACAGACTGCTTTAGTACATGCAAGACATTAATCATCAAGTGGAATGGTGGAAATAAATGAGAATGTTGGGTGACGCCTCGGCTGAGCAAGCATGAGGACTGATGAATGGGTTTGTATTAAAAAAGAGGAAATAAAAAGAAGGAAATACAGATGGCACTAACCCACACTCACTTTGTTATTGGAAGAAAATGAAAGACAGATATTCCAGACCAGATTCCTGTACTCTGACTTGAAGATGATTTGGATAAAATAGATTGTGATACATATTTGGCAAGGAAAGTAATCTCATTAGAAAGCTCGAATGTGTTAGTCGTAATTTTAATTAGTTAAATGTGCTCATTAATTAAACCAATTAATTTAATTAATTCATTATTTACACTGTGGAAAACTAAGTAATCAATAAATATTCAAATCCTTGAGTGAGGTTCTTGACAAAGGAATGAGAGGACAGAGTACAAATACAAGTCTATTCCAGTCCCAAAGAAAACCTGTCTGCTCTAGAAGCTGAATTAGAATCTCTCTGAAATTTCTACATATACCTGCTCGGAGAGTAACATTTGAGTACTAAAAAACTATATGATCTGAAAAAAAAGGACTACTATTTTTCTCCTTTAACTGTAAAAAATCACTTAGTAATGTTCAAAGTGACAGATTCTCGTAACAGTGTATAAGAAGAGGTGTTTAGTTTTGTGCCTACTTTCTTAATGGGTTAAGAAGAGAGCATCTTTTCAAAAGAATTTAATTTTTGTACCAAATCCAAAAGAGCTTCCAATTCATTATTAGCAAGGTTGAATTTTATGGACAGTCAAAATACAAGTCTTTACGTGACAAAACATTTGAACATACATTGCTAGTTACTCAAATTATTAAAGCCGAAAACATGAGCAATAAAACAATGTATGCAGTCAGAGGAAACTGTTGGTTTATTTTGGAAATACAAATTAACATAGTATCATGCGGTGTATGTAAAGTAATGTCTACAATATAAACCACAATTTTGGAAAATAATACGTAAGTACATCGTATTTAGGCATAAGTATCTTTGACTTCGAAACATTTCAAACTGTATGCTTACTTTTACTTGGTTGAAAAAACTTCATTTAAATCAATTACCATGAAATTACCATTAAAGGTTATATGGAGAAGATAAATAGATATATATCTAGGTTCTGACTCCAGATAAACTTAGCAGTTTAAAAAGATCCTAACTTGCAAAATGAAGTAGTTAGAGCAACAGTATTCTAGAAGTTAGGTGTAAGAGAAGCAATTATTACGGAGAATGAAAAGTGGACACATATAGTATATTACCTCATTTGCCTGACTTTATATGATCTGATTAAAATGTTTCAGGAAGATATAGGGAAAATTACTTTTAATAGCACTTCAATATCTGATTCTTAGGTCAAAGTCATTGAACTAAATTAACAATAAGAATACAGTACCAAAAGCACAACTGATTTTGAAATAACAACCCCTTAACTTCAAAGCAAATAATTTGCTGTTCACTTTTTTTTTTTTTTAACAAAAGCTCATCTGAATTTAAAGTAGTGTTTTCACCATAATGGATGTTAAAGTTCCCTTTATAAAGCGTGAAGAGCTTATTTCAATTTCTAGCAATTGAACTTATGCCTCAAAAGGCTTAATATTTTACTTCATCCAAAAGTGTGTATCTTAGAGGGAAAAGTGCTCTAAAAAGTAATAATGAATCAAAGTAATTGCTCACCATGAGAGATTGCTCTGCAGGATAGGAAGGTCAGACCAAAACAACACCCAATCCTTAGTAAATCAATTTGTGTTTTATAGCTCAAAGACAGATGACGGTTTTGAAACAGAATATTTGGAAAAACAGAACTAAACATGAAGCACTATCCATTGCAGAAGTTAAATAACCAGCACTTTTTCTGATTTCAGTGCACTCTATTGACACCAGACAATCCCAGTGAAGTTTGAATTAGCAATTCATACACAATATCACTCTGAACTTCAACCAGTTCCCTTTCGATCACAATTATCAGTGCAGGACCAGTAGATTACCATACCACACCATATCAGGTACGGTACCAATGCGTGCATTCAGAATTAGGCACAATTTCCCATTTCTAGCAGGAACTGTCTGGCTAGCACAGCAATAGTGCTCTTCTGTCAGTGAGACCCAGGAACATGCTTTCTTGGCCAACACTGCATCCAACACCCCAACTCCCTTTTCAGTGTACTGTGGCAGTAGACTCACAATATCAGAAGTGGAATAGATCATGCAAGAGATGGGTCTCTGAAGAAAATGAAGAAACCAGCCATAATGCCTTAAAAACTGAGGCTTTTAATTTATTGTAAAATGGATTCTTTGCCTTTTTTTTTTCCCTTGAGTCACCTTTCTTCTTCCCGAGACCCCTTGAGAAAACTCTTGTCTTCCTAGATTAGTATGCAGGAATTCGCCTTGGCAAGACTATGTGAAACCCCCCCTTATTGGTCCTTTGTTAACCCTTTCTCCATTGGCTGTTATCCCTCAATTCCTATTGGTTTTAACCAAAATCCCCCAAAATACCACTTTAAATACCACTGACCATGTGAATAAACTCTCTGCTTTCCCCTCCTGCAGTCTCTGTGTCTCTTTCCTGGGGCGTCTCGGGGACCAGGTGGCTGGGAGGGAATGGGAAGGGGGAGCGTTCCACCACGCTGTTGCAGTGTACCATGCCAGATCTGCTTTTAGGGGCTTGTTTCTAAGCAGCTTCCTCAAAATCCCTTGTTTCCACCATCATTCATAGCTATCAGGAATCCCTTCATTAAAAACTCCAGGGTACTTCCAGGTCACTTCTGGTCACCATGTATAGGAGGATTTTGGGGACACAAAACATGACCTTCACTTAGGTGCACAACAAACACAGTCATCACTTGTTACAGATCATGCTCAGTATTGGAATAGCAGTGAGGTTGGTTGTGGTTATTGAGAGCATAGTATCACATCTCTATTGGACATCAGTTCCACTAACAATTTTTGATTACAGGATTACCATCATGGATCATAGCAGCCTTTGTCACGGGATGTTCCCTGAATATGACAGTATCACTGCTGAGACCTTCTTCCAGCAAAGGAAAAGCTATATCTTCATCTAACTGAATGTTGGTAGTTATACTAGAGAAGCAATTTTTTTAAGAAACAGAGATCATAAAATCAGAGAATCACTGAATACTCTGAGTTGGAAAGGAACTACAAAGAACATCGAGCCCAACCCTTAGCACTACACAGGATGATTCCCAAGAGTAGCAATCATGTTACCTTATGCTCACTCCTGCCTACCCATTCAGTCCAGTTTGAATTAAAATGGATCACGGGTTCAACAGAAATTGATAGTGTTACCTGGTTCCATCACCACCTTTCTTAACTTATCTGGGAACTACAGGCTCTTTTTCTATCCTGAAATTAACTCTACCCAACACATAAAGTTAGACTCAAAAAAATGCATTCTCCACCAGACTCCAGATGAAAATGCTCCCAGGGGAAATATTTTTTTGGCAGCTTGCCATTCCTTGAACAGCCCTCTTACAGATCCCTCACCGCTCTACACTGGAGCTCTCTGCTTGTTCTCTCCTAAATCCCTAACATGTTAAATCCTGACTCTAAGACAAGGTGTTTGCTGAGCCTTAGCCAAAGCACCAGAGTCATGGGCCAGGCAAATTACTTCTTGGGACACAAATCTTTTTTAGGGCAGCCTTTTTGCAGTTGTACTTCAACAGAAACTCTAAATTAATGATTAAGGACTTTGTGTGCATCTCCCTTTGGGATGTGGGTAAGATCATCACAACCAAGCTAAACACCAGCTGTGAAGTAACAGCTACAATTTTTGACTTCCCTGGAAGTTTCAGCAGATTCCTCAGTGCTCTTTTATTGTACACACTGAAGACCGGCAGAGAAAATGATGTGGAAATTCTGACTGTTTCACCCATTTCCATTAGAGCTCACCAGAGCACAGCTTCCCACTTTTATCCTCTACCACTACTTAGATTTAATATGTACAGGATTAAAGTCAGAATTAACTCCACAATGTCATATCTGAAGTCACTGAATTTGCTTTAATAACTAGCTGTTACTGGGATAAGGGGGGATTATTTCAGTTTCTTATTCAAGCTGCAGGACACTGGAGGTAAGATAAGGCTAGAATCAGAGGTCTGTGACATACTCTTAATTTTGTGAATGTTCAATTAAAGGGGAAAATCCTGAGGGCTGAGTCAGCAGTAAAGCACAGCCGCATATAGAAGCCACAATCATTACAATAGGAATTAAGAGAAAGGAAAGGGGGGAAAATAATGCTGAGAAAAAGCTTGCAGCTGTAACAGAATAAATAGCAGGAATCAGTCACATGAAATTTATTTTCAAAAATGACTGGAGATGTTAAAATGGACAGCGTGATCCTATCCCTGGATCAGCACTTTGTAGCATTACTGGTATCTTGCGTCTCATTTTTTGTAAGTACTTGCAACTGGGATTTACTTTCTCGTGTCAGGATATATCTCATGAGACTGTTAAATGTCAGCAGCTGAGATGTTTGGTTGAGATTCCTGTGGTTCTCAACCAGAAGCCTCCATTCTGGAACAAATTATGTTGACAAACAGGCTAGCTGGCCCTCCAGAAGATTAACTGGAGTGTGTTGACTGTGTCTGTGGTACCAGGCTGAGGAGAAGAAGACATTTCTTAGACTGAGAAGTGCAAAAAATTACTGCAGTTAGAGCAAAAGACTTGGGTGAGGACAAAAACCCCCTCATATACTACATACACTGATTTCACCTACATCCCAGTTTCTTCTGGAGTGCAGAAAACTTCTGTAATAGCTAAAACAAATAATGAAAAGCTCCAACAGTAGATGAAGTTTACATTTTAAATGCCCCAAAACCTACTGTCATAGAAAACAGTAATTACAAACTCAAGAACTCCAGAGTTAGGAGACGACAATATTAATTTTGTTTTCATTGCATCTACTCAGCCATTTTCAGGAAAATCCAGTATGATACCATCTTTAATTACATGGTCATATCCAATGCTCCCTGCAATGTTAATATGAATGCTGCTCAATGAATAGTTACCCTCTATTTTGTTTTGTCATTGTGTAGGTAGAGTTTATTTACTGTACCTTGTTTAGTCTCTGGTCTCAATGCCAGTTACACAGTTATATGAACGGCTTTTTTCCTATTATAGTGTTCATGACTAATATCCAAATGCTTTACAAACATTCATTAAATTCTTTTTGTGGCATTGCTGATTGTATTTTTTTTTCTGCAGTGAAGAAACAACTCACAAAGGACTAAGGCAATAAGAAGCATTTTCTACTAACTTTGGATGTCCAGCTTAAAACGTTCAGGACCTATCTTTTACAGAATTTAACATTGTACCATATGCAGTAGTTTATTCAGGCAGCAACAGGTGCTAACTTCTGTGGCACAGGAGACAAGGAGAGATGCATGGAAAACTAGAGACAGAGAAAGAGAGAGATCCTCTAGGGTCTTATTCAATTACTTTCATCATATGAGCATCCTGTGACCACTGCCCTTACTCAGCACATGGAAACCTGAACAGGCTTGTGTGCACCACTCTTCACTGCTGTCATCCATGCAGGACAAAGAGGGCTGCTGAACCAGCTTTTGATCCATGCCAGGTTTGCAGTCTGCTGCGGGTAGAAGAGTGCAGAAGCAGGGGCAGAAGTTTATGAAGTGAGCCACCAGCAAGTCCTCTTGATGCTGAGAGGAAGGCTCCAAGTACTTGCTGGGTTTTCCCAAAATACCAAAAACATAGAATGCAGCTGTAAAATTCTAATGAATATGTTTGGTTATCACATATAAAGCATAACTGTGTCTCCAAAGCCTTGGTTTGTTTGAAGCAAAGTTATTTTAGATAGCAAAAAAGCACAGACTTTTAGTACAGCAATCTCCCCGACTAAATATCAATCTCTCCTACTTCCTCCAAAGTACATACACAAAGGAGTTCTCATATTATTCTGAGCCACATTTTTTGCTTTCAGGGAGACAAAGAGGCAGCCTGCACCTGGTATGTCCCTGGAAAATTCACACCCAACCAGGTAAAGCCTGCAAAAAGTAACTAAACAAGCTCTTCTGATAGAAAATACTAGGACATCTTAATTACAAGACTGATGAAATAATAGCATTTCTTCAAGAGCTGATATTTCAAGAAATTAGGAAATATCACTGAAAAGATGAAAGCCTTCCAGCTATAATGTAGTTAAGAAACAGATGTGTTTTACAAATGATGAGCTGCGTGCATGAAGGAGAGCGTGGGAGATGAGTGCTGGCTGCTTCAATTTTCCCTTTATAATCTACAGTGAACCTGATGACAGCTTTTGAGAGAAAAGAAACAAAATCTATAGTCAGGCTAAACCATGAAGATGAACAGTTGCAAGCAAGATTCCCCTCATGAGCATTTTAAAAACACAAGCCTTCTCAGATATGGTACAAGAATCTACATAACAGAAAATTAGGGATTACTCTAGGGCTTTCACTGTGCAGAGGCTTGGAAACCTAAGACTGGATTTCAGGTTCTTTGGAAACACAGCCCTTCCTCCTTACTTCCTTCTTACAGGCATGTCTGGGGTAATTTTTAATTCTGTCTGTCTCTCATCATTGTTTATTATCAGATACAGAAGGATGCACGGAACAAGGACAAAATTTAAGAGGAAGGACTTTAAAGCTAATGATAAAGAAATGTATAGGACACACAAGGAGAAAGGGAGAAAAAAAGGACAGTAAAAATTCAAAGTTGAGAAGACCATAGACTATTAGCATGTGGATGGATGGAGAGAAGAGAGAAAAGTCAGAGTTAATAGGCAACAATGAAAAAATAAAGACAAGACAAAGCTGAGGACTGTATTGAGTGCCGAAGGGCTATTATCTGCTGCTGCCTGAGCTGCTGCACTGCTCAGCAAATCTTTGGTTTCATCTTACCCCGGTCCCACAGGACATGTGCTTTTGGCAGCCATTTCAGTCCTACTTGGGAAAACAATTTCACAGAATATCTCTTGAACAAATTTCACAAACTCTCACTGTGAGGATTGCTCTTTACAGCTCTTTTCCCTTTCCCTTTCTTAGTTCATTATACCACTTATTTTTGTACTTGCCAAGAGAATACCTTAAATTTAATTTTCATCACATATTTATTGTCCAGAGGTCACTGCTTTAAACCTTGTTCACCAAAGCAAAAAGTGAGTCAGGGAAAGTTGTTAAAAAATGATTAGGTAACAACACTCTTCTTTGTCTGCATAAGTAAATTACCTGAAATCCTAACACAGTGCAGAAAGTAACTGACTTGGACTTGAAATAAAAAATCATTTTAATTGTATATGTATAGTGACACAGCTCAGTCCTGATTACTTATTTACCATAATCAGAATCCAGTTTCCTCAAAGTAAAACTAGAAGTTCAGGTTTTCAGGAATGGTTAGTCAGGCAGCACACTTAACCTTTGGCAACTCCAATGAATTTGTTTCACACGTAAAGATCTGAGTCATCTATGTTGCTCAGATCCTTGTTGTTGAATAACTTATCACAAACTAAAATGAAGACTATCTTGCATGCATAGTGTGTGGGACTTGGAGCTTCTTAGTCTTTTCACAATGAGAGTGGGTGAAATAAATCTGTTTTTCTTTACAGAGAGAAAACATAGAACACGTGAGTAGTTGTGAAAAATTAAAATGCTCATTTCTGCACTATGTTAAGAGCAGAAATCTACCAAAGCAACAGAGCAGCACTAGTTTATGTTATGTATGTTTTTAAAAATCTGTCTGTATGTCTGAAAGTGGCTGTCCATACTTTGAGATCAACAGTCGGATTTTTCGTTGAATAACCATTACAGCATGAAAGAAACAGTTTTGGAGAACAACAGATCCCATTTTGATCTTGGCTTTTGGATAACATTTTGCTAATGTTCTTGTCAGCAGATTATAGCTGACTGGTTGGTGTTTTTCCATAAACACTAAATTTATGTTAGGCTTGAAAGAAGTTTTATTGGTAAGGTTATTATAAAATACCTTATTTTATAAGGTATTTATAATAACCTATATTTTATTATAATAAGGTATATAATTTACCTTATTATAAAATACCTTATTTTACAAGGTATTTTATTTTAATACCTTAAGAGGAGATAAGAGACACAAACGCAAAAAAAGGAAAAAAATTAAGTTATAATCCTCAATATATTTTCTAAAAAAAATTTAAAGTTTAATTCGTGAAAGCACTCAATTTGAATAATTTTCAAATTTAAAGGTTTTTTTTCCTGTTTTTATTTTCAAAAGGAGGTTCTATCAAAGCATAAGCATTTTTTTTTCTTTCAATTTTGTTCAGAAACTACTAAGTTATCTGAAAACAAGATAACCCAAGCATTAAGCTTCACTTTATTTCAGGGCACATTTTGATTTCATAAAAAGCCAAAATCAAGGGCTCTTAGGATACCTCACTGCTTCTTTCTTCCAGAAGGGAGATATTTTTCCTTTCTCTCTTCCCATTCTAATTTGATAATGATTGTGAGCATTAGAATACAAGTGCTACATTCATCCACATAAAAGGGGACTTTTAGTTAAAATGAGGCAATTTAAACCTATGTCTCTAATATATTATAGTCACTGTCTTGCTGACATATACTGGGTGCATAGATGGTTAAATATGGAGAACATACCACTGGCAAAACAGAGGTAATATTTTGGGGTTTGAACATCCGTGAGCTACCACCAAAATTAGGCAGAATCTTTGCTACCACTTCTTTTCAGTAAGATGGGAAATTGCAGGTTATTGCCAGAGAAATGTCTTTTTATTTCTGGACTGAAGGACAAGATTCATCACACTTACATTGTGTAGTGACTTTAAAAAAAAAGATGGTTTCAATTTTACTACTGACTGACAACTCGACTGTAGCACTGAACACTCCACAAAATCCTAATGAGTGCAATGTAAGCGTAGCAAACACAGAACACCCACATACCCTGGCAGACTGACCTTGTGGGTACCTGAGACCCAAAAGGAGCCCCAGGTGGCACTTACAAATCACTGGGGGAACCCAGCTGAAGAAACTGCAGGAGATTACTATCTCATGAGTAGAGAGCAACAGGTGTTAAAAAGGACACTGAGCTTCTAAAGGTTGTTTTGGTCTAAGAAATAGCTTTGTTTTGTGATACTCCATTGTTTTTGTTAGAAATAATAAGCTGTGCCAAAAAGAGAGGGCCTGCCAGGACTACACGGACTTTTACAGTAAGAACTGAGTGGGATTGTTTAGATAAAGGAAAATTCAACAGTGAGTAAGTTGGTTTAAATCCACCACAAGGGTGGGCGTTTCCTCTTACAGTCTAGAACAAATTTACTGTCTTGTAAACGTAAACACAAATATTACTTGTGCATAAGTCTAAAAATCTGTGACGCATTGTGTATAAACCTTTTCAGTAACAACTTTGGTAGGCCATAACCGTACTGCTGCCTGATTCTGTTGAAAGGGATTATGCATAATACTACACTAATTTTTCAATAGTTGATAATAGCAGCTGACTGTGTTGCAAACAGGGAAAAGTATTTGCTCTGAGTCTGCTGCAGGATGACAAACCATTGCTCCTTTGGCTACTCTTGTCCTCTGTGATGACTGGAAGTGACTAATTCTCTATAGTATTACAAGACCAAGTGTATGAGCTATGTAAATGAACATAGCACAGCCAACACTAGGTTCACTGCACAATAGGAACAAAAGATAATAGAGCAGCA
The DNA here is from genome assembly GCA_035583185.1 of Anabacerthia variegaticeps. Taxonomy (NCBI): domain Eukaryota; kingdom Metazoa; phylum Chordata; class Aves; order Passeriformes; family Furnariidae; genus Anabacerthia; species Anabacerthia variegaticeps. The sequence goes on along the minus strand of JAWWEW010000112.1, from coordinate 66,062,864 downwards.
ACTAAATCAGTCTGATAAGGTTAATTTGTGGAAATATCCACAAAATTGATCTCATCTTGTGAGTCTCTGCTTCGCTATTGTGTAATTAATTTCAATATTTGAATTCATTCTCCACAATGTTGGTCATCTGCATGATGTATTATTTAAGCTGCTCTGAAGTTCTTCTATATGAGAAAATAAACAGTAGGCGAAAGTGATCATATTACCTTTTTCTGGTGTTTTTTTTTATTTACACAAGTCTCTGGTACCTCTCCAATTTAAGAGCCTAACGTCAATCATCAAAGTTTGTTTCCTGTAGTGGTTTTGCACCTGGATAAGGGTTCCATTGCATTTAAAGCTTATTCTAAAATAACAACTTGTATTTAGAGTCAATGAAAGGCTACCATTTTCTTTAACAGCCATTGCTTTGGGACCTTAGGTGCAAAATGGAGCCATATAATCACCTCTTTAAAAAATCCAAACTTAAAATATGTTTCTGAGACCCTATTTCTGCTGCACAGAGTCTTCCAAATAGCACTGTAAAATCTTTCATCAATGCTACTAGTACCTGTATGCTTTTGTTAACACATACATGGACAAAAGTACTGAAATACTGACATAATATAATGTAAAAGTGGCAATAACTCTACTATTCATAACTATTGGGAAACAAAGTGGAACTCTTGAGGTAGCCTTATTGTTAACATGGTACAGAGAACACAAATAACATGAATTGATCTAGCATTAAGGGAAACTCAAACAGACAAGAAAATTTTCAATCATATATTCACTTACATCATTACAGCTTCCAACTGTACTTAATTGATTTTCTTGAGGAAAACATTCCAGAGAAATTATTTTTCTTTCTCACAGGGAAAGTCACCTTGGTACAGAAATAATACAGAAACCTTCAGAAGCAAAAAGTCCCCTTTGCCTGCCCAAGACACTAGTGGTAGAGGAGATCTCTTCATCCATTTCATTCAGAGCTCTGTCTTGGACATTTACTTGGGCCCACACCTCCTTCAGCCTACTGTCAGCAATCTAGTGGACTTGTATCCTCCCTCTGGTCAAATTTCAGTCAAGAACAACCAGGACACTCTGTGTCCAGAGGGACTCAGAAAGGCACTGTGCAGTCTGCACTCACCTGCCCCACCCCAGGTGACCCTGAGCCAAAGGACAGAACAGTTCTTTCATGGGTGAACAAATTTCTTTAAAGGTCTTCCAGTCTTCAGGCTAACCTTTTCAGGGTGACAGGTGGGAAGGGTGACGCACTAAAGACACCTTTGCCTTCCAGAAGTAAAGCTGGAGCACATCAAGCTCCATGTCAATGTGTGTATTATCAGACCAAGACCCTCACACAGGGTTTCTTTTGTAAGAGATCATAACACCATGTCAGAAAGGTATGTCAGGATCAAAGGAAGCTTCTGGGTGATTTCTCATTTTAGCTCTGTAATAAGAACAAGATCTCATTTTCTCTTTTCTTTCCTTGCAGGTATTCAGAAAACCAATAATTATCTTCCCAAGTTAATCAAGTTATTATTCTGACACAGTAAAAAAAATCAGATGATTTTCTATGGATAAAAATTATACTGATTCATCCATGTCCATGGCTGAGAATATATACACAGTTCTAAACATTCATAAATCTGTAGGAGTTTGGGAAAAGCATACAATAAAAGGAACAGAAAGCCAAGACTTAGGTTTTTTTGAAGCAGAGAAAAAGGAGACCACTAAGGGGGTTTAGAACCAGCCACCTCTTCCAGTTGCTTGGCTTGTCTGCTGGAGTCCAGCCTGGAGATATAGGGACCCTGTCCATCCTGAGGAATGTGGCTGCCACTTTCCTGTTTGCAGGTTGAACCAGTGGTGAGGCGGAAAACATCTCAGAGACACACAGATGACACTGACATGGTCAGTTACAGAGGCTGCCATAGACAAGATGCTGTTTTCAACAGCACCCACAAACAGGACTCAAAACATAAGCACAGTCTCCTCCTCTTCACCGGCACAACCAGAAGATCACTAGAGATGAGGTGCACACATGCACACACTCACTCTCTAGATACACAAGAACATGCACAACTGCAGATCCCCCCTCAAACAATCAGCACAGCCCATCTTTTCATCTAGACCCCTTCCCTGATCCCAGCCCCTCATACCCCAACTCGTCTCACATACACCAGTCCCCCCTGCATCTGTTTTCAAGACATTACCCAGCAGCTGGTAGTTAAGACCTCCACTCACCCCCAGCATCTGGCACCAAGACTCCAGCCAGTCCAGCAGCTGACAGGGACACCTACATCTCAGCTCAGACTCCAGTTGCTGGTGTAATACAGTCTCACCATTCCCCCCAGTAGCTGGCACTCAGCCCTTGCAGCACTCAACACGGGGCAGAGGGCAAGGTTACGGAGATAGTCAAGAAATGTTTGAATGAGAAGACAGCACAGAGCATGCTGACCAGGCACGGCTAGACGACTGTAAGGAGTGGCCCCATTTCATGTACAAACAATACATTTTGTACCTCTTTCTGCCTACCCTTACTCTGCTCCTTCCTGATCCCCTTTCTCTAAACCTTGCTTCATCAGTTGACAGAGCCACTGAGAGTCCCTCTGCAACATCCTGGTTTACATTCCCAGGTTCACCTTCTTCTCAGTTGCATAGTTTGAGTTTTTCTGTCTTTTCTTCATTACTTGTCAACTAGTGTGATTAACTGAGTTTATTTTTTATTATTTTCTTTGTTAACGTTAACATTAACTGGTCAGGTTTGGTGTCTGTGTGTTTGTGTCCCTCCTTTTCCTTATTGGCAAGGTGCTCAGATAATCCTGAAAGTAAACATTCCCACACTGCATATCCTTCTCTGTCAGTGCAACGGAGCAGGCTTGTCCTCATCACCACCTCCCTGCTCATGTGCCTCACAGGTTTGTCTCTGCATGTCCTTGTGTATGGCTCCTTTCATTATACACCCTTAGAGAAGCAAAGACTCCTTCCATATTTTCTTACAAAAACTTCCACTCGCTGAAAATATCAGTAATTTCAAAAGGAAAATTGAGGTTGGTGATTTGTCATAATTTCTGAAATTCATGTTACATATTCATTCCCACATGTGAGTCTCAGATTTCTTTTTTTCTCTTCTTTTGCAGTGAGGTTTGAAAAGGTGTGCTGCAAAATTGTTTGTGCTATAAGCACAGAAAAATATTATTAATTAAACTAGAAATATATCTGCTTTAGTGAGAGAGAGCTAGGGAAAAAATCTTACCAATATTGCTGCAGATAAATCTATGTAAAATATTATAGAGTACTCTGAATAGAAGTAATGAAAATTTCAATTAGTGCAATCCTTTATGGAGTCATCAATTCCTATTTAATTCACTGCCTTGTTTTTCCAGTTTTCATTGGTTAAGATTAGTGTACCAGCATGGAAAAAAATGTATGTATTTCTATATGGTTTAAGTGATAAAGAACAGGAATACCTTTATGGTCAATACTGTGTTTGATCTTCTGAAAAGCTATTTTCAGATGAATTCTAGGCATATCCAGAGAACTGAAAATTGCAAAGATGTAGTTCCATTCTAATTTCTTGTAACACTTATAGTTTTCTTTATACAGTTATGGGGTGAAAACCTGAATGTCAACATTTAAGAAAATTCTGATGAAGGATAAACTTGTAAATTAAAGAAGTTTAATCTCTTATTTTTAAAGTTCTAACACAAGAAGGGCTTTCAAATTTATCCCATATAGTACTATTTAAAAATAATTGGAAATTGTTTTTCCTCTTACATATAGTAATAAATAATAATATTTTGTCTTTTTATATCACCTAATAAATTACATTCTTCTCTGCTATGCATACTTTGCTTACATAACTTGAAAAAGAACAAAACATTTTACTACAGAAAAATATCTGAATCTGAATAATCATATTTTTTCTACTAGACTCTTTTAAAATTATGCTGCAGGTAAATTTTGTGTTGTCTAAGCTACACTACTGGAAGGCTGCACAATATCAAAATATTTGCAAGATCTGCTATAGCCTCATGTTAACACATAATAGGATGTGTTATAATATCCTGTAGGATAACATTAGGACACATCCTGGGTTTAGTACTGCATCTTTGGTAGGAAGCAAAATTACTTGATGGGTAAATCTGTGAGGGTAAAGTCATTCATGCCTGTAGCCTGGGTTGACTCTGGTGAATTAGTGCAGATGGGGCAGAGAGGTGTGGTCTGTAAAGGACCACCCCTGAATGTCATGGGGACCTATGCAGTGCTACCATTTCTTTTCATGACTATTTTAAGTGTGTCTTTTTTTGTGTAACTCATGACTTAACAGTCAACAGTCTAGGAAAATAAAAAGTCAAACTCTTGCTTAGGAAAATAAAACTTTCTGCAGAGATGAGGGGGATTTTTGTGGGGTTTGTTTTTTGTCCTAATAGCTTGGTCTTTGCCCACCGACAGAAATAAAGAATTGTGCACTGTCAACACCCATGGTTTTGCTAAACAGACATGGCTATAAGTCTGTAATTAGATGTGGCAGTGATGTACCCTCTGACATTGCTTATACAACAGTTCCAGCCTTTGATGAAGTACAAAGGTAAAAGACCAAAGAAAGAAGATAGGCTTGTGTGCTTTTCAGAAAATCCTCTCTGAAACAGAGTAATGGGGCTAGAGGTGGACATTGAATTGATCTTTTAGGGTATCTCTTATGTTTTTATGACTTAATCTCTACAGTACAGATAGAATACCACACAAAGAAAATCTTCTACAACCAACAGTGCTTTTCACATTACAAAATAATTCTTCACAGAGATACCTGACCTAGTTTGTTTAATATCAGCCCAGCCTTAGGACTTCTTGGCCTGGCTGAACTGTTGGTTAGTATTTCTCAGTTCTAAACCTGCTCAGAGATCACTCAGTTCTGCACAGCTCTGTATTGTCCTGTGCAGAGAGCCCTAAAAGACATCTATTGAGGAAACATTATACAATACCTAGTGAATGTTTCTGCCAACAACATTACTCAAAACCAACTAACCTATGCTAGCACGCAAAATACTTACTCCTACTGGGTCTGAAAACATCCCCACCAAACAGGACTATTGAGTTACTATGACCAGTATACAGTCTTTTTCTTTTCTTTTTTTTTTTTTTTCTTTTTGCTCTAAAAGGCACTGCACAGGCCACCTGGGTTTCACCAAGCCATAGAAAAAGGTAACTGGCTATATTTGTAGCATATTTTTCAAGGGTATTGCTTCTGGTCTTCACATGATTCATTGCCAAATCTTTCAAAACAGGGTAAGCAAAACTAGTATCTAATGATTATAATACATAATGTTAACACTAATTTCAAATCAAGACAAGACAGGAAGAAATATAATAATTTCTCAGAATTTGAATAGATCAAGTTGTATACTTAGAAAACCCCACTGCCAGAAAATAGGTGACCTAAATTAGATAAGTTTGCATGAACTGCTCATCATGCCGTAATTCCTTCCACCTTTCTGAGCAGTGACACACATTTTCTGGACATGGGCATACATATGGATGTATAAATACTGCTGGCACTTGAAAAGATCTCACATTTCACAGTTCTGTAAACCATTTCCTTTTGTGTTCAGTGGACTGAATATTTAAGAAATGAGAAGAAGTTAAGTCAAAGTTTGAAATGTGCTTGAAGACAGCACTGAAATGCTCAGCCACAACTGAAGAAGTTAAGTGATTAAGTTCATGGTCTTTTTGCAGTATTCACTTGTCTAAATTCAAGAGAGGCACTCCACAACACACATGGTAGTTTCAAACATTGAGTACTTTGGATACTGTGAGCGCAAGGTCAAAAATCATCAAAAGTATGATCTAGCTTTACAAAACACACCTCATCTCACAGATCTGTGCTGCATGATCTTAAAAATATTGGTCCTACAAACTTTACGTTGTGTGTGTGTACACATGTATGCACACACACAAAAACATATATAAAGTACATCAATTGAAAGAAAATATGCAATTTCACATACAGTATTTTAAATGTTTTATAATAAATACATACTTTGGCAATAAAGAGACCTTCTCTACTATAAATATATATAAGAATAACTTTTGCACTTTTTTTTACAAGTTCATTTTGGTACAAGGGTTAGTGCTGATTCTGATGGTATCCTCAGGAGTTTGCACTGTAAGAGAGAGGAACTAAGAGCAAGAGACAGGGAGCACACAGAAACCACAGTGGATTACATTCAGTTTTCTGAGATTTTCAGTAGAATCTAAGGTTTCATTTTTTAAAAAGCCTCTAGACATTTTTACTGTAAATATCACTTTAAAAAATGATCCACATGTACCAATGAAACCCCGTAAGTCTGACTTTGCAAAAATTATGAAACAAGTCAGTCCGGGTAACACTTTAATGTTCTCGTATAGTAACTTGGATTCAGTTAATGTAAGAAATAGTTAAAGCTAAGTCAGGTCACAGAAGGTGAAGCAATTATGGACATTGACAAAAATAACCTACAAGTCACTCCTGCTTTCAAAGGGTTGTTTAAAAAGCTCATTGTGGAATTGACTGGTGAGGTTTCATTGATTAGGTCTGGGGCTCAGTTTCCAGTTTCCAGCTGGGAAATACCTACATAAGAAATCTTATTAGATTTCTTATAAGGGATAAGAAATGTTTCTGAAACTGACAAAAGTTAAAAGTAATTGCTGTGATCTTATTTGACCTAATCTACTAGGAATTTGTATGGATTTACTTCACTCAGCAAAGCAGTCTTGTGTCAATAAGGTTGGCGTGAATATATGGAATGAGTGATGGCCAGTGTCTTGTATCCTGACTTGTACCAGAAATAGTGTGGCCAGAAGGTCTAGAACAGTGATTGTCCTCCTGTACTCGGCACTGGTGAGGCCACACCTTGAATCCCGTGTTCAGTTCTGCGCCCCTCACTACAAGAAAGATATTGAGGTGTTTGAGCATGTCCAGAGAAGAGCAACAGAGATGGGGAAGGGTCTGGAGCACAACGAGGAGGAGCAGCTGAGGGAGCTGAGGTTGTTTAGTTTGGAGGAAAGGAGGCTCAGAGGGGACCTTATCACTCTCTACAGCTACCTGAAAGGAGGTTGAAGTGAGGTGGGGGTTAGTCTCTTCCAGATAACAGGCGACAGGACAGGAGTAAAAGTTGTGCCATGGAAGGTTTAAATTGGATGTTGGAAAAAACTTCTTAATGAAAAGGGTTGTCAAGCATTGGAACAAGCTGGTTAGGGAACGGGTGGAATCACCATGCCTGGAAGTGTTCAAAAGGCAAGTCGATCTGGCACTTGGGGTTTAGTAGTGAAAACAGCATCTATTCTGTGATTTCATGGTTTTAAGTTGACTTTCAACAAACAGAAAACAGATCCATCAGGATGACAGGCAAGAGCCCCCTCTAAGTACACTCTACCTTTCTGCTAGAAAAAAAGAATTCATGTCACTCCAACAGTTAGGTGTTTTACTTTTGCTTCATTAAAATTAACTGTACAGATGGGTGTGGGGGAACCCTCCATGAAGGACTGCCAGAACAACCAGGACACGTCCTTCCAGGAATGGATTGACCTAACAGTTAGATAGTGATTTATTGTATTAGGTAGTTACTTCTCTTGTATTTGTGTGTTTTACCCTGATTGTCTAAACAAGCCCTGGGCTATCATGTAAAGTTAGCCACTCCCAGCCTTCCCCCTTCCTTCCCCTACCTGCCGGGCTCCACCCGACCCCCCCCTCCCCGTTCCCC
>JAWWEW010000112.1:66043743-66055046 GCA_035583185.1 Anabacerthia variegaticeps | reverse complement strand
TCCCCATATTTGCCACGTCCCCGCCCCTAACTCCTCCCAGTTCCCAAACCCCTTAAAAGTCTCAGTGCTCTCAATAAAGATGTTCCAGCTCTCTACCCCTCATCGGCTGTGGACCTTGTCCTTTGTTTCCCCTCGGCATGTGGCAGATGGGCTGTATTTTTTGTCCACAACAATTTGCACTATATAATTTTCTTGTTTAGTTTAAACAATTGGCAGTAATAAAACAAGGGCAGGTGAATGTGTTACTATGGATCATGTTTGTAGTGCAGAAAAGCAGGCACAGAAAGAACACAGAGACAGGAAGGTCACATTCTTTTTCAAGGAAATTTATCTTTTTATTCTGATTTTGGTGTTTATCAAATCGTTCTTTCTGATCATCCTTTGCTGGATCTGCAATTTAAATTATGTGATTGTATCTCCAATTGAGATTTTGTTTTCCTTTTTCCAAATGTTATGTGTCTAAAAACAGGAGAGCATTCCAAATTCATGGGATGCAGCAGATACAACCTCCCTCAAACTACTTTAGAAATGAAAAATCTGTCTAGCTAATGGTTTTGACGGCTACCTGTGATGCAGAGAAAAGAAAAGCACCAAGACCTGTTACAGTTGCTAATTTATCATTAGCATAGTTTGTGTCTGCTTTTGGTCACATATTATTTAAAATAATGTTTTTGTGGTACCAGATTTATTTCCTCATGAAGAGAAAGTTCACTTTGTGACTATGGTTGAATGCTTCCACTCCCTGACTGCCTTGCCCCACCTGCTGCTGGTAGGGCCAGGAGAACACACCTGTCTTCAGAGACACTAGGCACAATTCCTTCACAATCCCTCCACCTGACAGGCTGTTGTTAGTATAAGGAGTACTGCAAGTCCTAGAAGAGATCACCAATAAGAAGATGCTTTACTGGTAAATATTAAAAAATGAAGGGTCTTGTTTCCCCAGTCTGTCCAAAACAGCCTTCATGGTAGCAGGTGTGCACTTCTTGGATGTATTTACTCTTATGCAGCACATGTTAGGACTGCAATGCTGTAGCAGGCAGAACCCAAGCCATGGATTTTACCTTATCTATTGACACAGATTGTTACTGATTTCATCCAAGTCATTCATGCAGGAAGCAATTGCTCAAGCCAAAGGAAGGAACCAAAATAAACTTTTGTAACAAGATATCATGCACAAATAAAAAGTGTTTGACTTTTACCATAAGTTAGTTCTGTTATAAATATATCATCAAAACTTAATATAAAAAGGTGACCCTTCAATTTTAGCATACAACTTCCCCCAATAACCATTGGTTTGAGGAGAGCAACACAGTAAAGAGATCTCATTCTTTCTCAGTTCTGCTTGAACATTCTGATAGCCATGGATACATGAAAATTCCCTTTGATATGAAAAGTGTGTATGTTTGGTTTTCCCCAGACTGGAGATATTGCACATCCTTTCTGCCCTTTCATCCAGTTATTGATCTACCTTATCAGCACTACCTCGGTCACACTGGGCAGTCAGAGACTTCCAGGAAGAAAAGCTGTTATCTCAAGAAGTTTCTCACTTTCCTTCTTACTTTACGTCATTCTCTTTCTTAGCAAGGAAAAGTTAAAAAAGGCCTTTCTTCCTGATAAAAATTCACAGACAATACAGCAAGGAGACAAATTGGTCTGCTGCAGCACTTGCTGAGAACAAGCAATGACTCAGCATTATTCTCTGTCAGAAAGGACAACACAGATCCAGATGAACTATCTGATCTCTAATTTCTCTATAATAAAGACCATGTCAAAATGTTGATAAAAGAGGGCCAAATAATATTTTGTTGTTAAAAATCTTGGTCACAGGAAATACTGAAATGGTTAGTAAAAGAAATTTGACTGCTCTGCATGGAGCTTTCAAGCATATATTGTCTAAACTTACAGAGTTATCCTATCATCCCTCAGTCACTATAGAACATTTCACACCCTTCATCCCTTTGTTCAAACTAATTTATGGAGTAGCCATGCATACATATGAATGTAATTTTTTTAATAGTTTCTACACAAACATGCTGAAATCAGCATCTAAAAGATACGGTCAGTTTGGTTTTCTTCCCAAACTTCCTAAAAGTCACACCGTGAATCAAGTCTGTTTCTCAGAACAGTATGGCCAGTTTGTCTTGGTCTAAAAAGATGAAGATGCAGTCCATAAAAAGGCTAAAATTCACATTGTCTCTGCAGATATACAGTAACTGTCTGGTGCTACAAAATGTGCATTTGATTAGGTCAAGACAATTTGCCAGCTGTGCCTGGTAAATATTACAAAGCATACGCAATACACTGCAAGGATATGGTAAATATGCATTTTGGCAGGTGAACATGAGATTGTAAGTCTTCCATTCTTTGTCAGTTCTACGCTGGGGCCATGAAGGACTGCTATACAGGATGCAAGGATGCATTAGAAACTTTGCCTTTTTCCACCAATGTCTTAATCATGACTATGAGCAATTGGCCAACACCAATGGGAATTAAAATCAAAATGAAAAAATGAGAGAAGATAAACTTAAGTTTGGGAAGAGAGTATGATATAAAGCATTGGATTTTAATTAAGAAGACACTAGAACAACTTCCTTTCTACTTGCAAACCTCAGGGAAAACAAGGTTTAGTTCTTTAAACCATCATTACTCATGCTTTTATTGTTTCATTAGGATACCAGGGATATGAAATACAGAAGGTGGGTGAAAGTGAATACTTGGAGGAAATCATGACAAGGGATATTATAATTTGATACAAGGCAAAAAATCCTCACCGTGAGGATGAAAAGCTCAGCTAGAAATGCTCAACAAAGCAAACAGTCTATACTTCTTTTGGCTACGTAGGAGTTGGGATGTCTTTTTCAAATATCATTTGGAGGCCCTTTCTAACCTGAGTTAGTCTATGGCTATATGTGTGTGGACTGACAGCAAACAGTCTTGTATACATATGAAGATCACTAAAGGAAACTGACAAAGAAATCAGAGAAAAGACATCTTTAGCCAGATTAGTCTTGCTGTGAAATTATAAACTCATTTTTGAGAAATTACCCCATCTAAGATCTGTAAGAGCTCTCCCTTTTTCCCCTCCAGTATTCTAACAACTGATAAAGAAAAATGTCTTGGTGTAACTTAGTCTTTATTATTAAAGGGAGAAAGGTATATAAAAAAGTTAAAAAAACCCAAAAAACTTTAGTAACAAGTAAAAAAACAGAGGTTATACAACAATGAACTTTGGAAAATTTAACTTTGAAGGTATAGTTTCAAATATAAGAAAGACCTTAAGAGCTGAGACATTGTTATATAACTGGGCAAAATTAATTTCAAAGTATTAACAACATGAGGAAATCTTAGATGACTTCTAATAAAGCTAGCTCTTGAAAGGGAGCAAAGGCCAAATTGAGCTGAATTAGAGTCTACCACCATTTCTCTAGTGATTCAGAGAACGTGTTCCCTGCAGATTAATTTCTGCAATTGGAAGAATTTTTTTGAACATGACCATTGAAACTGTTGCCTGCCTGAATACAGATATAGAAACAGCTGGTCAGACTCTGGAAATTAAAGCCTTCATGTTAGAGATGAATCCTAGAATTGCCCTAAAATGCCTCTAGCACAAATCCTAGAGATGATAAAAGACTAGCATAATCATATCTAAGCCAATTTTCCTAGCCCTTGGCAGTACAGTGGGCCAATCAGGTCAGAGATGATGTTTCAGGTCCAAATGAGACAACTGAAAAGCTGCAACATCATCCCTCTAAAGTCAACATTAATTCTGAGACTCATAATGAATGCCCTTTATGCTGGTTTTTTACACACTGATATTTTTTGCCTAAACATACCTCTGGAACTGAAGTCAGATCTATATCAGCAAATTCTGCCTCTGATTGCAACACGCAGAAGTAACTGTGAAGCCCAGGCTGACTCAGACCTTACTCATCCTCGCTAGGGAGCCACGTAACTCATTCTCTGTGATCTCTGCTCTATATCAGAATATTAAATAAGATTGGGCATGTTTTAAAAGGGCAGAAAACCATGGAATGCATAATTAAACTCTGTGAAAGTTTAACAACTTTCACTTGTACTCCATTGCTATGTCTACTCTTTTGTCCCTTGCAGTACTTCCTCCAGCTAAGTTTGTCTGGAGATTAGAGATTTGCCTCCAAAGAAGAAGAAAATAATGTAGAAGAAATCATAAGAAACTTATCTGTTAGCGACTCACCCATCATTTGTAAGAAGATGGAAAGGTGTAAAGGTAGCTTGTTGTAACTGATTAGTTGGTAACTTCAGGCTGAACACTGTTCAGGGCAGGGGTCATACATTTTCACTCTCTGGGTAGTATCTGACACACCTACCGTTACACGCATAAAAGTAATGAACCATCACAGTGGCAAACCAACCTGATCTTCCCATATGCTTCTTACACAAGTGATTAGGGTGTATCAGAAAGGGAAGTTATTTTAATCAAAATAAAAAGACTACACGCTCTGCCTTTTCTAATTTATTTTCTTGTGACCATGGTGTCCTTTCCTTGCACACGCTAACTAGGGCTACCACCACTAGGATCACTAGAGGGTGACTGTGGCAGGGTACTGCTCAGCAAGGGAAAAGGCTGTAACCTCCTGTCCCAAACATAACATAACAAACTTAACATAGAAAGAAACAAGAGAAAAGAGTGCAGTGCACATTACGTGGGTTACTCACGGCTCAGCTTCAATGCTCTGGTCAGCAGCTATGTAGTTGGCAGGGATGTAGCCCTCAAGCTTGCGTCCAGGACAGACTGATCCAGTTGGCAGGAGGAGCCTAGCATACCACCAGCCTTCATGGGATGCGTTCAGCACTTCCAGTTTATCCCCAGCTCGAAAGCTCAAGTCCTCCTCAGTGCGAGCTTCATAGTCAAAGAGTGCCACAAATCTGCAAATGTTTGCTAGATGCTGCCCAGGCAGTGGAGGTAAAGGTTTCTCTTTTATCTTATGTTCTAGGTCTTTCTGTCTTGCTTGGAAGTCAGGCTTTACCACAGCAAGGTTGGCAAAGACTTGGCCCACTTTGTCATCTTGCTCATCATCTGTCCCCAAGAATAAGCAGGGGATGTAAGGTTCCAAACAGAAGCAGTACTTCTGGCAAAAGTTTCCCATCCTGGTTCCTTGTTTCTTCCTCTGCTTCTGCTTTTCTTTTGCTTTTCTTGTCTACAAGACCCTTAGAAAAGTTTTTGCACCATCAACATTTCACCTTTTTGTAGATTTCTTCTCCTGCTCCTCCTGTGGAACAAAATGAAACAACTCGTGGCACAGCTGGAAGCTCCTCTCTGAATCCCACTGAGAGCTCATTACAGGCAGCTCCCGGTTAGGGAGTGAAACCTGAGCATTCAAGTGCCAGCACACATGTGGAGGGAATTTCTCACTTCCTCTTTGGAACAGGAAAGCAACACAACAGCTGTGCTGGGGTGAGCTCTGGGAACAACAGGGAAGTGTTGAGCCTCTTCTGCTACAGCAAAGCAATAATGTCAGAACATCCAAGCAAGGGAGGCTTCTCAACTCCTACTGCTTGGGATGGGTGTTTTCTTAGCTCAGGTGGCATCTGGTCATATGATCAGCAGTGAACTGTCTGCAAAGTCTGTCTTGGTAATGATTAACGAAGCTGATCTGCCTGCTTTCTCAGTAGTCTCTGACGTGGGCAACTTGACTGAATATTTCTTTTTGTTTCCTGGTTTGTGCTGGTTTCGGTTCACAGTGAGAAGCTTTTGCTCACCTGAGACTGGCAGATGCCGTCACCTGGAGTGCACCTGTTGCTCCTCCCTTCACTCATACTCTTGTGTATTCCCTGCCAAGTTCCTGCCCTTCAAACCAACCCCCTGGCTTTTTTTTTACTCAGCTGGGTTTAGTACTTCTTGCAAGGAAAAACAAATACATGTGACTTGCAGTAATAAAGCAGTACATTTTAATGCATTCCTTATTCTGCATTTTAAGGAAACAAAGGCACTAGCCAAAAAAAAATTGCTCTAGGCGATTGGCTAATTATATCAACCCCTTATAAAAATACTGGCTCTCTTCCAGTCACCATGTAAACCAATGAAACTGCATTGACCAGTATATTCCCATTCCTAAAGCACATATAACCCGGCATACAGAGCAAGCACGGGTGCCTGGATACTGCTGTGTCAAAGCAGGCTGAAGAGCTGGCTGCCGTATCATAGCACTGCAACCCAAGCTTTATAACTGCTGGAAATCACCACTGCCTGCAAGACATGCAATTCTTGGAGCAGGAGCAAGAAGCACAGGAGATAAGGAGATAGCCGGTCTTCACACTGTGGTGGCATTTCAGTAAGAGGCAGACTCTTATGGATGAGTCTTTTTACTGAGATCAATCAAAACTCACACATGGACCTATGACTTCCTGGTGATTAAAAACCCTGACTCCCATTTTTTATCTGCTGCTGTTTTCCTAAACCATTTACACATCTCTCAGTTCCATTTAGAGCTGCTGACTTCTGTTTCTTTACTCTGCTAGGAAGAAAACAACTAAGTAACAGAAACCAAAGTCACTTGCTTTCATCATGTCTCTCATTCATTTGAATGAGGAGACCAGTGGCAGAGGCAGAAGCCTCCTTATGAAATAGGGACTGTGGGATGACTGAAAGATATCTCCACTGAAAGTGTTTTACTATCAAGTGCATTTCCACTCAAGAGGGATGGGGAACTGCTTATGCACTCCTCTTCTGCGATGATGCAAAAGAAATTAGATAAAGCAGGAAGTACCATGCACATTAAGTGATCATTGAACTTCATAATCTATGGTGAAACCTTCGGTTCTGATAAAAAAATGGCATGCTGATTTTGCAGGTTCTGAAAATTTTGTTTAGTTTTTGAAGCACCACTGAAGATTTTTCACCACAGCAATTATTAATCACATAATAGTAAGAACACAGATATCCAAGAGATACTTACTTTTCTTATGTGTGATAAAAAATATCCAAAGGCAATAAAGGCCTATGTTGGTTAAAAAAAGCTATCTTCATTAGTTTTCAGTAGTCTTGTTTAAAGAATTATCTACATATACTGAAAGCAGAGAATATTAGAAACTACTATTAAGTAATCTGGGGATTTTCAGTTTGCATATCTGATTGACTTTTCCTGTAATGTTTTGTAGTTCTGGCAACTTGGACATTAATCTGGCAGAGATTTGCATACACATTTACTGCACAGAATATATTCATCATGACAACAGAGCCACTTCCATCATACAGAACCAAACTGCACAGCTCTTTTCAGGATCAAGGTCCATCTTTACATTGAGGTACCAAAATACAAACTCATTAGAAATCACGGTGCCTTCACTGAGACCAATCAGATAAGTATTTATAATTACAGAACTGGACTTAAACCTAAAAACATTTGTGTGTATGACTACCTTATCTCAAAGAGCTCCAGGAATTAAATTCATCTTCTCTCTAAATTTATGCTCCTGCTTGGCTTTACAAGAGCAGAAAGACTTTTGCTGGAAGTGATAAATAACTATAAATCAGATAGCTTTTATATTGATCTTCAGGACCAGTTCTATGTTTAACAAGTAAACTTTTAAAAACTTTTTTTAAAATAGCCATTAAATTCATTAGTCAGATTTAAAACTCTCCTCAAAAAGAGAGAGAAGTGGGGTTGCTGAGAACTGCTGAGCAGATTCCCTATCCTGTAGGAGACAGGACAGTAGGTGAGCTGTGGTGCCCACCCTACAGCAGTGCCTCTGCAAGGGTCTTTATTCCTATTCTGGTGACTGTATTGAGGATTCGCTGCACATCTGAAAATAAAGCAGCACTCTTTATAGTTTAGAGACTATATAATTTTATGACAGGCATGAAAAAAAATTAGCATGTAATAAAAATGTTCTTGCTGGTTTTACTGAAAAAAATAAAGTCTGATAAATCCCATAATCCTAATTTTCACGTTCACAGTTTGGAACAAATGAGGATAATTGTGTATATTCAGGGGCTTTTCAATATAAATTATTGTCCAAGTCCTCTGCAGTGGTGTTACATGTAATTTAATAGGATAATCTTTACAGAACCTATTTCTTGGTTTAATTTAGTTCTTATGCCTTGCATCCCACTATATTTTCTTTTTATTTTTTGCAAAAGGAGGCCAAACAGTTCTGCATTGCTTATTGGCCTTCTGTACCTTTATTAATTTGTTTTTGGGGGCTGAATACCAAAGCAGAAGTTGTTCAAATAAGTAAGTGACTGTAAAGGCTTAATCAGATATATTGATGAATTTTATTATCACAAATGCTTTGAGAAGGACACAAGGGTCTCATCTCCTTCTTACAGCCAGCACTAGCTAGTGAGAAAGGTTAATTTATTACAACCAGAATGGCATATTTACAGTATGGATACTGAAATTTAGTATTCTGGTGTCTATATTATAAAAACCCACCCATTAATATTGCAAGTAGTTTCTTGAAATATGCAACACCTCAAAACAAAGATGGGTCACTTAAAAGCTGTATCTGACAGGACCATATAAACTTAGATTTTAGAAAAGGGAGTGAATCTATTCAATCAAGCAGTACTTTCCCCCTTCAAACTAGATAACTTCCCATTGCTTTTAATGTATGCTTCTTTGTTCCATAAAGAAAAAAGTGCATACTGATGCTATAGATTTAAGGGTGACAGATATCTGAAGTTACTTTTTATATTCTACATGTTGCTTACAACGTCCAGTAAGCAACTCTTGCACAGAGACTTACGCCTGCTTAAAGGATTAATTTGCACTCCTCTAAATCCATTCAATCAAATTCTAATTAACTTAGAGTCAATATTCTTTAGGCCTTGTTTATTCTACAAAACAATCATGTTTAAACATAGTGGTAAAACATATTTCTCTTGGTTGCCTGAATGGAGAGAAAAATGACGTGTTAATATTATATGTTTTAGTAAGCTCAGTACAAACCTAAGCTACAATACTGATATTAATTGAAGTGCTCTTGAAATGAGGTCCTGCTCTGTATGAGTTAAGGTATCCAAATGAGTTGTAGTAAATAAGTACAGATAAGATTTGAATCCCGAATATTTCAAAAGCCTTGTTTTCATATATTTTATTTATGTTTCATGCTTTCAAAATGATTTTGTATGACTTTTGATTACAGATATTTCCTATGAGTATTGATTTGTATGTGCTCTGTATGGAACATTGGTATAAATACATAAAACCTTAGAGTTTTGTAAAAAAATGAACCCTTCTTTGACACATAAATATGCTAGTTCATATTTCAGAGACAAGGAGTGAACACCACTGAGCATCAGTCTTTGGTACTGATGATACATGTTTGAAACAATTCCCCTATGCCATGTGGAGAAGAATTACAGTCTGAACAGTGCTCTGGTGGGGAAACAAGAATATTGCAAGGCAATATTCACCAATAGTTTTGTTAAGAAATATGAGTCAGTTCAAACTGGAAATTGAAAAAGAGAGTGTTTTTTCTTAATAAGATGACTTCACAGCAAAACAATTTCCTCCACAATTGTTTTGAATTCTGTAAGCAGTAGAAAACTCCATGTAGGGAAATGAGAAATTAGGATATAAAATATAAGAATTGTATGAGACTGCTGCCTGTACCATCACTGTCTGTATTGTATAATCTTTTTCGTTAGGAGCTATACTGTTGTATTAGTGTGCTAGTTTAAATATTTGACATTACATATCTCACTTTGAAAAAATTCTTAATACATTATGATAAAGCAAGTCAAATGTTTCAGCAAAGTAAAATATTCAAATAATAGGATCTCTAAAGAAATTAGAAGAAAACCAAAAGCATATTGCTTTGAATCTGTGCTTGGAAAATAATTTAAATGATTAAACATTTTAAAGTTGTGTAGGTTTTTTAATGTAACAAATTGAAATAAAGCACAGTGAATTTTTGTTTTTTATTACAGCTGTTTTTCAGCTCTATCTCTTTCCATTTGCACATTAAAATGAAACACAATACCGCCACTTTGCAGCTTTTTTTATAATCCTTTTAATCAGCACTTCCATTTTGTTTCTGTAATTTGCAAATTGCTATTCTTTTCAGTGAAAATAAATTATGTGTGTAATTTTACTCTTGACAAAATTGTTTATTCTTACTGATTAATCACTGTCCTGGTTTTGTCTATTATCTTAAACCATAAATCCATGAAGACATAGAGCTATATTTGATTCGGCATTTTCCAACTTGAAATCTTTTGCATTTGTAATGAGAAAATTCTGGCTATTTATTTCCATAAGGCTAATCCAGTAATTCATCTCTACTCTAGAAAGCATTAAGAGTACACTTTCAAGTGCTTTGGTGATGCGGGTTGCTTATTTATTAGCCGAATTCAGGCCTGAAACAGGCTATATCTGACAACAAAGTAACAGAGAGGAATAAGGCTCTGTCAAGAATTGACAGAATAGAGACTTTCTCTATTTGTTCAAACAAACAGATCTCACTCTGCTCAAATTTAATGTGAGTTTTGCCATTATCTGCAATGTGACCAGACCTCAGCCATTATTTTTCATTTCACTGTACATTATTCTAAGTGATATACAGCCTACACTGTTAAAAACTGTAAGTTAATTTGCTTTCTATGAAGCAGCCTCTCTGAATAAAACCTGAGAGTTGTAGCTCTGTAAGGCATGAAAAATACTTCTAATCGAATCTATCTCTGTGGGGGGAAAAAATATGGCAAAAGAATGACAAAGAATTATCAACAAACATGACTTTGCCATTCTTTTAAGAAAATATATTCCAGACCTGACCCTGTCATGAGTAGTTTACAAATTTAGAAAGTGTATATATTGATGAAGATTTAAGATGGGTCAAGATTATTTCTCACATAACTCTATCAAATTCTGCATGCTATGCTATGGATGACTTGTGAACGTGATTTCCCATTTTTATCTTAAGCTGGAATTGCATCAAAAGAAGGAGAAAAGTCCAAAGAGAGATAGAGGGAAAGGAGTAGTGTATCGGAGTAGCATACTCATTGTTTCACCTGTGAGTGACAGTGGGTTTTTTGTTCTTCTTCAAAAAATAAAATCAGCACTCTCTCCTGACCTTCACTGTATCTGAGAAAGGTAACATCTCACAGGAAGCCAAAATTCACAATTAGAATATATTGATATACCACATAAAGGAACATATTGATTACTTACACATCTTATTAATTACTTTAAATCACTGAAATATTACATGCAAAACCGGTAGAAAAATGCCAGCTATTAATTTTAGAATGGAATGGAATGGAATGGAATGGAATGGAATGGAATAGAATAGAATAGAATAGAATAGAATAGAATAGAATA
>JAWWEW010000112.1:65913988-66036123 GCA_035583185.1 Anabacerthia variegaticeps | reverse complement strand
ATTTTTTTCTAATTAAAGTTTGTTTCTAAATTTAAGAAGAGCGATTATTTTATTTCTTAGCCAATAAAATATCTTAGTTTCCCTTCAAACTAAAACAAGCATTACTTACTGAGCAGGTACGTATCAAAAACTCATGTTATTATGTATTCTGGGCACAGACTGTACTGTTCTTAATGTTTGGGGTTTTTCATTCCCAAAGCTGAGAATAAATTAAAAGGTAGCTCGTTACCTGTGGCATTTTGGTTTTTCCACAACTAAATGTACAGCGTAGTGTGGCTTACTGTATAGGGTTGCTTATACTTCAGCAGGGACTTTGATAATCACAGAATTATAAGATGGTTTGGATTGGAATTGACCTTAGAGATCATCCGGTTCCAACCCCAATGCCATGAGCAGGGATACCTTCCACTAGACCAGGCTGCTCAGGGCCGCATCCAACTTGGCCTTCAACACTTCATGGCATGAGACATCCACAACTTCTTCAGGCAGCCTGTTTCACTGCCTCACCACTCTCACAGGAAAAAAATTCTTTCTTGTATCTAATCTAAACCCACACTCAGTTTAAAGCCATTTTGAAAAGTCCTTCTCTACCTCTCTTATAAGCCCCTTTTAAGTACTGGAAGGCTGCTCTCCAAAGCCTTCTCTTCTCCAGACTGAACATCCCCATCTCTCTCAGCCTGTCTTCATAGGAGAGGTGCTCCTTTGATCTCCAGTCATCCTCACGGGCCTGCGCTGGACTCGCTCCAGCAGGTCCACATCCTTCTGATGCTGGGGGCCCTAGAGCCGGACACCGCAGGAGCAGAGTAGAAGGTGCAGAATCACCTCTGTCGACCTGCAATGCCATGCTTCTTTTGATGCATCCCCCGAGCATGGTTGTCTTCCTGGGCTGCCAGTGCATATTTGCTGGGTCATGCTGAGCTTCTCATCCACCAGCACCCCCAAGTGCTTCTCCTCAGGGCTGCCATTCTCTGCCCATTCTCTGCCCAGCCTGCACTTGCTCTTGGGATTGCAGGACCTTGCTTTGTTGAATTGCATTAAGTTGGCACAGTCCCACCTCTCCCCTGTGTCATTGCCTCTGCTTGGCATCCCTTCCCTCACCGTGGTGCCGCCGTAAATACGCTGTGGCTGCACAATGAAGCAGTGGTACTGCTTGCCTACTTATATAAGCCCGCTGTCCCCAGCAGTGGTGTGGCTCCGGCCGTGCCGTCACTAACCAAGGCTGACCCCTGGCCGTGCCCTGCTCAGCGGGACCCGCGTTTGCGGGGCGGGCAGGCAGCCGCGGTCCGGAGCGCCGCAGCCCGCAGCCCGCCACCCCCGCCCGCTCCCGGGCACACAAAGCCCGGGCGGGAAGCGTGCTTTTCAAACCGGGCTGCCGGGGCCGCCTCCGGCCGCGCTCCTCCCCGTGCCCGCCCCTCCGGGGCGCGGGTTCGCCGCCGGGCTGTGCCGCAGGTGAGGGCGGCCCCGCCGGGTCCTGCGGGAGCGCCGCGCTCAGCCCGCACCGCAGGAAGCGCCGCCCGCGCTCCTTCCTCCTCCTCCTCTTTCTCCTCCTCCTCCTCCTCCTCCTCCTCCCGCCGGCAGCGGCTCGGCGATGCAGCAGCAGCAGCAGCACTTTTCCCTGGCTGACTGCGACGTGGTGGGCTTCGACCTGGACCACACGCTGTGCCGGTACCACCTCCCGCGGAGCGCACGGGTGAGTGCGGGCCGGGGTTGGCGTGGGGGCCGGGGCCGGGGTTGGGGTGGGGGTGGGGGGAACCCCGCTCCGCTCCGCTCCGCTCCCCGCCGCGTCCCCGGGCCAAAGGAGAAGGGCCGGGTGCCAGGGGGACAGCGAGCCTCGTGCCGGCCGTCTCGGGTGTCCGCGGGGGAACCTGGGACGAGAAGGGAAGCACGAGTGCATCTCTCGCCGGGCCCTTCCTCAGCAGGCCCGTGCCCGAGCGAAGGGGACAGCCATGTCTTCTTCCCCGAGAGCGGTGCTTCTTCCCCAGCTGCAGCGGCGCTAAGGAAAAGGTAGAGCCCCCCCTCCTCCCCTCCCGCCCCCGCCGAGGGCAGAGATGCTCCGGAGTGTGGGGTCCGCAGCGCTGTGGACAGACGACCTTTGCAAACTTTCTGGTGCTTACAGTGAAACGCCGAGCTTACAGGCACTCTGACTTAGCCCTGTTGTCCTTCTCGGAGAGGAACTGCTGTCATGTGCTGTGCCTTCCCGCCATTGGCACTTATTTTTTTAAACTCCCGTGTGATCTTTCATTGACTCGTGTTTCTGTGTTGATGTCAGGACTCTGCCCCGGAGCTGCCTTGTGTCGTGTATGCTCATGGTAATTTGCTTCTATTCACCTACAGTACATTTTGCACTGCACAGGACTCCTACGCTAATTGCAAGATATTTCAGAATTGGTATAGAAACAAGTGTTTATGAGCTGTCCCGTTTATTAATAGGCAGTGTGCAGTGTGTCTTGTGTTGAAAAACTGCATTGCTTCCTTTAGCTGTGAGAAGCATATTCCTTACGAAAGACAGTTCAATAAAAGCAATGAAATGTATGAGCTCTTAAATTTCTAGCTGGAAACTGCAGCTCTAGACTTACCTTCCATGTTCTTTCTGTTATGCCACACAGATCACGTCTTACACAAGCACATTCTTGCTAATAAGAATTTTGTCTGATGAAGGCAAATGTTAGACTATTGGTAGTTACCTATAAGAATCTTTTAAAAAAATCTAACCAGCCAATGAACAAAATAAAGAAAAAAATCCAAAAAACTTTCTTAGACTTGGTTCACTCTTCATCTATTTACAGGATAAGAGGCAGACTGACAGGTGCCCATTGCATGCCTCCTTATCTATTGGAAGTTTAAAATACTTTAAAAGGCTGGCAGGCACAGCTGAAGATGTAGTTAGTTCTTACCCTTTCAGCATTGGCCTTCATATTGGTCTTTCTCAGGCATTATTCATTTTAATTCCAAGAGCAGCTTTGGTAATTAAAGAAAAAAGGCCAGGGAACAGCTTTAATGAAAGAACCATGAGAAAAGGGAGCAATAACTATTTTTGGATCGTCTATAAGGACGTGGCAGCATCTCCTTAGATCTTCTACAGCTTTACCAGCACAGTACATTAATAAATTGCTGACAGTCATACTAGGCCTTTACAGAGTTCCTTCTGAACTTAGAAATAATAACTCTTTATTTAGTAGTTGCCTGTTTCCTTCAAAATATATTCCTTCAAATACTTATAAAATGCCCCCCAAGGCTATATGTTTATTGGTTTGGAAACTGCTTCTTGAATCTCAGGAACCATGACATTTAAAATTTAAAAAAAAGAAGATTGGGGAGGGGCAAATAGCATCTAGTCTTTAAGTTCTTACCATCTTGGTTTCCCAACAGTCTTGAAGCACGGGGACCATAAGGTAGAATGTTGTAAACTTAGTTGTGCTAGACGGGGTACACCAGAACTCCAGTGTGTTTTCCATCATTGACAGAAATAACCTCAGGCACTATTTCCCCGTGGAGACAGTGGGCCAGGGCCCTTAGCTCCCTGGTTTGATTTCACTTAGGAGGCACTAACACATGCATCTTGCCATGTTCCAAGGAAGCGATATATTTGATCTCACTTAATCAATATAATTAATGCATGTATTTTTTCATTTGTAGCTAATATATGATAGTTTTGCCCAGTATCTGGTAACAGAGAAGGGCTATGACGAGGACTTGCTGACTGTAGCTCCAGACAGTTTAGACTTCTGGTAAGTACATAGAAGATAACAAATTTTTTTCATAACTTCCTATATGCTGTAACTTTTACAAAGCTTGGAAAACAGCTTCTCTTATTAGGCAGTTGCTGTTATAATTGTCAAGCCCAATAGATAAATCCAAAATTACAGTTTTGAATACTTGTTCTAACAAGTATTTGTCATGAGATACTTCGAATGTGGTATTGTGAACTGAGCATCCAAGCTTGCTTTGTCTGTGCTTCTGGCTGTCTGGACGCAAGCTTTTTGGTCTTACTCTCTTATTTTATGTATCTTCTTTGTCTTCTACCTTCTATCCAATTGGTAAATCCATCAACTATTGGAATTTAGTCATTTTTATCAGGACAGGTGTGATTTTCTTTGTGTAAGGCATAATAATCCCAACGGTCTTTTGAGAAACCAAGGAAAGGTGACATGCCAGGAGGTAGCCCTTGGGTGGCAAGTCAGGCACAAAGCCGTGATGCAGAAGGCTGAAATACAAGCTACCACTCTGTACTCAGTGGTCTCTGAGCAGGACCTTGAAATTCAATCTCTGATCTTTCAGCTTTTTTAGGTTATTATCTAGGCCATGGGAGCATGGACTTTAAGGCCAGGTAATCACTAGATATTTATTAAATAATGCATGTATTCTTGTGTAATGTTTTTTACAATATTTGACTGGACGTTTTCCAGTGAGATTGATTTCAACTTCCATGAGACAAGCAATGTATCTCTTTCTCATATTTTGAGGCATCTGATGCAAGAAGTCGTCCGTTAAGATCTAGGTATCCTGGGTTCAGTCTCTTATTGAAGCAGGAGGTTCATTAACATGGATCTATAAGCCCACAGTGCTGGTGTGTCAGTGCTACTTGCCCAGGAGCCATTTGTGAAAGGTTGGGATCTGCTTGCCGCCTTCATGGCATAAATTCTTTCCTTTGGGTGCCTTATAACAGAGGATAAAGTTGTTGTTACTTTTTCAGTCTCATTTGTTCATTTGTATTCCAACCACTGAGCTCTTAATTAATTTTTCAAACAACCTAAGTCAATGCAGATTCCATTATCTGGAAGATATAGATTTATTAGGAAGAGGTAGAAGTCTTGCTGAGTGTCTCTCCTATGGTGTCGACTCTTGCCCTTGTTAGTGCTGGTTAGCATGGCAATGTGTCTGCTTCACGTGTTCCTTGGTTATTCATTTGCCTCATTTAGAGTGATGTTCTACCCTTCTTTCCTGTAATAACTGGTGTTATCTGTCTAGTAATAATAAGTAGAGGAGTTGCCATCAAAAATAAAAATTTCTTAAATAGAAGTGACTTAAATATCAAATTTCTTAGTTGTATATATTTGGACCTTAATCCTCCAGCCAGTCGTTGTAATAGTATGTATTTGCTTATAATAGAGCATTGTTCAAACATGGAAGTATTTAAGGGGTTGTGTTGTGTGGTTTTGTGTAGCATCGTAGCTACAGAAGCACCATAGCTTCTGTAATTGCATATCCCTGGTAGATAAGAAGGCATTGCTCTGAAAGTATTAATAGTTCATTTCTTCCTTAAAATTATTCTTAGTTGCAAAGGCTTGGTGTTGGACATTGAAGAAGGAAACTTCCTGAAACTTGCGGAAGATGGAACAGTTTTAAGGTAATGTTGACAGTAGGTCTATATTGTTAAATGTAAATTGTATTGTTCAATACAACAAAATTTGATCCCCTTTCTAAGCACCATCTCTTAATTTTGTAAATATTTAAAATACTAATTTCAGTATGCATTCATTTATTAGATGGAAAAGTTGAAATACTCTTTGGTAATGTGCTGCTCAGTTTCTCTTAATGCTACATATGCAGTCTTTCTGTAATGTTTTCATGTTAGATGAGAGTGAATAATGTCTCATTTCTAATAAACATCTGAGACCCTTGGGGCACACTGATCACTTTTTCAGTGGCTAGAAATGTACTCTTTGTCCAGTTGTGCTAAAACCTGGAGTAAGGTTTTTCTTTGGCTTGTGAGTATCCTGACTTGGAGGAAGTGCTAATGACTAATGCTAGTGATAGGAACACTATTATTTTTGTACCTTATACATTCAAAATTCTGCAAGCTTGCACCAAATAATTTAAATAGCCTGAGATAAATTAAACACAAAAACTGACACATTCACTTTCAGAATTCTGGGGGTCTTCCTCTTAAAAGCTATATTTTACTTTCAGTCATCATTTTGGTACGTACTTAGCTCCTCTTCCTTTCCTGTTTTTTTTTTTTTGGGTTTTTTTTTTTTTTTTGTTTTGTTGTTGTTTTTTTGTTTTTAAACATGAAAGACTGCTATTTTGAATCAAAAATCTGAAAAGTAAATATATCTAAATTATATTAATCCCATCCCCATTTCTCCTTTTCTCATTTTGTTCCAGAATGAAAAACTCTGTAATTTAGTCTACAAGACAGACTCTACTTTTTATTTTTCTGATAGCATGTGGGAGAAGGAGTTTGAAGATGAACTCATTAAAAGAAGGGATACCTTTGAGTCATTGCTGTGTATCCCAAAATTCATTTAATAGCATGAATTTTGGAGTACTAATGCAGAATTCAAGATTAGAGGGTATACCTCGTTAAAGGGATGAGTGGTACGGAACTGCCTCTCCTGGCATCGCCTGCATTTGCATCAAAATTGGGCCCAATTTGATGGTCAAACTAATTAATTTTTAATTCCTAAAAAGGCTTGTCTGTACTTCTGTATTAAAGAGCTGCTTGCAGGGCTCAAACTAGCACTTTTCCATAGTTCTGCCATGCATTCTGTGAATGTTACTGGGCTTCAGAATGATGTATAGGCTTTCTGCACTGTGCTTTATTGTGCAGTGCATGTTGATAGCTCAAGTATAGTGAGTGTCCTCACACAATTGAAAACATTCGAGCAATACAGAGTGATTGTGTTAGCAGGTGAGGCACAGTGGCTGTGCCCCCAGCCAACCAAACCTTTGTGTAGTAAGGCTTTTATCGAGAACTGTAATGTATATGATAAAAGCTTAGGTCCTGGGAAACTTCTGAGCTATAAAGACAGTCAGTTTTGATCAATTTGCATGCACTGCAGTATTCAGTTGCAGTATGTTACTTTGCAGAATTAGTAATTTGGATGCTTTCAACCCTTTTCTTTGTTTTGTTGTTTTTTTTTTTAATAAACAATTTAATGTATTGAATAGAGCAAGCCACGGTACAAAGAGCATGACATTTGAAGAGATCCTGGAGACATATGGAAGGAGGGAGTGGAAGCATTTTAGTACAGTCAGTGGAATGGTTTCACGCACAGGTAGGTATACTTCAGCACATCTTCTTTGAAATTGTTCTGGTCCCTTCAGTGCCTTATACTGTTAATTCTTACCACAAATTTGTAAATGTACTTGAGATAAGAATTACTGGAATACAAATGTAAAGGTAAATGTGTTGGGGGAGACTTGATTTTTATGTATTTTCAACTCCTAATACTGCAGTTCACCTTAAACTTATTTCACCAATGATAAGACAAATGAGCTGACTGACATTATGGGAATGTTTTGGTTATAGTGATGGGCACATTGTCCCTTGATGAAGTAGACTGACACTACCAGTATCATGATTTAACTCCAGCCAGCAACTAAGTGCTGTAAATGTGCTCACTCACTCCCTCCCCGTCCAGGCCCAGTGGCAGTAGAACCAGAAAGAATGATAAACCTCGTGGGTTGAGATAAGAACAATTCAATCATTGAAATTAAATGTTATAATAATAAATATGTTCATAAAACTGAAAATAATTATTGTAATGATAAGGAGAAAGAACCTAAGAGAAACAAGTGATGCACAATGCAATTGCCCGCCACCTGCTGACTGATATCCTATCTCATTTGGGACATATTTGGCAAATACTAAATTTTTCTTAATTGCTGACTTATTGCCATCTGTGCTGGTGCAGGTGAAAAGAACAGTGGTTCTGGAAACAAAACATCTCCCCTTGCAGTTGAAGCTTCTTGGTTTTAAGATAGGAGTCACTTTGAAGGCACTGGGGCTACATTTGCATTCTTGCTCTGTGTTTCCTCTGTTTTACTTTGATCTTGGCAGTTGTGAGTAGCATACAGAAAGTGCTCAGTTAAGTTGCCTTTTTTAGGTAATGGAGATACTTTCCTTGAGATTTTGCTGACATGCTTATTCTAAACTGCAGGTAATCTTTTGTAAAAGGGAGAAAGAGAATGGTTTCTTTTGGTCATATGGGAAATGTGCCTTTCTTTTTCATTGAAGAATGCACTTGGTCTATTGCGAATTTTAATCCCTATGCTGCTGCCTTGTTCTTCAATATATCTAAGAGACAGCACAGACAAGGTGCTGGTTAAGTCATTTCTCTCCTGAGAGAGAGTTGCTGAACGTAACCTCAATCTAGGAAGGCATTTGCGTTCTCCTGATACAATTCTTTTTTGGAGACTCATGTAATAATGTGAGCATGGGTCCCCTTGGGCTAAGGCGCTGTCTACAGCATGTGTGTGCAAAGGATATATGTTAAGACCTGTCCAATTGTCTTTGAAACAACTTCTCAAGTGCTTTCTCTGTGTTTCCCCTGCTAGAGAAATAGGTATTTTGGAAGAGTTGAAGGATACTGTCCTGACTCTTAAAACTCATGGTTCTCTCCCTTTTTTTCACCTTAACTTTTAGAACCTTAAAATGTCTTTTTAAAATCTCACTGCCTTGATATAGGTGAACAACTTTTAGTTGCCAGTTTTGAGAATTAGAAGTGGTAGTAAAGGCTAACAAAGATTGGGAAACAGATAATGCTTATTACCAGTAGAATCCAAATAGGAGCTTATATTATTATTTAAATGTAGTTGTTATCTGTAATTAAAGCATATAGTACAGATTTTTAAAAAATATATTTTCTTAAATTATTTTTTCCAGCTAAATACTATTTGTATGATAATTATTTTGACCTGCCAGGAGCTCTCTTGTGTGCAAGGGTTGTGGACAGCTTAGATCAGGTAAGAACTGGATTGTTTGAAAATGAAGTATTGCGTTATCTTTTTCTTCTACCACCAAACTTCTTGTATGCATTATTAAATGCATACAAATAGTGTATTGAACAACATCAAGGCCTTTAGTTTTTTTCTCATTTGGACGTTTTTATGTTGCAGTTAGTATTAAAGTTGTCTCTGAAGACAGTTGTGAGCTATGTGGCATGTTCAGAATAGAAGTACTTCCACCAGAGGGCACAAATAACTAGGATACTAATAGAAATATACTGTTTCCTCAAGTTTGCCCTGTGATATGCAGAATATAATTCTTAAAGGCTTCTTTAATTATTCTTGATGGTACTCAAATATAACATAAGCCTTCTGAATGACACAATTTGCTAATTTGCAAGTTGTTAGTAAGTTGGAAGCTTCCTTCCATTCTTTCTTAAGCTTGTTTCTGTCCTAAATACATTGATCTGTTTACACAGATGTAATTGCCTTTCCTGAATACTGTCTTTTTAGGTTTTTTTTCATCTAAACAATAAGTTAAATTCTCAAGGTGGAAAATACAATTGCTTGAACCTTCTTCAGGGCTTTTTAGGTAGAGAGAATGTTCTAAATTCTGCCTTTGAAGTTTGATGATAATTGTTTTGCTGTATAAAAGAAGATTTTAATCTTTAACTTGCAGCTGGAGGTAAGAGAGGGTTCTTCTCATACAGTAACTATACTGGTGTCAAAGAGTACTGATATAATCTTCTGGCTAAAGGTACCAAAGGACTGCAGCCCTGAAAATTGTCAATACTAAAGTTTTCAGAATGAAGGAGCTGTGAAATGAGTATCTGGGGTCCCTTTGGATATTGGCTGGCTTGTTGCTTTAGCCTTCACTCCAGTACAGCATGCTCAGTAAATTGCTGCCTCAGCATGAGTGTTACTTGAAGAGTTAGCTAAAACTATCTTACCAAGGAAGCATGGAGGACAGGTGCTCCATAAGACTCTTAATTTTCTGCCTGATTAGTCTCCTTCCTCTAAGCTGTTCACAGCTTAGAATGCTGTCTCAGTTGTAACACCTGTATTGTATTTATATTTAATTTAGACTCAGCACAAATCACCTACTTACTGAGAGAGAAAGTACGTCATAGCATGTGTGTAATAAGCTTTCACATCCAGTTACTAGTCTGTAAGCTGGAGCACTGACCCGGGGTCAGTACCATCTTCAGCCAGAGGGAATTAAACCCATGCTGTTCCTCCAGAGAGTGGCCAGAAGTGGGTCATGCACCCTCTTTATCAACTATCAGTTCTTAGGTATTTTACTGGATGTTGGGTCCATTTCAGCAGGAGGACTACAGTAATTCCATGGAAGGTTAGCATCAGCCAGATGAGAAAGATGCAAGGCAGGAGATGGTTAGCCTCTTCAGCCCAGTGCTCCTGCCTGCAAAATGCTACATCCTTAGGGTTTGAAACCATCCCAATTTCTTCTTCCACATTTCTAAAAGAAAGCAGGATCTTCTGTTTCCTGTTCTCTAGACTCTTCAGTAAGTGCTGTTTTCTTAACTTTTCCAGACAATATTCTAGGATCAGGAAAGCTTTCTCCTGTAAGCAGATGGGAGAACTGCTAAGTTTGGATTCAGAATGGTTTTAGACATGAGCTGGATGCTGGACTGCCCTGCACTGTTAAAAATATATCTGCTTTTGCTGTGTCCAGAGCCAGAACTCTTATGTATTTTCAGACAAAATAGGGGAGCTTCTTGGTGTTTTTGATCTTCACACTGAAAAGCTACACAAAATATTGCTTTGTCTTGATAGTTCAGCTAGTGAAATCACATTTGGTAATCACACAAAAATCATGGTGGACTACATGGGCATGCTTACAGTTTTCCCTCTGCTTTTTGGGAATTGGTCAGTTTTCTTTATGTCTTGTATGCAACAGCTGAAAATCTCCAAGGAATTACTTTGACAGTTATTTTAGTCTTCTCTGAGTTCAAATGTTTTGAAGGACGTGTACACACTTTTAAACTAGTATCCATCTGTCCTCCAAACTGCACTCTGAGGAACTGATTTCTTTTTTTGTGAAAACACAAACCCCCAAACTAAGGTGTTAGTCACTCCACATGGAGTATGAGGGAAGCAAACATCTGAATCTGTCTATCTTAAGGTTACTGATAGCATAGGCTAGTTCCATTGCTACTAGGCAGATGGTCCCCAGTATCTTCTGTACACAGCTTTGAATGGTAAACCTTGGTTAGCAGGTAACTGAAGTCTGACATGTGAAACCTTTTCTCTTTATTATTTCTTTTATGTATTTCTATGGCAGTTTGCTATAGGAGTGCATTTTAGGAAGTATGAAAGCCACAGCATTGTATCTTTCCTGCTCTTAGCCTGTAGAGCTGGTGGATGATAAGCAGACTGCCATAGTGCTTGTTAGTTGTGCACAAAGGACCTTGTTTGTGTGACTTGCTGGTTGTGAAATTAAGGACAGACTGTTCCTCTGGAAGCCTCTGTGGCAGATGAGTCCTGAAATAGCAGTATACTTCAGTATATATAAACTACATCTTTTGGTTTGGTTCTGTTAAGAGTTTATTTGTTGGTTTGTGGGGGTTTTTTTTCAGTTTCTGAATGTTTCTCTCTCTAGAAAATGCTTTATGCTTACAAAATGGGTCATTATTCAGGCATCAGTGCAGTGGTCCATACACAGAGGGCAGCAATGCCCTGAAATCTGGTAACAGTTGCCTTGCAATTTATCCTAATGTAGCTGTGGAAATCCTGTAATGGCACTAAGGAGTAACTTTCTGTGAAGTATAAATTCAAAGATGATACCACCTGCTTTACTGCTGCCACATTATTGTGTAACTGAGCACCTCTTACAGACGCCGTACTCTGCTCTGTAGTACTGTCTGGCTGTGTAATTGCATCTGTTTAATTCATCGCTCCTAAAATTTGTGGAGTTTGGTAGTGCTGTGGGGCTCAGCTGGTTGAGAAGCTTTTTCTCTCCCTTGTGAGATGCTGAAGGGGCAACTGGAACTCTCCTCTGCCTGGAAAGCTTTCTAGGAACAGTGAGAGACTGTTCACAAGCACAGATCACTTTCCCATGTCCTGCCAGAGCTGGGGTTTGGCAGTGTGCGGAGTATAATGCCATGAAGTGCTGCTCAGCCGGGCTTCTGAATGAGTATTTCATACAGTGTTTGGGGTGGGCTGGTTGGCAGAAGGGCATTACCTCTCAATTACAGCAAAGTGATTTGCCAGTTCTGAGGGTGCAAAGTGAAAGGAGTACCAGGCTGTAGATAAAGTCATCCTGCTAATTAAGTTCAATATGTACAGCCCTAGGCCCTTCTTTTTCCCAAATGTCAGTGGGATTGATAATTTTGTAACTTGCTGTTCTATCTAATGCCCCCCTTTGCTGTAGTGTTTTAGAGTTTCTCACAACTACAAATTGTTTCTCCTTTTTCCTTCGTCCCCCCATCATAACCCTCTTAAGCAGGGAGATAACTTTTCTGTAGTTACCCAAAGTTAAGCTGGGTACTACTGAGTCCTGATGTCCTGAATCCTAATGTCTTAAGAATGTGATTGTGTTTATTCATGGCATTCTTGTCACTGGTTCAGTATGAAAGCCTGTAGTAGCTGATACTTGATATAATGACTGGATTTCTTTTGGCATTACAGCATGATGGTCAGAAAAAATATGACTTCTGGAAGGACATGGTGGCAGCTATCCAACATAATTATAAAATATCAGCTTTTAAAGGTAAGTGGGTTTGCTGAAGACTCACTGTAATGACTGAAAATATTACATGTGCTTGCCAGAGCAAATAGATTTGCAAGTAATCTGCGTGCTACTCAACACAGCCTTTACTGTTCAAGTTTACAAATAGTTGTAGAGTAGACATATTTTTCCTGGAATAGAACGTCTTTATAATTCGTTCTATTTATAATTCATTTAACTGAAATTGTTTTGTTGTCTTTATTAACATTTGTGATCAGTTATTTCATTCAGTTTGGAGGAAAAATGATTTC
This sequence comes from Anabacerthia variegaticeps, assembly GCA_035583185.1. Lineage (NCBI taxonomy): Eukaryota > Metazoa > Chordata > Aves > Passeriformes > Furnariidae > Anabacerthia > Anabacerthia variegaticeps. Next base: position 66,023,451 of record JAWWEW010000112.1, on the reverse strand, counting down.
TTACTGTGATTGGTATGGTAATGTGGATATCCTTGAGCTGTGTTTTGAATCTATTCCTTATGATGTTGTAATCATATCTAGAATCAGAAATGCATTGGGAGAATTGGGAAAATTCAAGTACCAGCTAGTATTTGATGATTTTCTTTAGAGCTTTAGTTATGATTTAGAATTCCTCACATAATATTCACACAATAGTGAGGAGACTTTTGTTTTGTTATCAACTTCGTAACAATTGCAGAGGACTTCTTTTTTATAATAGCTTTTGTCCACCTAAAACCAACCTTTTAATACTGTGTTATAAATTAGAATTGGAAAACATCTTGGATACCCATCAGCTAGAAATTATTTTCCTTCCTTCAGAGGCATAACTTCAGAGTTTCTATTAGTCATACAAAATAATAAGTTGACGATAAAGGCTAACCATTGAGTGTACACACAGTTCATTGAAGTTGTATGTAACTTTTGTGTGTGTGTGTGAAACAATTGTATTCAACTTAGTTCTGAACTCTGAGCTACTATTAGAATTACCTCGGTTGATGCAGCATTCATTAGGCGTGAGTGTAGTTTGGACCTTCCTAAAACTTACTTTTTCCTCACCTGAACTGTCCTCCTTGCAGTTGACAAAATTGTTTCTGAGATTTCGAGCAAAAATAGAAGTTGATGTCAGGATGCATATTGTAAAAGACAGCAAGATATTTTTAAAGTGTTTTGTTTGTTGCTGTTACTGTATTTCCATTGGAGCTTAGACTGTGAGCAGTAGTTATGAATTTGTCTAGGACCTCATTCATACATGAAATAAATATATCCTTTGTTTTCTGCTGATATGGACCCTATTCAACTCTAATTATTATTCAGCATTTTTCATAATTCACTTTTCAAATCATCACAACTCTTCATTTTAAAAGGTGTGGATCATGCAGCATTTGGCAAAAAGAATAGTTTTTGAAAGTATTCTTTAGAAATGAGGTCCAGAAAAAGTTAGTCTGATCTTTGAAGTCATAGAAATAATTGCTCAATTTTATTTATATGCAAGTGTCTTCTTGTGTGTACATGTGAACATTTATGCTTATACCTACCTATCAGGTACCTATTTGTATGTGTAAACCTGGAAGCTGCAAACAAACAGATGTGTGATGTGACTTAATCCTTTCTAGCTCCTATCAGAGGCACATGTGTAACAGTGTTAAAAATACAGGAGAGTATAGTAACTGATAGGCATGAGTTTTGTTGGCTAAAGCTCTGTAAAATCAGAAGTGAAAGTATACAGATTATATACACTGCTTAATTTTGTAACATAAGAAAGTGATACACTCTGTCATGCATCCCTTTGAAAGGCTTCATAGTGGTTTTATTTTCTTTTTAATAACATGGTCCGGTAGGTAAAGCACTGAACAAGGAGTCATAAGAAGGACCAGAGATAATTTCTTCCTGTATAACTTGCCACTGATATTCCCATGGAGAATTTCTTTTTGCTTCAGGCCCCTCTGTGAAATTAGAATAATCATATTGATCTTCTGTCACAAGCTTCTGCCAAAGAAATTTTATTTTTCTCAATTGCATCTCTAATGTAACTTCCTGAGGAAACTCCTAAACCTAACTCCAACATCTGCATACCAGGAAGCCCCACTGTCTTTTATAAAGCCCAGAGCCTGGCCTGAAAATCACAGGCTTTTGACTTAACTCCATGTCTTGTAGAGGGTTTAACCCTTGGGAGAAAAGCAGTGCTCATGAACACTTAGTCAAGGTAAAATTTCAAAAGCAAACTTATTAAGTGGTCAGTTGAGGAGACGCAAAGTTCCCAACTCGAAATGCCGTCTTAGTGGTGCCATTGTCAGTGACAGAGCAGAACGACTGACTTCTGTTTTTTGAAATCCACTAAGTGTTTGCAGTTCACTTTGATTTGTTGTCAGTATGCCCTTGTTTCTCTATGTCCCTTCTCTTTTGCACATGATTTTTTTGATCATAATCAGGTGTCTGATGGATTTTTCTTTTCATTGTCTTAGCTATGGTAATTGCCTTAGATAATTGCCCTATGATATTTTTTTTGGATGGCGCTTTCAGATAGGCATGATTGTCCTGACTCAGCTTGATGAGGTGTATTAACCCACTCTTCTACTTGTAAAGAAGTGAAAAACTGAGGCTTGCAAAAGGAAAGAGGGTTCCAAAATAGTCTTGTGTTATTCAGACATTCCTTTGTGAAAAATAAGGGGAAAAAAAAGTAAAAGGAGAATCTATGAAACAATACTATCAGAAAAGCTTGATGTCAGATAGCAATAAACACAGATATTCATATTTGCAATGTGGCCATTTTTTACTTAATAATATCTGCAAGAATGCCCTCTTCAGTTGATATCTAGGTTGAGAATTAAATTATTTGAGAATTCATTTTGTAAATCTTTATTACTGGAATATTTTGCAACTATAAGGCAATTAATGTTACCTGGTATGTCTTGCATTTAGTGTATATTCTATAGATATTAGTAAAGAGCAATTTTAAAGGAAACAGTAGTAAGATATGTGGACAGAGCTCCTTAATGTGTTACAGAAACAAAGTTTGCTCTTCAGAGGACTAACGAGAGCTTGATGCATTGTAGAATTATTTCCTTGTGAAAATTTTCAGGTGTGCTATTCGATGATTTTTTTGACAGAAAGATCAATGGCTTTTTTTAGGCAAATGTTGCCTGATATAACTTCTTGAAGCAGAATTTTTAAAAATTTTTTATCTTAGTGACTACTTTTTCTCTCCTGCATAGTTGTCTTTCCCTGTAATTTTCCTGACACTTTTGAAAACTGTGGCATCTGTGGTTTTATCATTAAGATTATATATTTGTAATATTTTCAATCAGTTCATAAGATTATATTTCATTTTGGAAGTAAAAAGTTCATGACTAGTATGGCAGCAGACTTCATAAATTGCCCATAAGAAGGTTTAGTGGGATATACACATTTTTTATCACAAATTTATGGTCTTGGCAGAAGGTAATGAATCTAGATGTCAGTGGTATGTGTTTTATCTTTTATATGCAACTTCAAATATGAGAAACAAAAAGCAAAGTTGCTTTTCTGGCCAGAAAGAAAGAATCCTCAAAAAATTCTGCAAAACCTTATGAATTCCTAATGTTGATGTCGCAGTGATGAGATATCTTTTTTTGTCTTAATTGTGAAAACTGCAACAAAGAAGCAAGGAAATTTGTTACACTTCCTTTCTGAGCTTTCCAGCTAAATACAGAAGGGGTTGTTTTGTTGCTTCATATTTTTGACCACTTAAAGCTTCAGAAATTACAGTACTTCTTTGGAAGTGATTGTTGTACTATTACAGGCTCTTATGTTTTCATTTTAGCCTCATGTTGGATTTTCTTGCCTCCACTGCCCAGGATCCAGAGGAGATGGGGTTTCTGGAAGGGCTTTATCTTTAGGTAGATTGCTGATCTTCATGTGGAGAAAATATGAAAGATCACAGAATCACAGAACATGCCAAGTTGGAAGGGACCCACAAAGATCATTGAGTCCAATTCCTGGCACTGCACAGGATCATCCCCAAGAGTCACACCATGTGCCTGAGAGTCTAGTCCAAATGGTTCTTGAACTCTGGCAGGCTTGGTGCTGTGACCACTTCCCTGGGGAGCCTCTTCCGGTGCCTAGGCACTCTGGGTGAAGGACCTTTTTCTAATATCCAACCTAAACCTCCCCTTACACAACTTCAGGCCATTCCCTCGGGTTCTGTCACTGGTCAGCACAGAAAAGAGATCTTACAAACCTTCTCAAGAAACCCTCTAGACTGAGAATCTGAAGTTAAAATCAAAGTATAAGTTGTGCTTGTGCCACAATTTGTTGTATAGTCTCTAGCTTGTCAGTTTTAAGAGTTGCTTCCTTTATGACTCAACGCCTGAGCAATTACGAAAATACTTCAAAAAAACAGGCATGTGGTACCAAGCTTGAAGATAAGTACCAAGACTTACTTGAAGTCCTACATGTCTAAGGAACAAAGACGTTAAAGGACAAAACCTGATTTGAAGTGAATGGACCACAAGGGTTAGTGAACTATGCTTTTAAGAAAACTGTCTGGGCCCAGTTTCTCGTTAGTTAATTGCAGTCACAGGGCAGCAGTGTAATGATGAGCACGAAACATCTCCCAGACAAATGTAAATGTGTGCTTTGGCATATCTTTCATATGCAAAACAATTAACCGGAAACTTCTCAACTGCTAAGTTGTATTTTCCAGCTCCCATACCCAGTCCCTCTATTTGTTTCTGAAACAAAATTTCCAGAGTGGTTGAATGTATGGGCGGCAGCACATGCTGTGTTTAAATACTGGAAAGGGCTGCTGAACTAATGTGAGTGACTGTGCAGGAAAACTTTAAGTGTAAAAAAGAGATTATTCTTAAGAGATCTGTAATTAGTATTTGGACTAAAACATTAATCTAGAAAAGTGGGAATAGATAATTCAGACTCTAGTGTTTGCAGTTTTATTTTGACTTGAAAGGAAAGTATTGCATGGTTGTTATTTATAAATTGTGGCACTGTTCTTTGTATTATTTCCATACAAACATTTGTGTGTACTGTCTATAATAATACCAATTTGCTTGCTTATTTTCACTTGGCTGCTAACATAAGTAGATCACATTACACTCTTTATTTAAGCATTTATTATTTTACTGCAGTATAGCCTAAACCACAGTCTTCCTTATCCAGCAGCACTTAATAAAAAGAGAAAAAAAAGTTCAAGTTACTTTCTTGTTAGGTCTTTACAGTTTCCAAAACGTTATATAGTTTTGCTAATGATGGATCAGCCATCAAGAAAAAGGTATCCCATCTGTTTTTATTATCCCAGCATATTATCAAGTACTTAGGAAAACGCTGATTTCAAATGTACACAGCCTAACAAGGTTCAAGTTCTGCTCCAATGAAGAAATGGTAATATCACAAAATTTTTAAACATAAGTCTACGTACTCTTAGTGAAAGTGATTAAAAGCTTCTGTTTAAAAAATCTAAGCTAACTATAATAGTTCTCAGAGTTTATAAGGTCTTGATGTATATGATACTTTTAAAGTACGTGAATGGTAACTGTCACTGGAAGAAATGTGTCATCAGATTATTATTGTTTCATAATTTGTAAGATAACTTTATGGCATATACTCTTCATGATGTATCATAACAGATTAATAAACTGCCTAATGTTTCTGAGACATGAGTTTATGTAGATATGGTAAATATGGTTATGTCTACTGACTAATTACTGCCATCATCTGATAAATTTACCAAATAAGTAAAATATATTGCCCACACTGTTGTGTTTTAAAGGAATGAACAGTTCAGGGAAGGTCAGGGTAAGAATTATCTCAAATTTTGGGGTGGTAAAGCCATTCTGATTTTGTAAGTATCTACATGGCTTGTGAAGATATGTTCTTAATATTTGGGTTTGGTGAGAGTTACTTTACAGTACTCTGACTGTTGTAGTTTTACAGAATGTTGGGAGGTTTCAAAATATTGAACTAGTTTGTTTCATTAATGTGCATCAAAGACAGCTAAGTGGATTTTGAGGCTTCACATCTGCTTGCCTTTTCATATTGTGAAAGTCTTAGATCTTCAGTGAGATGTAATAATTTGTAAATATACCTTTCCCTAAGGTACTTATTGATTCATAAGAACAGTGGAAGGAATGAAAACTGTGACATGATATGCACTGTATTAGAGTTGTTATTTGTGTGTCCTGTTTGATAGCTTAAAGATGAAGCTGGCCACAGAATGTTCCTGAAATACATTATCCAGCTGTTGTGATGACTGTGGTGTATTTAAGGCCATTTACTTTGAATAAAGTACCTTCAGTTAATTCAAGTCTGGTGAAATATGATCTAGAATCCTTTACATGTTAGGAGAAGTGATAGTTAGAAATTCTGATTTTTCTTTTAAAAGCAAAGAAAAAAGGAAAGAGGCTGGTTTATTGTATTAATTCATAAAATTTTAATGTTGCATTCAGTCAGAAAATTGATCATCATTTGAAACAATTTTTTTACGACAATTCTCTAAGAACATACAATATTCTATTAGGGTTGAACCACTCTCTTCCACCTTCTCACTCCCTCCTCTATATCTGCAACACTGAAGTTGCAACAGAATGCTAATGATGAATCAGATCAGCACCTAGTTAAAATATAGAGAGTGTGTCAGGACAGGGTAAGTGGGATGTTGTTAGATATGAGCAAACAGGAAACCTGAGAAAGAAGAGTGAACATAGTCAGAGGAGTAGAGACCATTGGATTCTGAATTGGGCAGTTGGAGCCACACTTGGTCATTCTCCATGAGATCAATGACAGCACTGCCAGAAGCCTGGTCAAGGTATCCTTTCTTGTACTCATCATAGGTGTACATGATGGGGGAACCATTTTTGTAGAGTGCAACCCAAACGTTTGTTCCTTTTGCATGTACATGGTAGGAGAAATAGTAGAGTCCAGGGGTCCGGCACGTGAAGATTCCTGTTCTGGGGTCATAGTGTTGCTGCCTATTGTACAAGATTTTATCAAACTTGATGGGGACTGTTGCTGCGGGGTAGGCTTTTGAGAGGATGACACTGAAAGCAGACACTGGCATTCCTGTAAGAGCTTGGTTTACTCCTCCTTTTATGAAAGATATTCCTGATAGCTCCCGAGACTCTCCTGCTTTAACGTAGCCTTCAGGCATCTGTGGGATTACAGCTTGGCCGGGGGGACCAGGAGGACCGGGGGGGCCTGGCATGCCAGGCTCGCCAGTGCTGCCTTTAGGCCCAGGGGGTCCAGGTGGTCCCATGGGTCCGGTTAAGCCTTTAGTGGAAATACCTGCTGGCCCTGGCAGTCCTGGTGCTCCTGGCTCACCCTTCGCACCAGGGGCTCCTGGCAGACCGGGGGGGCCAATGGGACCTCTGATCCCAGGTATTCCTGAAGGCCCTCTGGGGCCTGGCTCGCCATTGATCCCTGCCGCTCCCTTGGCTCCTTGTGGGCCCATTGGGCCAGGCAGTCCAGGCAGCCCAGCATGGCCAGTGTCACCTTTGGGACCTGGGAGACCCGGGTGTCCCTTCGGACCAGCAAGACCCTGCTCACCTGGGTATCCTGGTTTCCCCTCTACTCCTGGTAGGCCTCGTTCCCCCTTGGCCCCTGGGAATCCCGGGAGGCCAGCAGGGCCCATTTCACCCTTGGGCCCGGGCAGGCCGTTCTCACCGGGCACACCTTTGAGTCCGTGAGGGCCCATGCTCCCTGGTGGCCCAGCCGGCCCTGGTTCTCCTGGCACACCGGCTGGGCCTTGGTCTCCTTTAGGTCCTGGAAGGCCAGGAGGACCTTCGGGCCCTCTGTGTCCCTTCATCCCTGGCAATCCCGGCTTTCCAAAACCTGGAAGACCTGGGGATCCAGGCAAGCCTGCAGGTCCGGGATGTCCCTTGGCTCCAGGGATGCCTGCTGCTCCTGGCGGTCCCATTGGCCCAGGCTTGCCGATGCCAGCTTCTCCAGGTTCGCCTGGGGGACCCTGGGGGCCAGGGAGACCAGCCGCCCCGGGTGCACCTGGGAAACCTCGATCACCTTTCAGACCTGGCTGACCTGGGAGACCATTTTCACCAGGCTTCCCTACTCCAGCAGGGCCCGGGGGGCCTCGGGGTCCCTGTGGGCCTGGAAGACCCCTGCCGCCCGGGCGGCCTGGAATGCCGAATCCATTTTCTCCCTTCTGTCCATTCATACCAGGCACACCTGGCTCTCCCTTCTCACCGGGGAGACCCCTGGGCCCCTGAGCACCTGGAGGGCCTCGTGGTCCTGGCTTGCCAGGGACAGACAGTCCAGCGGGGCCAGGAGTGCCGGGGGGTCCTTGTGGCCCTCTTGCTCCTGGGAGTCCAACAGGTCCAGGTTCTCCTTTCTCACCATTTAGTCCTCTGTCTCCTGGCTTTCCTGGTAGACCTGGCACGCCTGGCTTTCCAACTGCAGAGAATCCAGGTGGTCCTGGAGGACCAGGGGGACCTTGGGGACCCGGACTTCCAAATCCTGGCTTTCCTGCAGGACCTGGTTGTCCTCTTGGTCCAGCAGGGCCTGGAGGACCAGGGGGTCCTTGTTCCCCCCTTACCTGCTGCACACCTGTAAGAGAGAGGAAACCAGATCAGCCAGGGCATCTGTAACATATTTGCAGGCATGTAGCACCGTGATGAAATGCATGAAGGGTTAACTTGACTTGAACTTTGTAGAAGTCAAGTTTCAACTACTGTGTTGGTCACTGAGAAGCTGACATTCAGAGCAAAAGTATTTCAGAGCTCTTACAGGTAACAAGTGCAAATTTGTTGGAAATGTGAGCTACAAGGCTTCTAGAATTCTTTTTATTCTTTTTCTTTTCTTCAGTACTTCTCGGGTCAACAGAGAGCTTAAAAAGCACTGTGCAAGTGGGTGCAGACTATTAAGTGGAGGAAAAAAACAACAATCAGTTAACAGGTGCAGCAGCTCACCATACTTCTATCCTGATGAATGAAACCACAGAAAGCTTTCTGTGCAGGTGTAGCAGCTTTTCAGAAACCACTTAGTGCTGCATTTAAGTAGTGAGATTTTTTTCCTTCTCTGCCCCCTACTTCCAAAAGTGGGCCATAGCTCTGGTTCTTTTGTAAATATATGAATGTTGTATTTTCAAATGCTGTCTGAAAGGCTTTTGTCTGCCATAAAAATTTCACAGAGTGGCAAGGTTACAACTGATAATTTCTCTTACTGCTGTCAGAATTCTGGCACTGTTTTGTGTTTTAATACTTCATTTTCATAGTTATCAAAACAGCAGGTGGAGCCACTTAACCAAATGTCATAAATAGGGGACTAAACAAGCTCACCGCTTAGTTTTCTGTGTGCTTTGGAAGAGTCTGCAGCTTCATGTTGGAATTAGGATGATTTGTGGGGCATTACAATACAAAATTAATATGAATATCATAAGCACAAAGACTTAGTATTTTGCAGCAACTGGCAGCGCTATAGAACAAAATGTCATACCTATGATGAATGTTAATTTAAGAAGTAATTTTAAAGTAAAAATTGAAGGATACAAAAAGAGCCTGGATTGTGTTTTTTTGTAATGGCAACATATAACATTTAATGCTTATTTAGAAAAGATTGATAATTGATCGATTGTATCAGCTATAATTTGTCTTTCACTCTCACAAAAAAAGCAGTGTATGTGTATATTATATGTGGGTGTGTTTATATATATGTGTATGCACACATATGAAAGTTTATGCAATGGCTATTTGACTGTCTCTTAGATAATAAATTGCATTTTCCAGTCTGTGGCTAGTCTTGAAACAAAAATAGGTGAAGGAAACTATTCTTGTACATATTGTATTTTAAAAAATAATAGAGGTACGTATATAAAATACATTTGATTTTGGTTTGTTGTTGGATCTGCATTGCATTCTTCCTCTATTAACAGAGAGATTGTTCTTACCAAGCAAGTGCAGAGAGTGTATTTTCATTTTTGCTGTTGCATAAAATCAACACAAATGCATATCACCTTATTTTACAGTCCTTCCTATCTTACCCTTCTTAAGGCAACAAAAAGACGATGGCTGCTAAAATCCTACACATAGAAAGCAAGCAAGGTCTGTGACTTACTGACAAACTTTTTTTTTTTTTTTTGGTGGCAAATTGCATCAGACTGCATCTCTTTCTTGCCTTTTACCATATTTTATATGAAACTATATCAGTGTTACGTTCACAAAGGGTGGGTGCTGCCTTTTTGCATAAGATGCTAAAGGTTGTGTCAGCGTTACTGTTGTTAGAGAGATCTTGGGTGAGGAGCTATGTTGTTTCAAAGCTGTGCTGCTTTTAGATAAGATTGTAATTTTAATCGTGCTGTCTAAAGACAATGATAATTCCTCTGAGCAAAGGACTGCTGAACACATTAATGAAATCAGATTTTTACCAAGAAAGTTGAAGTATGGGTTGGCTACTCTTTTATATGTCTCAGCACATACCTTGATGCAAAATGATTATGCATTCTGTAAGTGCAGTCAAACACTATATGTGTATTGAATTAAGTATGTAGACTTTAAAATAACCTGCAATAATGGCTTATTTAACAATGCTGAATAGTCAGACCTAATTCAATTATTATTTTCAATTTGGACTTTTCAAATGTTTTAAGCCAAAGAAATACTGGTTAAAAAATCATGTTCTGGTAATTTTAAAAAATTTTAACACTAAATATATAAAGAAAAGTATATTCTGATTGATTGGAAAGCTGTCAAGAACAAAATTTTTTAAACAGTTAAAACAATTTCATCAAATTAAATGAAGATTTAATAGGCTTTGGTTGCCAACAGAAATGGCATTATCTATTACATGCTGTTCTGAGTCACCAGTTGGAGCCAGACTAAAATTTCAGTTCCAGGGTGCTTTTTCACAAAGCTTTACAAAGCAAAAAGAAAATCTATTGGTGACTTATTCTGTACAAGTCAATGTTTGGTGATCAAATAGGAGAAGTAAGCTATGATGAAAAGCTTGCCATGTGCTACTTTGAGCTACTTGCATATACTAGACAATAGCTAGATTAATCTGGTTCTGCAGGCTCCTGTTTTATTCTTCAGAGATCACCTCTGATTAGAATTGATGATCTCTAGTTGAATTCTTCTAAAAACTCTATATAGGAAGCTTGTTTTCCAGATGTTTATAATAATCATTCTCATTCTAAATATGAATTTTTACTCACATTAGATTCTGTGTTAGTATATAAAGTGAAAACTTAGTTCAGGACAATTGATTTCCCCCTTTCCAGATGTTTTCTATAGAGGGAAAAAAAAACCTCTATGAGGAGAAATGAATGAAGTATGATAGAGGATAACCAAGTAAATATTGTATTTCACTTAAAAATAGTATAAATATGTAAGTTATTCAGAATAAAGTCATAGAGAAACACTATGGAAAGTTAATGAGAGGAGAGGGAGGAAATGCAGCATTCTCAATGAAAATTCTACTCAGTAAGTCCTCAGAGTAGCTGTTTATGTACATGTACCTAAATTTGATCTGGGAGTGCTGTTAGGATTCTAGAAAGTCCTTGTGCTGAAGTCAGTGGATGAAACTGTGTCAGAAGAACATTACAGGGGGTAAGTGTCCCTCCCAGCCATGCTGTTTTCACTTGGTTCTTACTGCAGAGAGTCTTGGAGCATGTGGGCTGGAGGTGGTTGGTATGAGACCAGTGGTGATACCAGTTTCTGTGGAGTCTCTTGGGACTCAATGTGTGCTGCACACAAGCAGACAGACCATAGGATCAGATCAGAGTTACTCTGAAACAAAACCTCCTAAATGAAGGTAGTGTGGATGCAATACTCTGAGCAGCAACAGTTCTGCTCTCCAGATTTGCTTCTGTGTCCTTTTTCTTATGAAGAGAATCTTACTTACAAGTGATATTTTCCAAGTCCCTCATTTCTGCCAAGTGTGATTATTACAACTAAAAGTAGATGGGATACAGCAAAAAACTGAAAGCTATTCTGGATAGCCTCTGATGTCTGAAAGAAAATTATGCTGTCCTCGAGGGGGAAAGCAGAATGTTTACAAGGAAGATTTAGTTCTCTTAACTTTAGTGATGACAATTTTGAATAGACAGTACTGATCAGAAGCTTTCATTTCAAGTTTTTAAAAAAGAGTTTGGCCTAAGCATGGAAAAATAAAACAGAACTCTAAATAGTTTCAAACACTCGGTATAGCCACCTATTTGACTTACAAGGACAGAAAGGATAACCAGAAATAAGATGCCACAATGTTTGGCATTGCAGTAATGTTTTGCCATACAACCTCCCACAGGACTGACTTATGCAATGAAGAGATTTTTTTATTTTTTTTATGACAAAGCTAGAATTTTTATATTAGTATGAGATTAGTTTGATAATTAAAGTATAAGCTTAAATCACTCATGACAAAATATGTAGACATTTATGTCACATAGTTATAACTATATATAATTTTATTTTGACTTTCTAGGCTTCAAACTGGTCTTCATTTGCTCATGTGTATCAAAGAAATTCAAATTCACACCTGAGGTCTGTTTTGAGTAGAAAAAACCATGGCAAAACATGTGAAAGTTCTTTCTGAATATTTTAGGTGACAGGTCTGTTAGAAACCCCAGTGTTGAATCAAAAAAGTTGAAGATGATTAGCATGTTGTACCTAAACATGTTGTGTTACTCTCACTATTGAAGATGAGATTTGGAGCTGTTACTTTATTTCAGCTCTAGATACCTTTAGTTATTTTTGTGTAAAAAATGTATTTGACAGGTGTGCATCTATCAATAGGAGGCGACTCTAGAGCCACTGCAAATTCTTTCTACAGTGATAACATTATTTTAGTAAACCTAAACTGTTTGTTTGTTTCAACTGTGAAAGTTGAATGTCAACAGTATAAACAAAGGGCTTTTGTTCATGTATTGACCTTCTAGGAGTAATTGTGTTAGTTTATTATGAAAAAATAGTAAACTTACCTTGACTCTTTACATTGAATGGTAGAAAATGTGGCCCCTTGATGCTGGATTGTTTCTGATACCGCTCAGAGAAATATCCATCACTACCATGGACAATGTTCAGACAAAGCAGCAGCAATAAAGATATTTGTAAATGCATGTCTCCAAATCTGTTCTGTGTTAGAAAGGGTAGAAAAAGTTTGTTGTAAAGAAAAGCTGTTCAGTTCTGTTTCTTATGCAGGAATAAATGAGTTTTTTAAAGTATTGGTATTAAAAGTATCATTATTTTGTGCTTACTTCCCTCTGCTTTCACTAGTTTTGAAAAATCCTCTAAGAAAAAGGGAATCAGTATTGCTACACTTTGAGTGATAGAGCTCTTGTACAGATAGCTTACAGACAATAGTCTCACTCTTAGGAAAAGAATAGGTTTTCATGAGTGCCTGTCTATTCAAGATAGCTGTCTTCAGAAACAGTGACTATTTAAACTAGAGCTCCAAATGTTCAGGAGTACCAAAACTCCTGAAATGAAGAAAAGTTTTCAGTGGCAATACTTAGACACTCTACCTCAACCTTATTACCTCTGTCTAATGCTATAACAAATGAAGGATGAAGTCCTGGGTCCTTTAGCAGAAGTGGCAAAAATTTCACAATGTCTTGCTTAAAACCAGGGGTTTATCTGTAGCCTTCCAAACAACCCCAGTGGCAGTGAGACTGCTGTCAGTGGCCCTTAAATATCAATCCTCTTCCCTCCCCAGGCAGAAGATGGGTATCCTGTAGAAGTTACCTTCAAAACCAAAGAGAATGAAATGAAATCATAACATACCAAAATGTTGTGGAGCTCCAGTGCAGAGTGATAGAGCAGTGAATCCTCCTCTGTTGAGGAGTTCTTCTGCCACTGGTGAGTGAGCAGAAGCTCATGATTTCAAGTGTCACCCTTGAGTATTTATATGGTTTTCCCCTTAGTTGGGTGACTGCTGGGCATAAGCTCCTCCCCTAAAATCAGTAAGCAGTAATTATCTGTGTGTGTATAAGTGTGTTTTTTAGGGGTGGGGGGGAGCTATTTTGGGCATTCTAGATTCTGTAAAGGGGGTTTTTTGTTAGGGTTTTTTTTCTTCTTTTCTTGGATTTCTTATTGTTTATGAGATTGTATTGCTCATAGCTTATTTTTTCTAAAATTTTATGGCCCCTCTGTTTTTAGAATTGATAAAGGTAATTGGGAAAAGGTACTTGGGAAAAAGCATGAACTAGTAATTAAGGTTAGTAATTTGAAGTGCTTTGTTTAAATTTCTCCGTAAATGTTTTAAGGAAAGACCTATACATTTTGAACTTTGGTGAGCCATTACTTTCAGGAGTAGCTCTAAAGTCTGTAGAGACTGCTTATGTGAGTAATTGTTCATTGGGATACAAGTGAAGAACTTCGAATCAATTAAAATGTTAACATAGTTGTGTGAGAACCTGATTATTTTGAAGCAGTTATTATTTTAGGAGATTGTTATCTTCACATTATATTTCTGTACTTCAGTTTTGATGCTGGAGGTACAGTACTACATCTATAATGCATGTAATATTTCTGTATTATGTAGTCTTGTAATGCAAACTTACCTTACACAATGAGCGCTTCACTGTGTCCAGTTGTAATGAATGTCCTGAAATCCATACTGTTTGAATTTGCAACTGTTTTACAGGCTCATGTTTGGGAGTTTCAGTTTAGAAAATTTAAACTACTCTTATTTTTATTGTTGATTCAAATTTGATAATAGTTTTAGCTGTTAATAGATTTTGTTAAACCAGTCTTGCTTAATGGACTGTATCCACAGATTGTGACTTCTTATTTTGAATAAATCTTAGGGATTTTTAATAAATCTCACAGTGTTTCTACATCACTTTATTGATGTTCAGTACTAAATAGGCAGTAATTTTCAGTCCTTGAATTATTTTGAGAGTCTGAAACGTCATTTAATATTGAAGGCCACAGTAAGAGACAAGAAACAAACTTTACTGATTTAGAATGATACTAGAGAACTAAATATGTAGCGCACTTTGCTTTCAGGAAAAATACCTTCACATAAGTTATCTATGTATTAAAACTCCCTTGCCAATCGCAGAGTTCTTTTATATTGATACATGGAATTCAATGTTGTAGGAGTTATAGGAATGTTAATAATACTACTGTCATTTCTCATGCAAGGTAGGTACAGGAGGGACACCTATTACTATTCCAACCAAAAGACTGAACTGGTGGCCTTGAACCATGCAGCTACCCTGTGGAATGACAGGTTAACATGGGCTGATTTTTACCTGCTTTGTGTCTTTGTCTAATTCCACTCTCTTCAGCTTTTTTGGCTTCTATGTATTATGGCAAATATCCTAGAACACAAGTTACTGTACTGAAAGAGATCAATGGACCATCAAGTCTGTTCTGCTTACAATTGTGCTAATACCTTTACTTACTAGAGGACTGGATTAATGTTTTAACTTAGGCTGTTGCAGTAATTTATTTAATGTATTGTTTAACAGTTCTTTTCTTCTATTCTTCTTCCTAGACATCCTCTAGACAACATTATGTTCTATTTTTGTAAATAAACCCTTTCCGCTGCAGGGGTCTTCAGATTGAAGCCTGCCTTCTCCATTAAGCTTGTGTGCCCGATCTGGTCAGTGATTTTCAGAGAATGTTAGCATGTCTGAGATGGCATTTCTGCTTTCCATATGTCCACTCATTCCTATAAGCCTTTTGGAGAAGGAAGCTCTGTCCTCATGTTTTTTGTGTAACTTCCCAAGTTGCTTTATTTAAAAAAGTAGTCTCTATAAACTCCAATGAGAATCCAGTAATGAGTCAATTGCTACCTTTTGACAGAGGTAGCAAATATATGGGCATAAAGTTTATTTCCTCCTTGAAGAAACGCAACTCCAGCCCCTTTTTTGGTTCATATAAATGCAAAAATAGTTTTTGATTTTTTTAAAGCATTTAAATATACAGCCCTCAGTGGGAAGTGTGGTTGTTGCTAATTTGACAATATTTGGTTAAGAACAGCAGGCGACAGTTTTATGCACACACAGTTTCATGCTAATTTGTTGCCTAATTCATAAATACCCCCAAAGCAGACACACTTATGTTACAAAAGCATCAATAATGTGCACTGATATTTGCCCAGCAGCCTCACTTCCTGCTTGGCTCCTGGGAAGGAAGGTGAATAATCTCTGTGTGTCTCTGCATAAATAGGGATGATTGTGGGGTCAAAAGGTATATACAGGCAAACCTGTTGTCCTTGTGATTAACTCCACCCTATTGTGCTATCTTATGCTACTTCTCTGGTTTGAGGTTTTGTTTTTTGTGGGTATGGGAAATTGAGGTAGAACTGGAGTTCATTGCTTTTGTATATTTTCCTTGTTGCTGTGGATATTTCATACTGGCAGAGCACTAATGTGCATTTAGCATTAAGTGTCATACGAAGGGTGTGCTTCGGTATATATTTGCACATGCAAAAATACGTGCAATAGACATACTTGCGTATATCTATTTACAGTAACAGCACATTTTAAAAAAGAAAGGTTATTTGCAAACCTGTTCTCAAAATATAATCCTTCAGATGCTTTTGTTTTATGGCTATGCATTTAGAAAGTTGTATTTGCTTACAAATGGAGGTGTTTCTGCTCCCTCCTGTCCCACAACTGTAATAGTCAGGGACAAAATTTGATCCATTCCACTACTCCAAAACTTGCTTTTTACTTGTGTATTGGCTGCATCTTCCCATGTAAAGGGTAGTCATGGTACATGTTATGGCAATGCAATAGCTTAAGTCCTAAGTTTAACTGTAATAAAAAGACTCAGAATCTCTCTGGATCACATGAATTAGGTACTGAAGTCAAAGCCTCTAATACCATTTGCAGCAATCTGCAGTGTTTCATCTTATTTGATGGCTGGATGTTCAGATTGTTGTTGAATGTTGTTGGAAAGCATGCACTTAAACATGCTTTCTAAAACCCCTTGTTGCTTTGGTGTTTTACTCCCACAGAGTCAGTGAAAACGTGTAACATGGAAGTGACACTGTGATTTGGAAAATAAAACTGGCTTTCACCACAATCCTGCAAGTTAGTCAAAAGTGATTTGAATGAGTCCCACAATAAGCAACTGCTTACAAGGAAAAATTGAGGAACATAATAATTAAACATAATTTGTAATAAAACCAACCAGTCCCTCATACACCCCTCAAAAAAAGAGAAAGCTGAAAAAAAATGTTCAAGAAAAGGTTGGGCTAAGTCCTTGTGGTAGATGGGAATTGGCCAAGTATGTTCTTGATGCTGAGGATTTTCAGTGTGAATATGCTTAGATTTATTGTTTTGATTTATAGTATGTGATCTTGATTTTTGTACCATCTAAGCACAACTGTATGCTTAGTTTCAAAGGACTGAGTTCTCTGAAAATAATAACTCACAGCTTTAACTTAGAATTTTTATTATTTTAGATAATTTGTCTTCAGTCTTAATCCTGTTTTTTTCAGGATTATAGTTACTCCTTGTGTTAAAAAATGGTATGCAAGGAACCTCGTGTCTGGAGGAGTGTTTTCTCCCTTTTTTTGGCTAGGTAATTTCAGCTGTGAAGAAAGAGGCAAGAATGTGCTTGTGGGAGATTTTTCCTTTAGTTTAAAAAGCAGTCTGAAAAATTGTGAGAAACTTGTTACTGATTATATAAAATCAAAAACATTGTTAACAAGAGTACACAATTATTTTGCTGCTTCTGGCTCAGGATCTATTACTACTGCTTCCTGATGTTGTCAGTTCCAGTTTTCTTAACTGCTTGAAGTAACTTCAAAGACTTTGAAGACTGAAGTCTGTGGCAAGTTTTCCTCTATTAAAATGCTTATACCCAAAACTCATGGTAGCTGCTGTTTTACAAAAGTCTCTAACACCTTCTAGCACCATCTCTGGTGAGTGAATTATCCAGTCTCCAATTTTAAGCTTTCCAAGAAAGATGCTTAAGAATTTCCACGAGAAGTTTGAAAGCTTGCCATGAAATTAAAGGAATAATTGGGTTTCCTAGTTTATGGTGTGCTTTATGACACTCTGGAAACTCCTAAATCATCTCAACTCCTTGGTTTAAAACTGTTCTCTCTCCCTTCCTGTCACACAATGGTGAAAAGCGTTGTCGTGCTCCCACGGTAGCAGCCAGGTAAGCATTCAGTGGGAGCGCAGAGGAACAGTGTTCCACTGTACCTGATGGGGAAAACTAATACAGAGGGGTTTCAGCTTTTTACTGCTCACAGTCAAATTAACCCAAAGGAACAGGCAGTGGAGAAAATTGTCACCTTGATAGCTGTGGGAAATCTGGGTGGTTTTATGTTTGGATTTTTGTTGTTGTTGTTTATTTTGTATATATTATAACTTGTATTTACATGGAGGGTAATTTCTGTTCCAACACTAGCAGCTTGGACTGCACAGGACTAGAAAACAACTTGGTGAAAAAAATATTTACCTTGCTAATTGAAAAATAAATAAGATTTCTTTTGAAACTCAACATTTCGTCTTTTGTAATTAAAAGGCTTGTTGAGGTAATCTGTAGGGCTGTGCAGTCCTATCTGTATCCATATTTTTAGACACAATAATGAATTCTCTTTAAACAAACAAACCAAAACAAACTCTGTTACTCCTGCAGTCCTGTACTAGTCTTTTTATAAAGTCCTTATACTTTTAACACTTGTGGTTGAATAAATGTCCTCCTTTCAAGTAGTAATGGAAAGATGGTCTGTATTTATTCTGGCAGTGCAAAACTGACTGCTGACCAGTTTGTTCTGTTCAGCTCAGGTAACTGTTGTTCACAAGAGCTCTATTTAGTATAGCAGTATATTTAAATAGATGACACCCAGTTAAATATTTATAGTTGTGTTCTGGCTGAGTTAATTTGCAGAAACATTGAATAACCATGCTGAAACCTCAAAAGAAGGTGTTTCACATAGTTTATAGTGGAAGCTTTGAGACTGGCATGAATTTTTGGTGATACAATCCTCAGAGTCAGATAGTATTATTAATGAATGCTTTCTAACAACATTGCATTGTTTATAGCCCCATTCATTATGCTTGCATAAAGGTAGGATAATCTTCACCCATCTTAGAGAATTTCTGGTAATAGAGTAAAAGATGCCAATCAGAAATACTGGTGTTATAAAAGATATTTTCCAGTATCTTGGGTAAACTGCTGGCTGGCCGTATTCCTCCCTCCTTTTTATTCCTCCCTCCCATGCTCCTGAAAGTGAAAAAACCCAAATACTGTTCAAATGAATGTGTTAATTTGAAACTCCTATCAGATGTGTGGATTTAATTGAAAGCTGATCACTTTCAAGATACTAAAAACACAAAGCAGGTTTTATATATTAATATTTGTCCTTTCTCCCACAAATGCTTTTCTGATTAAGTAGTGTTAGTGTTAAACATATAAAGTTTTGTATTTTCCCTAGTTCTATTTAAAAGTTTAAACATGCAGGTAATGGCAGGACTTATATCTGACAGGACTTGCATGGGGAGGAAAAGCAAAAGTATTCAGTTAACTCTGTGCACAGTTTAGGAAAATAAAATTTCAAGGGGCCTGACCTCTGAATAGCCTGAGTAAATGCAAAGATTTTACTTTGGATTTTGACTGGGGAGTTCCACAAAACTCTTTCTGGAGCTATTTAAACATAACCAGTTAAAGAGGTTTCCAGTTTGTTCTCCATTTGGAGATGCTTATATTCAGCTTTTTGACTGATGTTGTCTGCACTCCCAGTTGTGTCAATGGTTTATGAAGCTTTTCTATAAGAATTTGCTTTGGATTAAAATGCAATCAGACATTCCTGGGAGTGATGGGAGGAGGGAACCTAGTTTTCTGTAGGTCTGTATCATTTCATAGGATGTGGTAAATGATTTTTAAACATGTGAAATATATCACTTGTCTTTAAACGTTACTGCAAATGTTCTTTCTATTTTAATAAGTTCATGATGTTCTTGTTTAAAAAGAACATAAAAATGCTTAATAGTCATATAGGGAGGACTAATTTTATGGGGTTTCTTTTTTTTTTTTAATTCATGCTCTATTTTTTCTCCTATTTTTATTAGATAATTTAATATCTTGTTCTATCTCTGTGCCTGCTGGACTCAAAGTTTCTGTCAGACTACCCTGGACCACAGCAAATGAAGCAGAAACCATGGTAAAATAAGGGTGGGAACCACTCCTACTTTGCCAAAGGTGAAGAAGTTCATGCAGCTTCCTTCGGTATCCCATAATTAGGGGAATCTTCCAAATAGTTGGTGAAAAATAGGTGTAACTGAGCTGCTTTTTCAAGTGTACCCACTGGAGCGTGTAGTCAGCCTGCTGAATAGTCTCATTCATAGACTGTACTACCTGCTGTGGTTTGGACAATTGGCACAGAGTTGTTTTTAAATTAGCATGTTTAAAAACAGGTGCCAACGTTGGAGGGGAGAAAATCCAGACTTTTACAACCAGAACAAATAAAAGTTGTCTGAGTTCACTTTAAAAAGAAGGGTTTTATTTGTTTTATTAAGTCTGGCATTTTAAATATTGCTGGTTTGCTTTAATTTATTTAAATTGAAAATTAGGAAACTTCTTTTGGTGGGTACACGTGCATGTGGTCATTGCAAATCCTGTCAGGAGTAGCTATGGAAACTCAAGTTCTTTAGCCTGGAGAGAAACAGACTTGGGGGGACCTTATTGCTCTCTACAACTATCTGAAAAGAAGCTGTAGTGAAGCGAGTTCAAGTGTCTCTTCCCAAGTAAAAAGTGATATGACAAGAGGAAATGGCCTCAAGTTGAACCAAGGAAGGTTTAGATTGGATATTAGGAAAAATTTCTTCACCAAAAGGGTTATCAAACATTGGAGTAGGCTGCCCAGAGAAGGCATTAAGTCACCATTCCTGGAGGTATTTAAAAAGATGTGGTGCTTAGGGACATGGCTTGGTGGTGGACTTGGCAATTCTGGGTTAATGGCTGGACTAGATGATCTTAGAAGTCTTTTGAAACCTAAGTGATTCTATGATTCTATATAATTTTTTATATTCTCTCACTTATGCAAAATAAAGTTGAGTCCATGGAGCCTAATTGTTCCTGAGGATTATTAACAGGATTAGTTTTCATTTCAATTAGCTGAGATTGAATCTTTGCAAGCATTATATTTTCATAAAGGAGAGTCATAGTTGCTTCCCTTTAATAAAGTGCTAATGCAGTGGCAGCTTTTATTAATACAGAAAATGCATCAGGGACACAAAGTTTTATAGGTGACACTTGCCATATTACCTGACTCAAATCACAAACTTCGATGTCTCCGGTATTTCATAGGAGGAAAACCACATGAATGTGAGGGGTGATATTTTTTTTATGTAGTTTAACTAGTAAGGTTTCACATTCAAAGCATAGAGGATCAAAAGATAGTTATATACAAGTCACTCATAAGTGGAACAGATAGATACTTCCCAAACTACTGATACAAAAAAATATGCAGATACATGGAAGGATGGGGACTCCTAAACTCATGACAGGTGACCTGACTAAACTTCAGCCTGTTTCCAGTGTTGATACTTGCTGACCCTGCTGTTAGTGCAGTAAATGGTGAAAAAACAAAACTGAAAATTGGATTCCTTCTGGAGGTGATGTTAGATGACTTCTGCACCCATTGATGGTGAGATATAAGCAAGGATCTCCACAGTTAATGGATAAAAGCCCAACGTATTTCTCCTGCATTCAAAAATAAAAGTGAGATTGGAAATGGGATAAGGAAAGAGTAATTTTCTGTGTCACATACTCTAAATTGTGAAGTGGATTCTGAATTATATGGTTATTGCATGCAACATCTCCCTTGAGGAATTCTTGTAGAACCTCTAGGTTGCCCACCGATAAGTCGTAGATTCTAGTTTGAGAGCTAGTATAACTATTTGTCTGCAGAGGTAAAAGGTATCATATGATGATCAGTGAAGGGCTTTTGAACATTAGAAAATAAGGGTTGCTCTAATTAACACAGAAGAAGAGTGTGGAATCTGGGAGGCTATGGCAAAAATGAATGCTATTACTTGATATGATATCTATACTCGTTACATCACATCATTTAACATTAAATCTGGTAGAGTGAATTCAATGGCTCTATTACCATTGCATGGCTGATCCAATTAGAACGTGGTTATCCACTTCTGCACTGGAAACAAGGCAAAAAATCTATCTTTATATTTGCAATCTCATTCTGCATGCTAGATTTTTCTTTTTTTAAAGGTACTTCAGATTTTTATGAAGATCTTATCTGGAAATTCAGTAGAAGTTAGAGGAATGAGATCTGCAATTTTATTTTTTTTATTGAAACCTTTTCATTTACCAGCTTTAAATATTTTTATATAAATCTGAACATCTTTAAACACTGTCCTTTTTTCAGAACATAAACATAATCCTATTTGTTGAAATATTAGGTCACCAAGAATGCATGTTAGGTCATTCAGAGAGACCTTATTGTTTCAGCAAATAGGTGTCCTGTGTCTGTAGACCTGCGGTGGGATGTATTTGCTTACCTACATATTAGTAAGTGAAAGTAAAATTAACATACTAGAATATTTTCGTCCTGGTTCCTTTTTATACCTGTCTAAATCCAGTTCTTTCTGGCTTGTTCTGTGTACATAAATTGTATTGGGATTCAGAGTTGAATTCCACCTTTGGCTGTGCTGATGTCCACAGGGTGTTTATGTGAACTCTGCTAAGTTTCTGGCAGACTTCTGCCTCTGAGGCCTTCGTGCAGTTCTATATCCCTGAGATCCTCATGTTGTTTGGAACAGGATTTTTTGTTTGTTTGTGCCCTAATAGCTTGCAGGTACTTTAAGGGAAAATATATTTAGGCTAGTCACACAGGAATTGTCAACACTGCTGGAAAACAGGCCTGGCAGGAGCATGAACAGAATTTACTTGATATGTGAAATAATCTCTGGTCAACCTGGAAAACTATTTAATAATTGTATAGGATAGTTTTAATGCCTTTACCAGTTTATAGAGATCAAAAATGCCAAATAAAGTTAAGACATTTTGTCTGAAAACCTAATCTTGATGAAACCTCATACTTTCCACTAAAGATGAAGCAAACCTTGTTAATAACATCAGGTTAAACTCTTTTTTTCTTATGGTTTTTACAATTCAGGGCATCTATGGTTTTTTTTAAGGAAACCTAGTTTCAGAGTCTTTACTTTTTATTATTAAATGCATAATATTTCATATTGTTATTCAAAGCTGTTTGATCTACAAAAACTGGTGTTGAAAGTGCTGCGAATTAGCACTCAATAACTATAAGGGAAAACAAAATCTTCACAAGGAAAAACAAGCCAAGAATACAAATGTTTCATATGTGTCCTTTATAGTTCTGTAATTTAAAGCATGATCACTTGTTATCTCCTTACTGGTGACTGCATCCCTCTGAAATCCTCTTGCCAAACAGTTTCTAGGAGTAAGAAACTAATGCTTTGGAAAAGTTTAAACTCACAACTAAACTATCTTGCCATCTCTTTCCAGTGGGATTTCTTCTCTTCTTCATCCCAGTCATTTACAAACTTTGCTTTTGGAGAACCTACTAAAAATGAGTATTGCAATGTTCCTGGCTCTTTTAGAAGAACAGGGTTCTAAAAAAAAACAAAGTTGACCAAAACTGTTTTTTTAAAATTCTGTTTTCCCAGTCTCTGGCATTTGTTTTTGTTAGTCTAGAACAGAATGTTTGCTCTGAATTTCAGTTACTGTCATATTAAATATGAGGACTTGGGAAAGCTTTATATATTATCTGTTTAGGAGCTGATTGGACTGTAAATTTTGTATCCTCCTGTATATATGTAAATCAGAATAATCTTTAGAGGACTATAAAAATGGTTAGGAATATCAGTATATCTTTCGGAGTGCATCCCTTGGGGATGCTTTCAGAAACTGGTTGGTCATTACAACATGTAAGTACAGAGAGAGGATTAGAGTTTTAAAGCACTGCATATGTGTGTAGGTGATCCCTCTTTGGCTTCACCTCTCAAAGTGATGGAATGTAACAATTAGATCGCCTTTTTTGTGGTTATTTTTGTGGCTTTTTAAGGGGTTTTTTGCTCTTTGTTTCCTCCTGGGTATTGTGGTTTGGCAGGTAGTAAGGATTTTCATCATTATACAGACCTCCTGCTTTTCTTAGTATCCTCATGATAGGAATCTTGCATGCAAAAGGCACATACGCATATATACATGTGTATGACCACTGATGTTTTAATGGCAGGAGCTAAAATGGTAAATACAAATACAGATGATCATATATCAGTCTGCTCATTTATTACTGTCATCTTTTAGCTTACTTAGACATAGCCCACAGGTCCAGTGCTGTCCAAAGAGGTTTGGCCTTGCTGCCTATTTACTGTGCACGGTGAATTCATGGTGCTCATGTGCAGTAAATGCAACACTTTCAGTGTAGATCCTCTCTTAGAGGCCTTGGTGTTACTGTGTGCTCAGTCATCTGGAAGTCTGATTTGTCAGACAGAATCTGTAATTCAGAAAATTAGGGATATGTTTTACTTCCCCTTCCAGTCAGGAAGGAGCCAGTGTTGAGGGTCACAGTACAGTAGAATGGGTGTCACTCCAAGGGCAGGAGTCTTGGCTACTCAGCAATAAATGGTAGAAGCAGAAGAGAAATGAAAAAGAAAATCAACTCTAGTTTGTTCAGGTTATGAGAAGGTAAGAAAAGAGAATTTTTAGTCCCATATTCATAAAAAATAAATTCACTGTGTGGATGTTAATAATTTTTTCTAAATATTGAACTTCTTAATTCTGAAAACAAAGTGAGGATTACTTTCTAATGAAAAATGTAACACTGAAAGGTGTGGTTATTGCAGAGAGTTCTGTCCTCACATCAGAAAACTGATTCCTTTAAAAACTGCTGTCTTGTTAAGCATCACACATTTTGACTTAAGTTTTGTAGGTGCTTGAAGGACTCAGAAAATTGCTTCTACTTAAGCAGTGAGACACTGAAGCCCATGCCCCAGACAGGCTCAGTCCTAAGGGATGGAAGCAGGGTCATGCTCTGAATGCCACTTTTATAGAGGCAACAAGCTGCTGTCCTCAAATGAGGCTGGAGATAAGATTTCAGATGTATGCCTTTCTCCAGTGTATTCTTGCACTCAACATGCTATCAATTAGAAATCCATTCTTAAGTGTCTCATTGTGACATTATTTATGTACTTATTGAACGTGTTGCTATTCAATACTGAATGCTCTGTAATGCCTGCATCTCTCTTTGCATCTGGCCATTAGTGTCTGATGATGATTAATGGCATCCACTCTTTGCAGGCAGAACCAGCCAAAAGGACTAAATCACAACAGGTGCTGTCCACATGTTAGTCAAACCTTCCTGAAAAGCAGTTGTTAAGTGCCTTCGTTGATGGAGGACAATGAGATCATACAGCTGACCACATTTGTATTACAGTTCGTATTTGGAAGAGTTAAGCAGTGGAAGATAGGGGAACTAGTTTTATTTCTTTGTACTTCAGCATTATGTTGGGTAGTAGTTTTGTGGGTTTGGCATTTGTTTAGCAGAAAATAATTCAGTTACAGTAGAATATGATTTCAAGAATATTCCTCTTTCCCATTACTGCTAATACTGCCATTCTTTTTCTCAGCCTGCCAGTTTTTGAAAATTGCTTTCCAAAGTTTGGAAAAGGCAAATGGCAAAATGTAAGGAAACAACAAAGAAAACCTGTTTTGCTTTTAGGCTATCCTCTTTTCAAGAGGTATTATTTAGGGTGTTCTATCTATACTATTCAATATGGCATGGGTGGCAGAATTTGTTGCTGCTCCCTTATATCAGCTCTTAGTACTCATGCATTATCACGCAGGGGTTCTGTGGAGCCAAGCAACATAAGTAGGGTGAGAGTCTTTTTTGAAAAATTAGGCCCAGACAGAAAAGGAAGTACATTTTTGATACTAGCAAGGTAGCAAAAAACTGCTGGATTGTACAGTATATTCTTGCCACAAAGTGTCTGACAATGGTGACACTGAATCACTGCGTTTAAATGGAAAAATTTCACTAGAGCATAACTTAAGTCCTATTTTGCATCTCTTCAAAAGCACTATATACAAAATCTGATATTTAGTATTAAACTACCAAAGAAACTGGTCTGTCCATTGACTAACTTTAAAATGTATTCCTCTGAAAATACAACCTGAGACAAAAGTCAGGAATCCTGAAACTTCAGACAGAATCACAATCTACTCTCAGTGAAGGCTTTGGATTTTCTAATTTTGTTATTATAATTTCTGTCATGCTGTTCAAGAGCAGAATTTTCAATCTGTCTCATGGTAAATAGCATATTTTTATTCAGCAGAACTGAAGATCATCTGTGTGATAGCTTGAATGTACTGAATAAAAAGTAAGTTTTAAGTTTCCCATTCATTTTGCATGTATGCATGCAAAATGAAAAACCTGCTTCTTGGCTCGTAGCTCCAAGAAGCTGTAGAGTGAGTCAAGCTGGTGATGAAATATTTCTGCTGTGATGACAGACCAAGAATGTTGTCTGCTTGATCTGGTCAGCTTTGGAATTCAGGGTACTTTTCTTTGTTTATGTCTGTGAACTTGAAAGGAACTTCTTTCAGCAGGAAACAAATATGGATATTTTAATGATATGCCACTTTTTTCAAGTTTCTTCCTACAGTTGCTCAGTCCCTTTTTTTCTTCAAATTTATTTAAACTCTGTGAGACTGATGAGTCTTCTTGCTGTTTCAGTAATTACTGCCAGGTTTCCAATAATTCTCTGGAGCCTTGACATGTGTCTATAGCTTATTCTCCCTTGAGCGAAACAGTTTTAAATATTTTCAGTGACTAAAGCCAAACTGGGTCATTACAATAATTCATTCCGACTGTCATAATACAAGCTTGCCCAGTAGCTTCTGTTTCTGCCCAAAGCCTATCTTTAAGGACATAACATCCTAGCCTTTATTTAGCTCTGGGTTCCTATGGTTGCTTCACAAACTGCTGCTGATCCTCAGGAGCAGAATTCCTACTTCAAACCACATGGGAGAGCTCCCTCTATTATCACATCTTCCAAATATTTGGCAGGAGTTTCTTTTTCTTTTCTCTTTTTTCCTTAAGTGTTGGTTTGGGGTTTTTTCCCTGCGTTGGAATATTGTGCAGTGCCATTTTAGTATACAAGAAGCTATGTGAACTTGTTTTGATTTGAGAGAATCTTAGCATCAGGATCTATCATAGATGGCTACTTCAGTCACACAATCTCTCCTATATCGCCAAAGAACTTGATTTTTCTTAGCTTCCTATTTTGAGAACACCTTTCTCTTTCTCTCTTTCTTTCTCTCATGCTGGTTTAAAAATTAGTTCAGTGACTCTATTTTCATATCTTTATTTTTCTCTTGATCAGTTTCTTATTCTGTCATCCTCCTGCTTGTTTGGATGTGGTATGTGTTCTGTCTTCTGAATACAACATGTATGTTCCTATGAATGTATATTTAAGCAGACTAATTGGATAACAGATTTGCATAAGTAAAGCATAAAAATACGGGGTTTTATATAAGACATCTTTTGTAAATATGGAGATGAAAAGTTATCTAGCATCACCTAATTTTCAGTATTTGTTTCCAACACCATTTTCAGGCCATAAGTAAAAATCATAAATTAAGTTTTAATTAAAAATATTGATTCTTTTTGGAAAGTAATGTAAAAATTAATCCAGACAAAATGATAATATTACATTGAAAATATATAACCATTTATTTCTAATCTCTGAATTAAACTAATTCCTGACTTAAAAATTCAACTTTTATGCTAATTGGCGCCCAAGAGTTATCTATCAGAGCTAGGTAAGTTATAGCAAAGCTTTGTAAATATTCTATGTAATATGTTTCTCTGCAAATTCAAAAGAAAGAGAATCATTTTTTCCTTGTCAAAAGTTCTCAAGACTTTACCCTTAGGTGCATCAAAATCTTTGCTTTTTCAAGTGTCTTTAGTTTCTTATTTTCCAAAATAATTTTAAACACTGTAATTATCTTTTGAAAAATATTCAGTAATGCTTTTATGTCTAGAGCTCAGTTAACTTGTATGTGATGCATCAGAACAGCATCCATCTCCTTTGCACATGGTGGGGAGTATGAGAGACTCTACTGTTCACCAGAGCAAGTGTCTAGACTGGTCCCCCGCATCTGTGAGGCTGTTGTATCCTAACTTCATCCATATTGACAAAGGTTTTCTCTTGGAATAGTCTGCTAAATTAGTCTGAAGTGTATCTTTCAAGCTGGAAAAGGACTTTAAACAGAAGGGCTAAAGTAGAAAAATAAGGTTGTGACAAGCAAATACGAATCAACAAGGGAATGCTGTCAAGCCTGGCAGGCCCAGAGCCTACATGACCTACGTGAAGCATTACGGAGTGTTTCTGTTGACAGATGCGTAACTGACCTTGCATCTGGCAAGTTCTGCTGAGAGACTCCAAAGCAGCTCCTTTCTTTTGACCAGAAGAGTGGATATAAAACCCTTTCTGTGACTTGCCAAATGTACACAAATAAATTTGAGATGCCAATTTCTATTTGAGTCTGTGGTAGCAGGTTGTACTTTTCCTCTTGAGTATCATTAATTAACTCTTCATGAGTGCTACATTACATCTTTCATTGCTAATGTCTAGTTGACCCGTGAAGTGTTGTTGTACTTCCATTTGAATTGTTGGGAGGTTGTCTTCTCTAGCAGCTGCGGCTTTACAGAAGGATACTCAGTATATGTCATGTTTCTGGCCAGCTACACAAAGCAAATCCTGCTTTTTTATATTTGATCCTCTGAGCACATTGGACATATCTATATGGCTGGCACCAGACTCTTGCAATCCTGCAGAAGCCAGCTGGATGTGAAGGAGGACTTGACTGGAAGCTATGTGATTGTCCTAGAGTGGCACAGCACAATACATGTATTAGCAAGGGGACCTCCATGCTAATACAGCTTTGTATTCAGCCAGCCCTGGGTGTAAGCAGAGTCTGTTTGCACCTGCCTGCATATGTATCACTGCTGTGTCCAACAGACTGTGTAGAACTGCCAGTTCTGGTCACCTAAAAATAAATTTTCAAATTACAGCGAAAAGAAATAGTTGTACCATTGCAGAATACAAGGAGAGTGGAAAAAGAATGCTGCTGGAAAGGGAAAAGAAGTTTTTCTTTTACACCAAACTATTTCCTTCAAAATGCCAGAGCACACAAAACTGGATTTGGCAGGAGCCTCTTCCACGCAGCAGTTCTCTGTTGGATGCTATGGGGAAAGTGGCTTTGGAACTGTATGAGTGAGGAGACTGGAAATCCTATTGTGTGTGCTTATGATTTTGAGCAGAAGTTCTTCCTTCTGAACTGCAAAATATGGTCAGGTTTGTAACAAATATGCATAACCAATTATGGAGTATACTATGAAGCCGTGGTTCCAGAGAGAACAGCTTTGGTGTCTGTTACAATGCGTTCCTAGAACTTCACTTGGTGATTGAGTGATTTTAAAGAAAGAGAAAGATAAATCCTTCCACACCCATTGGAAAAGCAGATATTTTCCTTTTAGCAGAGAACATCTGTTGTAGATAAACTTATATATGAGATACTTTTTTTCTGAGAAATCAGAGCTACTGCATTTTTACAAACTGTAAAGACTGAAGAGATGACAAGAGTCCTTATGTAATAAAGGTGCCCTTCTATATAGAAAATAAATGCTTCCTTTGTATTAAGAGAGATTTTACCTTAGCCCCATATGTTAAACTAAAATGAAGTTGCTGTATCCAGAATCTGATTCACATAAATTTAAAGGAAAAAAAGAGAGGAAAAAACCCCAAAACAACAACAAAAAAAGACTCCACAGCCTCATTCCCATGAAGAACTCTAGAGCTGTTGTCTTTCCTCATTTTAAAGAGATGTAGTTTGTGTTAGTATTCTGGAAATGTAAATATATCAAAAGCCCAGCTTTACATGGTAGATAATGTGAAAAGCTCAATATTTGTGTAAGTAACATTAGGTAGTATTGGTCTTTGTCTCCTAAAAAAGCTGGTCCAGATAATAGTATAAGAGACACCTTCTTTAGCACAAAAGCTGACTCATGCTTTTAATTACTGATTCAGCTGAACAGGTTCTGCTTACAGCACACGAACAGCCCCATAGAAGTGCACAGACTGCTCACATGGTTCAGAAAACAATTAGCTTTGTGGCTAGTATGATGGGGCTTTTTTTCCCCTCCAAAAAGATCAAGAGTCATAGAAGACAGTTTAATTTAAAAACATCTTTAAAAGATATTTTGTCATCTACTGATAGAAACAATAATTGGGGGCTGATTTGTGGCAGTGGGCACCTCCAAATGTTTTAGGAGTAGTGTCTGCTATTACATCAAACAGAGGTTTTTTAAAAGACAAATTTTGGGACTTGGAAGTAAATTTGATGAAAATTGCTTTTTAAAAAGATGTCAAGCTAATTGATCCTGAAAGCTATTTTTACTTGTCCTAGCTATTGCAGTTACATACATGAGTATAGTTTATATTTAAAAAAAAACATAGAGGATCAGAAAACACTATAAATGTGCCTTGATTGAAGACCAGTCACAGTTTTGATACTTGTGACGTTTACTACAGCTATGTGTTTTGTGCTACCCAACTTAATTCAGTAGAGTATAGATTTACCCAAAGTAGTTATTGATTAAAAAAGAAAAAAAAAAGTGTCCAAATTGTGTAGTGCTGGTACAACTACATACCTAGTTCAGTCTATTACCTTCCAGTTCATGTCTGAACAATTTTTACCCTGTCATGGATTAGTTAAAGCTTCCTAATTAGCCTAAGGGAAATGTAAAACACTGATGCAGAGTGCTTCTAAGGCAATGTTAAAAATGTTTTACTTTGAAAAAGCAGCGGAAGCAGTTATATGCAAGATTTGATTGGGTATATGTAAATGGAGATAAAATTGATATGCACTTTTCATTCAAAAATACTTTTGTTGGAAAAACTTTAATATGTTTTTCCCTGAAACCCTTTTTCTTCTAAATGCTATTGTGAAAGGCAGGGAATTTTTTGGCTCAGTTTCACATTCTCCATTTTCCTTCAGAAAAAAACAAATTAAATTTTGCATGTATGTGTGTGTGTGTGTATGTGTATTTATAGTGAGAGAGAGAAAGGAGGGCAACCTTCAACCTGGCAAAGGTGACAGAAGAGTAAAAAATATTTTCCCATTGCTAATTTAGCCATTCCAACTTATGGTCAACTCGAGTTCTAAATTTCTCTTTCCAAACTGGCCTTTTCCAGTTAAACACAACATGTTTACTTTGGCTGCAGGACCTTTAGGCAGACATGGTATGAGAGGCAGACAGTGCCAAGTTAGTTGAAAGGTCTATTAAAACATTTGAAAGTGGCCACAGAGGAACAATGCTACTTATTGATTTGAACTTTAAGTATTAAAGTATGGAACTGCTTTCTGTGGTGGTAAAGAAAGCATGCTTTTTCCTAGTCAAGAATGCAATTTAGCATTGTCAGATGGCTGTTGATTATCTGTAGACTTAAATCATCATCTTCTTGTCCACTTCTATAGGTCTATTTTGTTTATTTGGTAGTTAAAAAAAAAAAAAAGAGTAAAATTCATATTATTGCTGAGGATGGAGAAAATGTTGACATTATTAACAGTGATTGGAGTTTAGCCTAGGAGGATACTGGTTTTTCTGAAGCCGGAATGCAGTTTTTCTTTTGTTTGGCTGAGGACTGAGTCCACAAATCTTGCAGGTCAACTGATCTGCAAATAGCTTTTAATTCGTAATGCTTAATGCATAAATTGGTATTTTTTTCATTGCATTTTCAGTTTCAACTTAGATGTTAAAAAATGATGTGATGAAATACAGAAAAGTATGATTTCCAGAAGGTATGTCATAAAAAGAAACAAGGAATTGTGTCTAAAATTGAGTAACAGGGTTGCGCAATTTATCCTTCCTTAACAGATCTTTGTCACCATTATGATGTACCTTTCATCTCTTGATAATCTTTTTTCCTTCTGGTTTTCCTAATTTTGTTCAGATTACAATTTTTGTTATCAGCAACCGAGTTTATTATGGCCTTTTTTGAAATCTACTTTTGTTTTTCTCATTTCCTATATGTACTAATATTTCTATAAGATATCGCATAATTACATTCATATTGCATTGTCTGTTCCTATATGCTGAAGTTAAAAATGGAAACAAGGCATATCTCATCCATTTGGCTACACTGAACTAAATGAAAATAGCACTTTATTAGATTTGTTTGTTGAGCGCTTTTTTGTTCATCCCTACCTTCCGTTTGTCTTAATTGTCAAAGGTTTATATGTAATGGACAAGAGACATTACATTTTGATGAAAGCACAGGCATTTACCCTTTTCCAGAACTGGAAGAGAAAGGTGGTTGTGAGAGATAATAACGTGTGTAAAATTTTGATTTAAGATGGTTCATCATCACAATAAAATGTTTCTGCATGGCTTTTTGAACACCGTATGTCCAATTCCTTATTTCAATAGCACAAAGGAACTGCACAAAGGTATGTAGTAAACCAAGGTCTCCCTGGTTAAAAAGAGTTTTTTGCTTATGGCAACAACACCCTAGACATCATATCAAAGCAACTTCAGCACTGTCCAGCAGCTTTCATATATTCATATTCAACGTACAAATTATTCCTTATACTCCTTTGCATTATGCTTTCTCATTATAGTAAGAGAAATAAGCAGAGAAGACCTGTCAGCACAGAAGAC
Source organism: Anabacerthia variegaticeps (assembly GCA_035583185.1). Taxonomy (NCBI): domain Eukaryota; kingdom Metazoa; phylum Chordata; class Aves; order Passeriformes; family Furnariidae; genus Anabacerthia; species Anabacerthia variegaticeps. The sequence continues at coordinate 65,991,282 of JAWWEW010000112.1, read as the reverse complement.
ACAGGGTTTATCTTCGTGTTTCCAGACTAGAAATCTTTCTTAAAGGAAAAAGTTTTTGTAAAGAACAATAATAATACATACCTGAGTGCTAAAAGTATTCTAATATTTCTATTTAAACCAAAAGTGCCTCTAAGCAAATCCCACAGACATGACATTATGATTATCTTTAATAATTCAGCCTACAATTTCATATGTGTTTTTACTACAAGAGTTTAAGTGTTCCATCTAGCACACACAAAGTCATCTACATGGGACGGAGAGCCTGTATGTAGAAAATTCGTTTTTATTTTTATTTATGCCTGTTTTTGTGAGTAGTACTAGCCTAGCCCCTAGGAAAGGGGGCTCACACTTTCAATTGTAGGAGTGTAATTTGTTTCACCAAAAAAAAAAAAAAAAAAAAAAAAAGGGTACAAAGGAGGTAATATCTTCAGCATATGTGGCATTTGCAAGTAACTTTCCATATTTTAAAAGTGTTCCATCTCTTTTTCTTTGTAATATAATGCTGCTTCCTAATTTAATAACTTTCAAGATAATCTTTGGCCTAAGAAATTACTGGAATAAACGTAAGAAAACTAATGCTAAGAGACATTAGCAAAAGTTAACCTTAGCATCTAAACCGCCAAGAAAAGAGCTTGCTTCCAATTTTGACATCTGTCTCTTATTTTTTTAACAATGGCTTTAAGTCATTTCACAGCTGTTAAACAACATTTTTATCAAGTCCATGTTTTTATATCTCCTAAATTTTATCCCCGACATTTCTGCAATATATGTACTTCTTTCTTACTTGGTAACCCTATTTTTTACACCCCATAAGTGTCAGAACCATTGGAATGGGTTATATATGTTTCCAAGGGTGGATACTTAGATGTTCATGTTTTATGTGTAATATGTGTTATTGTAGTATGTTAATTGAAAGTAATTTGGAGGCAGAAGGGTAAGGCAGCAGCCTGTGGATAAAGTCCAAATCACAATGCTGATTGTCATCCCCCTGTTTCTGTGCCTTATCTCTGTAACATGCCATGAATTACCTTGCATCAAGACAGCATTATGTGTTTATGTGCTTAGTAGTCTATGGTAAATGTGAAATTATGAGCATAACTGAGTAGAGTCTTTATCAGTATAGGCTAAGCTGAGCCCATCTAGTGTAGTGCTTGCCACGAAAAGGTCTGCTTCTCTGTCCTAGCTCTATCCTCTACTCCCCCGCCTGTACTCTCCTTAATGCCTTCTACCATGTGTGGCTTTTGGCAGGTTTTTCTGGTGTCTGCTTTAGCTGAGATAGCTAAAACTAATCAAACCTATTTACTGGTTTAGTTTTCTTCCATTTTAGAAAATTAAAGGAGCATTACAGGGATGCTTCATGAACATTGGTTTGAAAGAGTGAGCAGAGAAGGAACAGGTCCATAAATCACTTGGCATGTCCCATAGCCCATATTTTTAATTCAGATGTTTGACTTTAGCCATGAACACTTTTTTTTCCTTTTTTTTAAACCCGCACCCTCCATATGAAACAGAGCCTTTTGTTCCCTTTTGTGCTTAGAAGTAAAGTGAAGTCCTGAAAATGAGCTGTGTTGCAATTTTATACCCTTGAAAGGTTGTTTATATCAGTGCACTCTAGATATTTGAAATCCTTTTGTATTAATAGTTTGAGACATCTTGAGTTAAAATGTGATGTTCTGCAGGAAATCAAACCAGACTAGGTTCAGATTTGTGATAACCAGTTAATGTCAAACTGTTTCATACCAGAAGACAAGACTGGAGAGAAGCATATGTTGTAGGAAGGGGTCCCATGCTTGGCTGGTCTGGTTTCTCTTTTCCCCTTGGTAATATCCATGATTACCTACAGCCACCACAGTAGCATCTGAACAAATCAGATATCAGTGTAGACATGCAGGAGTCTGGGATGTGATCATATTGCTGCTCATGCCCACAGATTCATCAGAGCTACTGTCAGGAAGCTGCAGGTGGACCAGACTGGTTGTGGTTCACTGAATCCAGCCGCACAGTGGCCAAGCATCAAGGCTGAACTTTTCCTGTATGTGGCTCGTGCCACAGCAGGGGAGCAGTCTGTAGTCTGTAATTTTTACAGAGAGCTATTTCCTACTTAAATCACTTTTCTAAGCCTGTCAGAAGAACTTATTAATCTGAATAGAATGTGAATAAAAGCAGGAAACTTCCATGAGTTCAAAAGCAACTGTACAGACTTTTATATAGAACTTTCATGCAAAAGAAAACATATGTACTATTTCACATCATTCTGTGAACTCTAGTTTTTGTGTTGAAATAGTACTGATAGATGTAGATGAAAGATGAGAGTATAATAGGCATTTGTTACAATAAATAGCAAATAAAGTTTTACCTCTCGCTACTATTTGGTGTATTCTGCATGTTTTTTAAGATCTATGTCATACATAATGAAGTTAAATTTATTATTCTGGATCCCTCACCTTTTCAGGGTATTTAGTTCCTGTATTTAAACTCATTACATTCGCTTTACTTCAGTTGTTACCATTTTCCATGCCTGTCCTCAACAAAGATAGTCTGTGTAGTCCCAAGGGAAATGGAATGAGGTCACTTTATGGAAATGTTTGTCATATAAGAAACATTATAAAAGGAGGGTAAAAATGGACCATGAAAGTTAGAGAAAGAAAATTGTTAGCTATTGGCAATAGCTGAGAGTAGAAGGAAGTGTGGCATCAGGAAAGTGTGCAAGAGAAAAAGAGGGTTGAAGTGGAAAGCTGGAAATGAGTTCACATACCCATCAACAGTGCAAGGTCAACACCCATGTTTTCACTGTTTGTGTTTTAAACAATGATGCTGTAGATGCTCCTACAAAGAACCTGTTGGAATGCAGTGAGGTACTTTGTTAAGTAAATGTCCCTGCAGCCAAGTGTGCTGTCTTAGAGTAGCCCTGAGCAGATGCTTAGAGAAGAGGAGGAACAGGGTAGACATCCTAAAAGATGAAAAGGTCAAAAGGCTGTCCAATTTGGTTTTAATTTCCTGTTCGAATACTTAGAGATGACAGTATTTATGTGTTTTAGTACACCTATAATGCTTTTCATTTCCTTATAAAAATTTAGTTTCTTGCTATGTCTTGATTTTTTTAGGAAAAAAAGCTTTAAAGGTAGTTTTAGATATTTTCTCCTCTGAGCATTTTTCATGTCTTAGATTTTGAACATGGGGACACTTTTTCTACAAGAAAAGCAAACCAGCTTAACATCAATATTATGTCTTTTGGTTTGCATCTTTTTGAAAGGAATCTGATACTTGGGTAACTGAAGTGCTGATATGCTAATAAGGATGTAATAGTCTTGTTTGAGCTACGTAGATTATACTTAGACAACCTTGACCCAATGGCTTGTTGGTTTCTCTGTCTCATAAAATGGGATCTGATTCCTATGTACTGTTCATTTTGAGAACAGAATAATTTATCAATCTTTGTATTCATCCAGACCATGGTGTAAGAGCACCTGCTAGTTGCTGTGTGTTATATTTGCACATATACTGTCATCCACAGAGTGACCTTGCAGAGGATTACAATGCTTCTTTAATGACACCTGTCAGGGTGGCTGTCCTAAAAATAACCCGATAATGCTACTAAAGGTAATGCTCCAACAGCTGAGTGGATGCTCCCCCTTCCCCTCCCCCTACTCCACGTGGTTTCCAAGATGTCCCAAGGCACCAGGACAGGAAATAGAGAGTTTATTCCCAGGGTGAGGGTTTTTATGGGGCTTCAGAGGAAGTGAAGTCACACCAATGAAAACCAAGGGTTTACTGCAAATAGGGAAGGGGTTACCAACAGGCCAATGAGGGGGCTTTTCACATAACCTGCCCAGATCCTTTCTTGAATTCTAATAAGGGTGTTCCCAGGGGTTTTTAGGAACAAGAAGGTAACACAGACTCCATTTTACAACCAAGTGAAAGCATGCTTTCAAAGTGTTATGGTCAGTTTTCTCCTCTTCTTCAGAGGCTCATTGCTACCTAATGCCTCAAGCACATGGACTGGAACTACAGCCTACTGCACGTACAAACACCAACCTGTCATCTAAAATACAAGTGAGTCACATTGTGCTCATTTTGGTTCTGACTGTTGAAGAGTTGATCACGGCATGCAGTTTTGCTCTCTGTGGCCTATTCTGTTGTTGAAAGAATCCCATGTGTAGTCTTTTTCCTTTCACCTCTTTGCCACAGTATGGGGGGTGACAACCTCTATTATTCAAAGAATTTGTGTATCCTTTGATGCCGAGATAGGGGACTGTGAGCAGTGGCACTTGTGAAACATTGCCCCCAAAAATTGCTACCTACTGATATCCTGAGACTTAAGTAGATTATGTCCTAATGGATTGCTTATTACAGGCTTAAAGCTTGTCCTTGCAAAAGACGGACGTTCTTAGTTTAAGATCTAGATGTTTCCCCCAACATTGTCATTACTCTACTTTTTTCCTTGGTGTAATTGCTGAGTAGAGTTCTTTGGGTTTGATTTTTTTATACCACTCTCTTCTGAAGCAAGTATCAGTGGTGGCTTCTATGGTCTATACAAATATTAAGTGTTAGAGAAAGATAAACACTGAGCTAGAAGAAGATAACCTTAGTATGATTTAGCCAAATACTTGTTCCTCTATTTCATATTCAAGAATTATTTTCAGTAGATTTATTCTTTATCTGAATTGTGTGGTATTTGTCTTTTCCCGTGTTTCACAAAAAATAATTGGTGATTTTACCATTGTTAGGGTGGAGTTGTCTCCCAAACACCACTACCACAATTTACATGGCTGATTTTTCCATGAAAGACCTTAAGTGTGTTTTCATATTTATTCTTGACTGAACTCTGTTCACTGATTTCTTTCTTTAATGTAAAGTGAAATTGTATAACATCCCTGTTGCTGGGATGTGTGTGTGTGGTACCCATCGTGATGTGATCCAGAGACAAGTTACCTGTGACGGTGCTTCCTCTCTGGTAGTAAAGTGGAGGACTCTATCACAGCTGATGTGGACCAGCCATGCCACCCAGACTGAGAGGAAGCAGATATTACTGCAGATTGTAAATATAAGGTACTGCTGTAGTATTTGCTAGTTGAATTATTTTTGCTTTCTATAACAATTTTTCAGGCTGTGGTTACTTTTTCAGTCATGTCACTTCTCCTACCCCTACGGTCAAAGCACACAAAAAGTGCTCTGGTGAAAGGAATGACATTTGTCATTCAAGAGGAATAGTACTTACAAAAGGTTGGGAAGTAACCTTTCCCAGAACTGTGTAGTGCGTGAACATCAGTGAACTATTTAAAATGAAAATGAAATGTATGGATAGAGTAATTAAGCTTAATTCAAGGCAATGAGTGCTTTAAGATTACAAAAAGCTGAAGAAAAATAACTTACCAGTCAATGAGGAAAGTAATCATAGACTCATATAGATTATCTGAATTGGTTCAGTGAGCAACTAACCCTTCTCCACAAATAAAAACTGATGTTACATTTAAAAACGTGTTTGGCTGCTTAATATGCAAAAATGTGTTCAAAAGTAAGTGCTTTTAAATTCTTAATGCTATTGGAAGACAATACCAATTTAGGCATAAAAGAAGGATGTTTTCTTTCAAGTGGTGTCCAGCGTTCTCTGATTTGAATACTGCTTCTGTGGATATGGTCTGTGAGGATAACTATGGCAGTAGGTCTCACAGTCAATGCGCAGATCTTTGCAGGTGGTGACTACCTGCAGCAGACCTCTCAGATACTCCACCTCACAGCAGAGTTCCTAAGAACAAGCAGGGATGCAAGATGACCCGATTGAGTAGACCTCCTTAAAGAGGTGATGAGCCACTGCAGAAGTTTTATTATCAATATGACGAAATAACTGGATAAAAGACTATTAATTGGCTTTTCTGAAGCACAAGTGTTAATATTCAGTCTTGAGCCATGAATCAGCCCAACTAAAGTTCGGGACATGCCTGACTTTAGCACTGCTGATCACTCTCTAAAAGTTTCTTCAGTGTTTTTATTTTGTTTTACAGAAGTGGAAACACAAAAAGTAGTGAGCATACTGAGCAATATTGAGTAATCCCAATGTCATAAGCTACAAGGCTAGCCTGCTGAAAGATGGGGTTTGATATGTGCAGATTTCAAGTGCAGTGTGGAGTTGGAAGGAGTGGATCAGGAAAAGAATAATGTTGGGAGAGGACTTGGATGCCACAAGCTTCCAGAGGAGACAATCTGACAGTAACACCTCAGGGGAGGTGCAGACGACATTAGGAAATATTTATTTACCAAGAATTTAGTCAAGTACTGGAATAAGCTTCTTATAAAGGTGGTTGGTGTCCCAAACCAGTCAGTTTTTGAGAGGCATGTGGACAATGCCCTTAATAACATAGTTTAACTTTTGTTCTGGTCTGAAGTGATAAAGCAGTTGGACTAGATGTTCATTGTAAGCCCCTTCCAGTTGAACTAGTGTAGTGTAGTCTAGGCTATTCTCTTCTATTCCAAAGGGACTGAAAAGTAATTGGTTGTAGAGCGGGGTAAAGCAAGAGGTTTTGGGAGAGCATTAGGAGAGTGGAACTTTTGGAGGCAAAGCATTGGCACTCTGGAATAGGAAAGATTAGATCTTGGAGGAACTGGGACTAAAGAAGTGAAACCAGAGGCTTTAGGGGAGAGGAATTTAGGAAGACAGGAGAGATGGGAGGCTCTGCAAAAAAATGAGTCAACATGAGCTTCTACTGCCAGAGGCCATTTCCCTCTCCCAGATATATGCATGGATTTGAAATATATTTGCCCTGACTTTTTGCCTTCATAAAGCCTTGTGTTTCAAATTTCAGGGACTTCTTCAAACAAACACAAAACAGCATTAAGATTCTAATTTTCCTTAAATTGCAAAGTTAACAAACCAACCCAGCATTCGTATTCTGTCCTTGATTGTCTGATTCCCCATTCCTCCTATGTAGGAAGTCTGCGGAGCATAACTGAGAGCTGTAGCTGTGACAGCTTTTATGCTTTTACAGATATGTTTTGGGGCATGATGATTTGTGTGTGTCCTGGTGTGTAAGTTCCTGCACGAGGCTAAGATGCATCTCAGAACCTCTGCTAACGAAAGCTGTAGTAGATCTGAGTCAAATACGTTTAAGTAAATGCACTAGAGATACAGTGTATATGATATATGTATAATATATATATTATAATAATATGTATATGGCAAAAAATACAATCATCTGCAAGGTGATTAGGTGTGAAACACGCTGGTCAGTATTGAGCAAGCTAATGAGTACTTTTGAGTTATCACCGTGCATTATTTAATTTCAGGGTTGAAGAAGGTGTTTGGCAAAGATAAGCTCATACTTGCACTTTAAAATACAAGATAAGGCACAGAAGTTCTATTGGTGGCTTCCTACGCCATATCTGGGCCCTCCTCTATTAATGCACATCAGAGTAACCCTGCTACAAGGATTGTTCACTTTATTGAGATGAGTGCTTTGAAAATGTTTCAGCTTCTTAGTCTAGCTGCGTTCACAGAGTGCAGCTATAATAGCTGGCATGGTGAGGGTCATCTGGAATCCACATTCAAAGTTAATTTTTGTCAGCTTTCAGATCTTAAACTTTTAACTAAAATAAGGCAAGCACCACAACTGGCTGCTGAGGAGCCTAAGTTCAAAGCAGGATTATGGAGTAAAATTTGTTCATTAAACATTACTATGTAGACAGTGAAAAATACCTGATGCATTTTCTCCCCTTTCACCTAAAACCAGGCAAATTCTTTAAAAGGAAATCTTGGAAGGTAGGGGGAAAAAAGAACTTTTATGCAAGGTAGCTTTTGAAATCTTGTTTACAGGAAAAAAAGAAATTAGAGTTTTCAATGCAGCCTCAGTTTTAAAATTGTGAGAAGCTGCTTCCCTCCAAAAAAGATGATCATTTTTGAAACCCTATTTTCACACTTTTTAATGTAAATACACTTCCAGTGTATTTAACCAAGAAAACCAGGCATCAAAACACATTAAAGAATGCTAAGTATTCATTTTCAATTTAATTTTTCAGCACCTTTGTGCAACTCACACATTTTTTTGAAGCTCAAGCAGTTTTTCCTACTGCTATTGCATTATAAGGCTGCTCTGGAATAATTTAAACTGAAGTCTTTTGAATACACAGGAAATATTGATTGTTAGTTATTCTTTAGGTGATCAGGCCAGTAAAAATCTAACATGATTAATCTGGGAGCCAAGTAGTATTCATTTCAATAGGCTTAACAAGTAGGGCAAAACACCTATTCAAAATGCATCCGTTTGGAAATGCAAGTGAATTATGGCAGAAATAGTTTTCTGATTGTGTATGTTGCATGAAGGAATATTGAAAGCATTTTTAGGCATAGCTAAATCATTCTGCAGTTCAAGCACTGAATTTCACATGAGTGGAATATTTAGTGCTGTTTTAACATTTTATATCGTTTCCCACGACTTGAATGGAATGCCTTTTTCCGATTTGTAATAGTGTTTATTACTCAATTATTCAACACTTGCTAGTATAATCATAAAATATAAGCAAAAATTATCATATTTTGTGAGGCATCTATAATCAACATATTTTTCTTTTTAGAAAACACTATGTTGGATTTTTTCCTTTAAAAACACTATGGTTGAGGGAGAGTTGTAGTTGCTATGTATTTAGTCATCGATCTAGTTCCTTTTGAGTGTCCAGATACAGGAATTGGTGTTTGTCCTACCTTTTAGTTGAATGAAAGCTGTCCCTCGATAGAGGGAGTGTCTGCTTGCCAGCTGTCACCGAAAATCCCTGCTTTCTTAACTCAGATGTGCTCCTCTTGCAGCAGGCATGATTCAAAGGAGTGTTCAGCATGCATTTCAAAAGAGCTAGAAGGAGGCAGCCCTCTCATTCAAAAACCGTTTTTTGGTGGCTTTTGGACTTTTTAACTTATTGAAAAGCTGAGCTGAATCATATGTTGGCTACTGACTGACTGATTCAGTTCCAGGAGAGAATAATTTTTTGTTTCCCAGCAGAAAATGACTCCATATGAGAGGTGGAAGGGGGTTGGGGCTTCTCACTTGTTTAACCTCCGTGTTCTTACTTTTCAGAGTTAAAAAGGAGCGTGAAATTCATTTGACATGTCTGTCTAATGGGATGGGCTTTTTTGGAGAGTAGAGAACAAATTCTTGAATGTTCTGTAACCAATAAAAATTGCTTCTTAGGAGAAAAAGTTACAGCATTTTCCTGTGTGTGTTACTCTATCCATATTCTTATAGCAAAACTCAGATTTCAGAAAGGGGGGACAAGCTTCCTAAAAGATCTTACACAAATGCTTTCATGTCTTTCATCCATTTTTCTACTTCTTGGTGTAAAGGTCAGACAGCAATGCCAGTGACTTTTTTCCGTATTAAGGAATGAGAGGTGAGTCTTAAGTATTAGCGTTTCCTGGAATGCAAGAGAGTAATCTCAAATCAGGATCTTTTCCTCGTTTTTATTACCACTTCTGAATCTATCAATCCAAGTACTGGAGGTGGGAATGCCAGTATTAGGACGTTGCTGCTCTGGAGGCAGCGATCCCATTCATTTCTATGGCATTTTTTAGTATGACTTCAGCAAAGACAAGCTTTTCCCTGAACTGCAGAACTTCTCTGCATTTAAAGCCACAAGGCTGTCACAAGTCACGCCTCTTTCCAGATGATCATTCATTTTTTGTCATCATTTGGGAACCAAGTGCTTGACATGCAGAAGGGTGGAGCAGAAGTAGTACACGTGAATGGGATTCCTGTTTATAAATAAGTTTGTAAAAAAAGAAAAAGTGTCAAGCAAAGAGTCACTCAGAATTAGTAGATATACATGCCACAGAATCTCTCTGCTTCCGGCAATTGTGGGATGGAGATAAAAAAATACCAGTATCTCATAGGAATCTGGTGAAAGTTCATAAATGTTTGTAAAACTCTGGGATGCCCTGATGGATGGTAATGCTGACAGTCATAAGAAAACCAGTATCTGTAGATCTGTGTGCAAAGTATTTGCAAGCATGTAAAAAAACCCATAAAAATACAGTAGTGAGCCTGACATATTAAGAGGAGAAAAATTGAACTACATGTTTATAAAGTAAAAGGAACATAAGATTATTTTTCTGGACCTTCAGCCTCAGCTGTTTGCTTCATTTAATGGATGCAGGTCTTTATTTTTATGATAGATCTTAAAATGACATTTCCTGTCCTGTATTTGTTTGGCTTGTCCTTTAACAGGTGTCTGAACGTACATCCCTCTGAATTAACAATTTAGGACAATTTTAGTATCTATAGTCTAGAATGGTAAGTGCTACAGGAATATTGAGAAAGATAGGAATTAGCAGCAGGTCAACTATTGATTTCCATAAAATGGTTTGTGATATATGGTCCCGTATCCAGTCTGTCCATTCCAAATTTTTTTTATTTTGAATGCATTTTTACTTGGCCTTTCATCCAGCACTGCTGGGTGGTTAATATGGCTTGGATGAGGACAGGATAAACCATCATTTTTTTGCAGTAAATCACTGCTTCTTCCTGTCTCCCTTCTTGTTTTCCTAGTCCCGCTGTCTTATATCAGTTTCTTGTTCTGTGCAAGATTTGTCATTTCTTGGGAGACTTCTCTTTCTCTCCAGAATACCCAGGTAGCTGAGAACTGAGAAGCTCATTGCTTTCAGCTGTTGCTGCTTCTCTCCTTGGGGGAAGAACTTGCAAACGAGGCCCTCTTCACGTTAAGGAGACTTGGAAAAAGTTGCATTGAGTTTCTAGGCACGAATAATGAGTTATGTAATCCTGCTGGCACAGCAACAGTACATGGGAATAGAAAATGCATAGGAGGGATGGAATCTTTGAAGAATTTTACTACCTAAATCTATAATGCAAATTTCAGAAGTGCGTATTTTAGATTGTTGCTGAAGTGTAAAACCAGAGCCCTTTAACACCAGGAGACAGTATGTGCTGTTATATAAATTTCAAGGACTTGTATTATAAAATGATTTTTAGGTGCTGGTGGTCAGTCTTGCTGCACATGTTATTATGAGTATATAAGACAACTTGTTCTTTGCATTTATGGCAGTAACCAAACTATTTTCCCAAAACTCTCTACCAATATGTATTTTTTTTTTCAAAAGATAAAGAAATTTATCGTGATGTAGTCATCAGGTGTGGAAAATCCTGACTCACTGGTAGAAGTTTAGGAGTCATGCAGTTTAGGAGTGGAAATGCCAAACCACCTTAGCTTGTAGGTACGGTGCTTTATCTGTAGATTTGTTCTTTTCATGCATTTCACACAGCAAAGGAAATCCTTGAACAAATATTTTTGATCCTATTTACAAATCTTGTTCTGAATATAAACCAGACCTGGGTTCTTGGCTTAAATTACTTGTCAATGTAGTACCTGTAATACAAGAAAAGACTTCCAAAATCAGATCATTGATATAAACAGATTTCAATGCATTAGATCCTGCATACAGCAAAATTTATTATAGCAATCACAGCTACATAACTTCTTAATAATTTTTTATATTAAATCAAATCATGTTGTCATGAACACTGTAGTAGTAGCATATTTCTTTTCTTAGTCCATACTCTACTTGACATTTAACCATATTTTTTTTCCTTTAATTTCTGTATATCATTAGACCTTTTGATCTACATGGAATAGTGCCATAAAACAAAACACACACACAGAGTCACTGTTCAGTTCTAATAGAACATTGTTTCTTTATTCCCAATAACTATTAGTAACCCTATTATAATGAGTTAAGTGGCTGTTAACTTTGTTTCTATAAAAGATATAAAGAGGTTGGATTCTGCTCCTCATTGTAGAATTCTGTGTAATGTCTGAGTCACATTGGTCTGCTTTGAACAGTGAATTTTGCATTCAAAATGAGATTAGTGTCATGGACAAAACAGACTCGAGGAAATTAGTTTAATTTATTACCAATCAAATCAGAGTACGGTAACAAGAAATAAAGCCAAATCTTAAGAGCACATTCCTGCCACTCCTCCCTTCTTCCTGGGCTCAGTTTCACTCCTGAATTCTCTGCCTCCTCCCCACCAGTAGCTCCTAGAGACTGAGAATCCGTGGTTGGTTCATCACACATTGTCTCTGCTGCTCCTTTGTTCTCAGAGGGAGGATTCCTCACACTCTTCACCTGCTCCAGTGTGAGGTCCCTCCCATGGTAGACAGTCCTCCGTGAACTCCAGCATGAGTCCTTCCTGTGGGCTGCAGCTCTTTCCAAACTGCTCCAGCGTGGGTCCCTTCCACAAGGTGCAGTCCTTCAAGAACAGGCTGCTCCGCTGTGGGTGCTCCATGGGGTCACAAGTCCTGCCAGCAAAATTGCTCCATCATGGGCTTCCCTCTTCAAAGGGCTACAGGTTCTGTCAAGAGCCTGCTCCAGGGTAGATTTCTCATGGGGTCACAACCTCCTTCAGGCATCCACCTGGTCCATGGGCTGCAGAGGGACAGCTGCCTCATCATGGTCTTCACGATGAGCTGCAGGGAAATCTCTGCTCCTGTGTCTCGAGCACCTCTTCCTTCTCCTTCTTCAATGACCTTGGAGTCTGCAGAGCTGTTGCTCTCACATATTCTCTGGTTGCAATTCTTGTTGCACAACAGTTTTTCCCCTTCTTAAATCTGTTATCCCTGAGGCACTGCCACCATCACTGATGAGCTCAGCCTTGGCCAACAGCGGGTCCATCTTGGAGCTGGCTGGCATTGGCTCCATCAGACACAAGGCAAGCTTCTAGCAGCATTTCAGAGAAGCCATCGCTGCAGCACCCTGCTACTGAAACCTTGCCACACAAATCAAATAGACAGTATAAAATACTTCAATTGACTTTTGAGATGTTTTGTTCTAGGTAGATTGGTTATTATTCTTTGTTAATTGTACTAAATTGCGTGTGACTGAATCCCGGTTTTCAATAATGTTAGTATATTTAGAGTTGAGGTGGGTTTTTTCCCTAGCTAAGCATGAGTACATAGGATCCAATTCTACTGTAGTGGAACAAACAAATCATCACAATCCATTGGATTTTAGTTGCTAAAGAGGAAGAACCTGAGGCCAGACACTTAACTGAAGTAGAAATTTTGCAGTGCTGTATCTTCTTTTAGCCACTGAGTATGTAATTCTGATGGAGGCAGAGAAGTGATCACTGAAGATCTTGCTCTGTTTAAACAGAATGTCTTTTGTTTCATGGTCCCCAGCTCATACCTTGTTTTCTGTGAAGTTTTTTGCACTGTTTCTGGAGGCAGAAAAATCACTATTAAAATTAAATCATCATGGAAAACAAACAGATAGTGGGCAAAAAATGGTGAAACTCATCTAAACAATGCAAATAGCAAAGTTTGTTTTCTAGATATGTTTTAATCTAGGTTGAGAGGAGGGTTTGTTTCTTTGGTTGGTTTTAATTTTTTCATGGTGCAAAGTCTTGAACTTCCCTACTGATCTGAAAGTTATTGAAGTTGCCTTGAGTCTTCAAAACTGAAGACCTTTGGAAAATTTTGAAGGAGTTTTACAAGCCCAGAAGTAATTAAGTTCCTAAAAAGCTTGGTTAGAATTGGTAACCAAAGGAAAGAAAGAGATCTGGTTATCTACCTCTTTATGTAAGCTCATTTGCTAACAGGCTGTAGGAAATCCACATAAGAGATGTTATGATCTTCAGCTAAAAGTCAGTCAGCCTGTGCAACAGGAACCCACAGGGTCATCAGGTGCCCTCATGCAAAATCCCACCATATGTATGGAGCAGGGTGGGGATATGCATGTGAGGGATACACATTTCATTCGAAATTGCAAAAAGATAGTTACTGAAACAAAATCAAGTTACAACGTTTATTTTGATATATTATTTCACTAACTATAGAATTGTATAAGAATTTGTGTATATCAGTAATGCTCAAGAAAAAAAAAAAGTGAAAAAAAAAGCTCTTTGATAAAAAAATCCATGTACTTGATCTCTCCAATTGAAAAGAAACTTTTAAAGAAATAGTGCATTTGAACATAGTTCAAGGGAAGACTCATTTATGTTGTTCAGGTCACTCTTTCTTTATTTATTTCTTAAAAAAACTAACTAAACAAACCACCAACTGAATGTTTGATATGATTAGATTAACATGCCCATGTAAAGAAAAATGTTAGGTTTGGATTCAGGCATCTGGTTCTGTTACTGTCATCAGAACTGACAAATCTGTTATTTCCTTTTGAAATTATGTATAACTATATGAAGGTATACTGGAAAAATATTCTAAGAGCTTGGAAGTTGTCTTTTTGGTATGTTAAAGTATAAAATAAATGTTTTCCGGGGCATTTCAGCCCATTTACAAATCATAGTTAGGAATTTAGCTTTTTGAATCTTCTTTCAAGTAAATACAAAGCTAGCAAGATTCTCCCAGCACACCTCTTCTCAGGCCCTGTACCATATAGTCTATTTCATAAACTGTCCAGCTCAATTAAAATTCTTCAGGTTTCTGGCCTTCACCTGCTCCTCTGGAAAGCAGTCCCATAACCTCACTGTTCTCATAGTTTAGAAAGTTTCCAGGCTAAATCTGTTTGTGGCAAGTTTCTAGCCTGTTGCAGTTTTGCTTTTTAAGATTAAATTGCCCTTCTCCCTTATGAGGTGGATGGGGTCTGATGATACAGTTTATTTAACTAATCATACAGTTCTTCCTTGCTCTTGCAGTGTTTTCATGCAAGACAAGGTGTGTTCTGAAAGACTCTTGCAGAATATGGACAGCCAGATATTGACTCAGATGAGATCTGACTAGTGTTTTTACACTTGTATTAACTTTGCTGCTTCAATTGAACTTACCCTGTATAGCGGGTCTGAAGAAGTTATTTGAGCTTTACAGAGTTCTAGGTCAGAAAAAAAGGCATGTTTTTCTCCTGCCTGATTTCTGGGTGATGAGCTACTGTAAAATAAATTTGCAATAGTCCCTGGGAAGATTTTTCACATCAAACTTAGAAGTCTAAAAGTTAGGCACCTAAGGAAGTCTTCCAAGACTCCTTTATGGATGACTATAGAAAGATGGAAGACTCTTCAAAGAATCTCCATTTATCCCATTCTAAAGTAGATAATATAAAATTATCAGGGGATTTGTTCACAGCTTTCTAGTTATTACACCAGGAGGCTCAACAGCTGTGAAGATAAAAAGTTTTTAGATGGATTGGATGAGATAAATTCCATCTTAACTGGGAAACATTGTACTTTGTATTTTCATCCCATGTTTACTATTCAAGTCCATTTTTTCCTTTGCATGGTGTTCTTCCGCCTTCATGCTGGCAGTGCTTCCCTTTCTTTTTTTTTCAGACTTCTTGTGTTCATTCCTATTTTAGGGATGAAATCACAAAAGTAGAATTGTAAACAAAATGAATGCCAAGACTGCTTCAGGAGAAGCCCCACTGTTGTAATCTGGTTTAGCCGAGATGTTCCCCTTTCAGCACAGTTCATTGGCACTTCCTCTGCAACAGTCACTTCAGTCAGCACCTTCATAGTCTTACTCTAACCTTCTTTTTTACCAGTTTATCAGGTAATCTCCATTGTGACACCTTACCAAATGTTCTGCTGAAGTTCAGATAAAATCTAATCTCTCTGTGCAGTTCTTTTGTCTGAAAAATCAGGTATCCTATCAAAGGAAAAAATCAGGCTAGTCTGACATGACCTACCTTTACTAAAGCCATGTTACATTTCACTCCATTTACCTTCAAGCCATTAATTATTCTTTCTTTCAAATTTTATAAGATTAACATAGAACCTGAGTTGTGAAAGGATACAGAGTTTTAAGTCTCTTTTTATTCTCTAATGTTGGCACAAATTGGTTAAGATTTGAGCACATTTTGTAGTAACATCTTCATTAATAATCTTTCTATTGGATCTGGTAGTATATAGCCATTTTTCGGAGTTCTGATGTGAAAGTGGACTTGTCAGTAGATTCAAGTGAATTAAGCTGTTTACACTTTGCTTGTCCCTTGATTATGATTGTGGACATATATTTATCTCACCACACTGACTTCACTGAAGACTTACATTTAATTTGGGGATCACATGATGATTTCTACTATGGTATTTCAACTTCTTTGATGAAGCTACTTTTTTTCCCCCAATAGATGAAAAAGTTGTTGGCATTTCCCTGAGCATCTTTTTTTTTCAAGGAGGAATTAATTTTGCCATTTAAAGTTTTGGGGTTTTTTTTAGCCTGTCATTTTAGGCTTTCTGTTTTTTCAAATACTGTTATTTTTCCATTTTGATCTGGAGACATGATGTAAAGGGATTTCCCTTTCCTTGAGAAGCAAGTTCCAATTAATACTTAAATACTGATATAAAGAAATTCAGGTGTACATCAGTGTGTTGGTCTTTTACCATTTTTATTTTTTCTCTGAGAGGACTAATATTTTCAAATAAATCTCAAGGGGGCTCTTGAAAAGGTGTTTTAAAGTATGTCCTCTCTGCAAAGTAGTTTATTTTACTGGCAAAATAAATAGCTCTGCACTTTTAATACTAAAATTAAGCTTACATTGCTTGCACGCTTTTAAGAGTTTCTGGTTAATCAAAGCTTGTTTTCAGTGACTCTTTTGAAGAAAGAAAAGGGCCTTGATATTATTGGCCAAACAACTTTTACAAAACACTTTGACAGGTATAAAATCACTATTTTAAGTCATTAGCAGTAGTAGACTAAAAGACATTTTGCAAAGAAAATGTAAGAAAACACTGCAGCAACATCACTTTGCTCAGTAACAATTACAGAATTATTGTACTTAAAGTTCGCCAGATGGATGTGGAAAGGAAAAAAGAGCAAATGCCTGTAGACACATGCCCCACAACAATGGATGTGGCTCTCCCATGACAGGGGTCCTTTTGCTGTCTATGTTTAGAAGTGCTTTGAGATGCCAACATGTTGAGACATTTGCTTTGCAGGAAAGGAGTAGTGCAATTGATTAGTACCATTTTGGACTGTAGCTACTTCGTTTGCTCCTTCATTTGTTCCTCTTAACTAACTGTACCATGATCCTAGCAACTTAATTCTATAAACAAGGGAGTACAATAGAGTTACAAAGAATATCACAACCAAATATTTTCTTGGCTGATATTTTTACTTTTGTATCAAGTGGAGATAAAGAGAATTATTTGCATAATTTGTTCAAATGTTTAGTCAATAAGGTTTTGGAAAGTTGCTAATGAAGTAGAGAAGCCAATATTTCCTTTTTCAAAGGTGAAAAGAGGCTGGTTTATGCTCCATTAGAAATATGCTGCACCAATTGCTTTATGCAAAAGGCTTTGCATGCCAATCAGAGATCAGCAGTTTCTTAATCAAGGTTATGGAATGAAGCAGAAACAGCTGTTACCTGCTGAGATATCCTGATGTTTAGGACCGGGATCAGCTGGTTACCCAGAAGGGTTTTTTTCATTCAGTTTTACCTACTCTAAAAGAGATTTGAATTTTATTTAAAAGATAGTTATTTGCAGAATTTGAATAAAGGGCACAGTTGCAAAGTTTAATGAGAAAAAATTAATGCAATTAAAGGGAGTAAGCCCACATAACTTTGCTTAGCATAAATATTAGTTCATAGGTTTCTTTTGTCTACATGCTCACTTCCACTGGATGTATTCAAGCTAAGATATCTCATTTTCCCCAGTTATGGAACACAGTCAAGATTTGGAGCATGTTCGTTTTGTCTACATAGTAATGTTCATCCTTCCTGAGGGGAGGAGGAGGAGGATGGAAAAGAAAATAATTCATATTCAGGCAGTCTTATGCCTTTAGTCCCTTGGTATTCATCAGTCCAGTGCATTCCTGCCTGATTATTGTTTGCTGTGTCCTGTTTTCGAGATTTTATTTTTAAGTAGCCCAAATGAACAAATGGCATCCTTCCAGTCAGACTGGCTTTCATGCATCTGAACGTTGGTCATCAACAGTTAGGCATCTGTTGTCTAGATTCCCTTTTTGAAAGGAAAGAAATGGGCATTTGTAAAGTGTGACTCACATGATCTATTTTAGACATCTGTGTACACTAGGGTGGGAAGAGCAGCATGCTAGAGACACCCGTTTGTCTCCACTGACTGTGAAAGAAGCCTTGCCATCCTGCACAGATTTAGGGATTGTCAACCTTAGGTGGGATGATTCTAATCCTCAAGGACTGTTCTTTTACTAGGCCAGGTTTTTACCAAATCAGTGATTCATGAATAAGTCCTCTTCTCATCTTGCAGAGCTGGGAAATTTCCATGTCCCAGAGAAAACTTCTCATTCTCCCTCTTTGCTTACCCAGAAATTATAGCATAGCCATACATTATGGAGCTGGGACTGTACATGTAACTCAGGGGAGAGCTCTTGTTCAGGACCAATCCAAGAAGTGACCCATCAGTCGCATTAGCTGCTTTGGGAGGTTCTGGTTCTTCTTCTCTGGGATAAAGGCAATGAAAATCTGCTCTGGGAGATCTGGGTGACAGACAGGAATTCCCAGCATTGCTCTTCTCTGTGATCTTCTATAGTTTCATGACTTTGCCGGCATTCTGTTTGCACCCGCAAATGGTCCTGCAGCAAAGGGAAACAAATTAGGATAATCGGTATGGAAACTCAAAGCAAAGCTTTCACAGAAACAGTGATTGCAGTAAGTAGGAACCATTGTAGATAATCCAAAACTGGTCTAATTGTGGACAACTGTAGAAGGGAGCGTTTAGAAACATCCGTAGTGTCTGAGTATGAGCATACACAAACACTTTCTTTTAAGTTGAACCTAAATGCATGTGCTCTCATGTTCAGTGATGAACTGATGCCTGATCCAGAACATCACACTAAATAAAGCACTGGCTTAGGGAAAAGCACCTTGCTGATAAGATTTCTCTCCAGAAACATCACCAGGTTAGCTTTGTCCCAGCAGGCTTCCTTTGAGGCTTCTGTCATTTCAGCTTTATAAAGTCTCAGGTATTTGATCTGCATTTAGCATAAAACCAGCACAAAATCATAATGTCAGTATAAAGAGCTTATTATAGTCTGCTTTGTGAAATGTGAAAGTAATGTGATTTTGTCCACATCTGACCTGGTGCAAAATTGAATTATATTGGGTGATCTGCTAGAGGACAGATCTGATAGAAATGGAATTTAGATTTTATCCTGTTATACTTCTGTGAACTTACCTGCCTATTCTAAGGAGAATAAAGAGAGAGTAATAATAGAGAAAGCACCTAGTAGAAGTATTAGGATGACAAAGGTGCTGATATTGCAATTGCAATAGTATTCTCTTCTCCTAAGAAAAGTGAGTAATGTTCTGGTTCCTGGAAGGAATAACAACAGGGGGACATTCTCATTGTAATTAAAAAAAACAAACCAAAACAAAACATTAATTTTAATAGAACAACAATGTTACTACTTGATTTATTCATTTTTATTTCTAGATTTCCAGTAGAAAAAGAATAAAGGAGAAGTAGAGATGCTGAGCTTTTAGTACCCCTTTGTGGCTCAAACAATATTCCATTTTTTTCCTGGTTTATATTCTATTAATTAAAAATAATTTATTTTTAATTAATTTTAATATTTTTTATATTTCATTAATAATCATTCTCAGTAATTTTCTCAAAATCCTAGCTATTTTTCTACATTACAAAGCACACTAGGGCTTTGGTTTCGAAAGCTAAAATACAGCAAGCTGTTAATGGAATTTATATTTGTGCTCCCAAGAGGTTTGAATGAAGTCTTGAGGGTAGCCACAATCCCTGGTGAGAATTCTCTTTCCTATTAAAGCTGACCTGGACAGGACTTGCTTTCATGCCACATTGAAATTGTCTGAAGAAAAGAATCTCTGTGGGAGACAACACACATTCTTGCTGTCTCCCTGCCTCTGAGCAGCCAGCAGAGCCACTGCATCTTAGTCATTAGCAGAGGAGAGAAGGAAACCAATACTTCCCAGTTCTGGAAAAGAAAACCACTCAAGGAAAAATATACTTACTAGGTTCCACAAACTAATAATGAAAGTCTGTTTGATGACTAACAACTTACTCCTGACCTCATGAACGGGAAAATATTTTCTGTTGTTCTTGGGTAAGTCTTGTCAGTGAATTGTTTCAGGATTTCTTGGGATGTTTGAAGTAACTTAAAATGTGACTTGTTTAGACTTTAAAACATGCATTTATTCAGTGCACTTCGGTTTGCTAATTATTCAGCCCGAGCAGAAGCAATTAGCTGCCAGCTTTCTGTGATGTTCCCTCTACAGAGGTAGCACTTGCATTACATTTTTGTTCTAAATCACCCACCTCTATCTGCCTCAGTCTCTCTGCATTAATAAAGTAGGAAAACTGGTTTGGAAAAGTTAGATGATATAAACAACTCCCCTCCTAAAAAAAAAAAAAGGAAAATAATATATTATTTCCATATATTTTTTATATCAATTAGATGCTTTAAGGTACATTTATTTTTGCATTTACCTAGCTTGAAGTTACTAAAACTGCTTTATAAGTCTAAAGTAGACATTTGCTAAATAAAAGTTTGCCTGCTAAATATAAACTTCCTTGCTAAATATAAACCTGAATTCTTACAGTCAAATGTGTAAAGTTATTTGAAATTGGATGTATAATTAGGATTTAAAAAAAAAAAAAAGAAAAAGAAAAAATACAGATGGCATACCATATCTAACTGTATGGGATCTGACTCTCTCTGTGGAGTGCCAGCTACCTTGTAACTGCTATCAGACTTTAGGAAAAAGAGATCACCTTCTCTCTAAAAAGAAGTTGAAAAAATCAGAGGATTTAGAAAAGGATTGGAGAGGAAGAGGAATCATAAGTTAGGTGTGCAGTTTAAGTAGGCTGAAAAAAATTGTAAATAATTTTCCATTTAAAGCAGGTGTTTGCTAAATATTAGTAATGGTGGTAACTGATTTTCTGACAAAACAACAAAAAAAATGACATATGATCATATGCTATTTTTGGAGAATTTTAAGTATCAAATAAATCTGTCAGGAAGCCAGGTAACTAACACAAAATTTTCACTCTGGTGACTTACATCAATCTTAGAAGGTGATTTGAACTGTCATGCTGGTAAATTTGAAAACAGTGTGAAATAAATCCAATCAACGGGCACATGGCATACATCCCCCTTCCAGAAAGAGAGCCATTTTGTGGCATTAATGTTTATTTCAGAGGCAAAGGCTGAAGGATACAAGCCAACTGCCTGCATGGAGAGAGAGAAACCAAAACCCAAAGGGAGAACACCACTGCTGAAATCCTTTAAGTCTCCTGTGCCTTTGCACCAACTATGCCTTATAGAGCTCTGAGCAAAACCAAACAGGAAAAAGTCTTAGACCCATTGCACTGCCAAATATTTTGTGGTCTCTGGGAGCTTGAGAGTTGAACTATGAGACCTGTGTGGTATGTGAAAGGGCTGGAAAGGTTTGTTTCAAGTTGGGAGGCGGTGACAGCACTGCTGGATCTCAGTAGCCTGCTGCGGTGCCAGACAGCCTCTTCCTTGGAGTTTAAAAAGGACAAGTAAAGTGATCCAACAGCTAGTAAGTTTATGCATCAAGGTGAGGTGAAGTACAAGCTCCCTGATTACAGTGACCTCTCTGCTTACCACAAGGAGGGGGAAACACTGGATGGAGTTTGCAGGATCAGAGTTACATTTCTTTCTTTCGAATACACCCTCCAATCTTCTAAAGCTCACTATTCTTCTATAGAGCTGGTATACCAATTTTGTGCTGGGGTTGTACAAATTGCATACCATTTTTCTGAGGAAAATATGCATTAGAAAAAGTTGTTTTGCAAGGCTGTCCCACCCAGAGGTGGCTGTCGTGATATCAGTGGCTTTTCTTTTGATGAGGGCTACTAACAGTGCTGGCCTGGAGCCCTCTCACCACAAGTTGCCAGTGTGTCACATCCATCACCAAACATAAGAGCTCCAGTCATACAAGGTAGACATCAATGATTCCAAGAAAAAGAGAACTCAAGTGGCTTCCCATAGAGACTAAGCACATATAACTTCACTGAATCTCTGGGGATGTGTGAGTTTGGTACAAAAAGGTACATCTAAAATGAAGGGCTGCTATGCTGTTTGTGGGAGCTGAAATAATGCAATGGTCACTGGGCTAGAAGAGCCATATATCCTTTTTACACGCTGTGAAGTAAAACTCAGCACTTCAAACCACTTATGAAAGCAAGTCTAAGAAGTTCAACACAGTGTTTCACAGCATACTATTACCTCTACAACAGACCTCCAAGTCAAAAAATAATGGGAAGGAGATAGTAGGATGTAATTTATGAAGAGAGTCCAAGAAAGCATGGATTGTGTTCCTTTAGGTTTCTTAAATCTCATTTCATGGTCTCCCTGATTTCTAAACAGCCATATGGGCAGTGTAGGGGTGATGTACCCTGAACAGAGAAATCAGGCAGTGAGAGATGAGGGATGACCATCTGAAGATCTCTGTCACAGAGGGCAGGCTTGGCAGGGTGTCACCTTCTCCAGGCATGCATCTTTCTCCTGTACTGCCCCAGTCAGGAGACCCTGCTTGCACCACAGCGGCCCTCTCCTTGACAGACACTGTGACAGTTTCCCTTTTTCAGCCTGTACTTTGGAAGCAGAAAAATACTTTTTGTCTAGGCATTAGAAATCCTCCTAATGCTGCCAGAAGGTGGTTAAGGGAAATAAAGTATTCTCTCTTGCTCTTTTTGTTAGACTTTTAACTAACTTCAATACATCTAGGAGGCATGCTGAGAAAGTACTGTCTTGTAGGCGTCATTTTTGCTTCCTCCTTGCACCCACATCTTTGCTTATTGTAATAATTGTGGTGATCAATCCCTGGGTTGCTTTTCTCCCATGGGATCATAAAGTGTTTGGAGCGAAAGATATATGAGCTGGTTTGCCAGTACAGGACCAATCATACCAGCTCCAGAAACACCTGCTGTGAATTCTGCTTTCTGCTGCTGTTGCTGCTCTCTGGCCAGAAACCTTACCTAGTCAAGAGGCTGCTTTTTTCTCCTCCCTCCGCTTCCCTGGCTTACCCCTATGACTCTCTTCTCCTGCTCCTGCTCCTCCTCCCTCTTTTCTGAAACTCATTATTGTTAGATTGAATGCAGATTCCAATAACACCACAAACTGTTTTCTTTGGTTTGAAACAGCCCTTCCTTCCTCTGCATACTCTGTATACACAGTGACTCACTAACAGTTTGGATCAAGCACCATTCACTGGAGAAAGCAGGAAGGAATAAGGTGATGTGCATGCCGAAAAATTCTTTATGAGAAAGAATTGTACTAATGGTAATTTAAAGACTGCTCCTGACTTTAGAAGTCTCTGGAGCAGGGCACCTCCAGCAACAGGTCAGCTGCTGTGATGAGAATCCCTTGGGATCTCACCACGTAGTGGGTGGCAATGTCTTCGGACAGAATCTAGGCCTAGTATAATGACATAGAAGGATTGTTATCATTGCTAAATTTTAAACTGTATTAGTGATGTGGGCACACATTTTCACCTGGTCAGTCCCTAAGAGGGGCTGAAAAGTTTCAGTTCCCAGTTAAAACTCAGCAGCAAGGTCTAGGTTTTTCAGAAGTGAATCATCATGGACACAACTGCTTTGGGGGTCTTTTTATTTTGAGCCTTGCCTAGGTTTAGTCCCTAAGGAAGGAATTAAGAGAATGTGGCTTTTCCAAGTAATTCAGTTTATTACATAGATGGGTTTGACTTTGATCATATCTATGGTTTGGTATTTTAGTCTTCTTTCAGAGTTGTTAGTTCACAACTGAGTCTGTGCTGTGAACGAGGAGTGTGAATCTATTTTTTTAAAAAACAGCCAGTACCAAAATAATTTGCACTAGGCAAAGATGTCAAGGCTGTTAATATTTCATCCCATAGTCAGTAACATAAGATTTTTCAGCTTTGTCAATAAAACCCTGCAGTTGTCCAAATGATGCACATCCTCACTTTTTCTGCTGATTAGTAGCTCCATGTTGCAGGATTCATCACAGCCTGAAGGGCTTTGCTTCACTGGGATATTCCTAGCCATTCCAGGTAATCTGAGTATATTCTTTTGCATCATAGTAAATGATGAAACACGTTTAGTAGCCGGGAGAGTTTTCAATAAAAGTCTTCACTCCTCTGTGAAACTTGCTCCCTCTGGTGTTTCACCAGAGCCAGTGCTTGGGGACTTTTAAATCCAGATTTATAATTTAATTACATTATAATCATGAGGAAATTTTATCTTTTTATGGTCTGTAAAAATATTACAAAAACTTACTGTATCTTACTGTTACAAAGAAAATATATTTTTTCAGTTAGTGTTCTCACATAAATGTCACTGCAGTGAATGCAAAGAGCCACACACCTGAATGCCATCTTCACTATATGTAATCCTTCCTTTTTATTATATTATTTAATTGCATTCCCAAGTTTTATGCTTATGGCATTAATTTGCCTGTCTAAGTTTGGAACCTTCATGTAGAAACCACTTGTTATTTGGTTTTGCTTATAGTGTAAAGTTATTTGTATCTCTCAAGGTAGAAAAAAATGGCATGTGAGCATGTTTCTAAGTTAAATCATTCCCAGTTCTGCTATATTAGAATGTGGACATGTTCTTAGAACTCAAGTAAGATTGACTTGGTAAAATATGGGACATGTATCATGTAGACAAAATTTGTACATAGCAGTTGAAGTATTTTTCGTGTGCCTAAGATTGTAAGTCGCTCAGACAAGCTTCTTACTGCACAGTGGGAAAATACTGTCACCTGTTTGGTTTAGTTCAGTTAATAAGCCAGAGTACTTTTCACAGCCTTTGACTCCTGTAGTCATCTGTATACCCATATTGTTTGGCTCAAGCAAAGGATATCTTAAAGAAGGTGGAAAGGAAGAGTTTAAACTTCCCAGGTGAGTATTGTGAAAGGTGTTTTTAGATTGGCATGTTACATGGGGCGTGTTGCTGCACTTGCAAATGGCATAAAAAGTTACTGCCTGTCAGGTGAGATGGAGTGACTGATTGTATACATATACATTAAACCTGTCCCCACAGTGAAATAAATTCCCCTAAATGAGGGAGTAAAGAAAGCAGGTACGGGTTCTCATCTGCCAGATGGCAACTGCTTAGGTTTGCTTGTTTAATCTCTTGTAGTCATCTGCTACACAGAAATTAAAATGAGATCAGGAGTAGGAACAAAATCAGCTTGTATTTTTTAATTGTATAAAATCTTATAACCAATAAATTTATAATTATAATGGTAATAATGGCATTTTCCATAGAAGTATATTTATCTTTCTGTACAAATACATCTCACACTCATGTATGTAATATGTGAAAATACAGATTTTGTTTTATAGCAGCTTTTAACAATGAATACAGATGGGAAAATTCTTGAAAGATCCACATATATAGTATACTATTATCAGACAGTTATGTCTTTGATACTTGAATGGTTTCTCATCCCTGAAAATTTGCATTTAAAAAGGAAAAAGAAAATATTATTTCTATTTCTGTTTCTTTTTGCTTGAGTCCTCATACAGCAGAGAAATTCCTTTTAAAACCCAGATATGATGTAGCTACTAATGCTGATATAATTTAATATTAGTTCTGATAGGAGTATTTTAATGATAAAAACAGAGCTCTACTTTAATGTCCTATATCACTATAAACAGTCTAAAACCAGCATTAATTATAGATACATTTTTCCATATTCAATTCATTTCTTCTAGCAGAAAAGAGGTAATAAAGCACATAGAACACATGATATTAACACAAGAATCTGCCATTAATGTTCAGATGTCAGTCCAAAAAATAAGTGAATGAGGATTAAAATGTTGTCTCATTATTGTAGGATGCAAGATGCTGAACGCAAATGTGCTATGTATATGTCATTGTCTTTGGCACGAACAGTAATTTGAAGCCTAAAGTAGAAGCACAACTCCTTACATGTCTGTTTTCTTGGGACTTCATAACAAGTCCTGCAGTCTGGAAAACAAAAGAGCTGTCTGTGTGTCATCTGGTTTCTTCATAAATATTCAGGGAAGACTTTTGTTGCTTTATGGAAGCTGCCTTTACAAACATTTTAAATAAATAAATATGAATTGTTCATGCAGTCTTCACTTTCATAAATTCTCCGTCCGGTTTGGCTGATTCCCATGTAAGTGAGATTTGAATGCCAGGACTTCCTTCCTTGCAGCCTAACAAGGGTTCGATTGGTAACCAGGCTCTGTAGTGAGAGGGGAAGGGAATTGGAGCAGGGCTGTTGCTGGTGGGGATACTCCTGCTCCACAGCCCACCCACCAAGCAGAACAGCATGAGGATGCTCAGAAGTGCCCACTGCTGTAGCGAGCAGTGTGTGTTACCAGCCACCCACAGCCAGGTCTGCCAGCCAAGGAGCCCGAGACTGAGGCCTGTAGAGTTTTCATTATCAGAAAAAGCAGCAGCTTTTTAAGAGATATTCTTTAAATACACTGTAAATCTAAGAGGTATTCCGTAGTCAAGTATTTTGGGGGAGATTTGGAACAAGATGATCTTTAAGGTTCCTTCCAACCCAAACCATTCTATGATTTTATATCAAGTATAAAGATTGTCTTTTATTTCCAGAATTTCCTACGAGTATCTACAGAGGTTCATACAAAACTGGTCCCAGAAAGCCAAGTGTTCTCACTTTAATAGTCTATAGATGACCTGCAATGGCAAAATGCTCTCTCCAAATACACACAAACTCTCCAGAGTACCGTCTGCTTGCTGCAAGAGGTCTCTTTTAAAGCTAGAGCACTTTTAGATATGTGTCCAAATGTATCTTCAAAAAAGTTTGGATTCTCCTGTCCTAACTGTAAACATA
Organism: Anabacerthia variegaticeps; assembly: GCA_035583185.1. Taxonomy (NCBI): domain Eukaryota; kingdom Metazoa; phylum Chordata; class Aves; order Passeriformes; family Furnariidae; genus Anabacerthia; species Anabacerthia variegaticeps. The sequence goes on along the minus strand of JAWWEW010000112.1, from coordinate 65,964,549 downwards.
GCTTCTTTAACATGTATGCAAGATTGCGATCACCTTGAACTTCCCATGCTAGCATCTCTCGGCAACTCTCTGTCATAGAAACAAAAATGATAATGGCAGTGGAATGGCTGTGAGTGTACGTGATCTCAGATTAACAATTAACTTCTGATCAGAATGAGAAAAAAAGAGATCAAGTATATCAGGGATCCTTAGATATTCCTGTGGCATGTAAGAGGGCCTGTGTTCACATCATTCCTTTTTTGGCAGATTTAGGTTGCAGTTTCAGACTAACAGAGATTTCCAAAGGATGGGCTTGAAATACAGAGCCAGAGACTAGTTCCAGGTTTGATGATTAGGACACTTACACTCAGAAAGGTATTGTGAAGTTTAAGTCCCTGTTGCCATATGAAGTGGAGAGGATCAGGTAAGTGAGATTAAAGCACAAAACTAAAATCACATCAGCAGCAGGATTCATCAGAGTGGAACCATGTTCCAGCAAGGCAGAAACAGAACTTCTGCCTGCCTTGCAAAATGGATTTGTGCACAGTAAGCAAGTGCCAGTCCATGTGCATCTGTGTTTCTCCCTTATTCCTTTTTCTTTTCTTAAGGGCTTCTGTTTAATCCTCTTCCAGGATAAGAGAAAAATCTGGAATCCCTTAGAAATTTGTAAGCTATAAAAATAATTGTTTCTTGCACAATTATGCTTACAGAAACCCTTTTTCCTCCTCATACTCAGTCCTGGCATTAATCTGGGTTAGTCACTGTTCATTTGGGTTCTGTTTTACACTGAGTTCACTGTTCATCTGTTTGCCTTTGTTTGGATAATGTTAAAACAGATGAACAATAAAACCAGGAGAGAAAATAATAGAGAATCACAAATAGTGCACTCAGAAAAAAAATTTCATAACTTTTAAATAGATCTTTCTGGACTCTAAACTCCAATTTTCTTGTTGACAGCTTGACCAGCAAGGACCAATGGCATTTTAGGTATAATTTTAACTAATTTCTTCTTTTTCATCCTCCATATGAGAGTGATGAACTTAAGACACAGGCTTTGCACAAAATAAGTTAATTTAGTTTTGCAATTTTTTGAACATTCTTAAAGGAGAATGTACATCTTGTTAAATTTCTGGAAAGGAGCTTTTTTTCTTTGTTCTGAAGCAGATCACTCTTCTATAAAATGAACAGGTCTTTGTGCTCATAAGAATGGCATTAGAAATTGAGTGTTCCTCTCTCAGCCTTCCTATTGCAAATGAGCTGGTACAAATGGGAGAGGGATGGTCTGCAATGAGAGTAGCATGAAGTCAGCAGTTTGTATCTCTCTCTTTTGTCTGGATGGAAGTTTCAGACCTCTTGTTTGTGTATTGTTCAGATTGGCAAAAACTGTGTTATTAACAGAGCTGTGCTGTTTCTCCTTGCTGAATTCATTGCTTTGACTGCCTACTAGGAGATTTTTTTGTTATAACCATAGACATCATTATCCATAGGTGATGCTGATACCTCTGAACAATGGCATTACTCATTAAAGCCATGAGGGTGTATATTCCTCAGTAATATTTAATCACAGTACATTAAGGGATGATAGAACATACCTTGCATTTAGCACGCCACTGGCAAAGGGATGGGTTAGGTGTTCCTACCTGATATTTTTCTAGCCTCTTTTTGAAGATCTGAACTTAAAAAGATCATACAACCATCTTGGCAGCTATTCCAGCATGTCATTATCATTAAAATCGGAAACTTTCTTATATTTTCAGTGTAGGTTTACAGAAGTGTAAGATCACTGCTTGGCTCATTGACCTTGGTCTCAGAGGACAGATTATTCCTTTTTTCTTTCTTGCCCCAAGCATGAGCTTTCCACTTGCTTGAAGACTGTTATTATTTCCCTCTTAGATTTATCTTTAAGCTGTCAAATCACCCGGTCTTTTCCCAGAAGCCTTCCCCCACACCCACTCCTGACCTTTGATGCTGGATGTTTGAGGATCACTGCCGTTTGGGGTCATTTTCTGTGGAACTGCATGTTTCAGTTCTGTTCTGTCTTGTAAAAGTTTTGTGTAGAAATTTAAGAAGGTTTCCCCAGTCCCATCTGCCTTCACGGAAGCCAATAAATAGAGAAAAGGAAAAAAATTAAGGGATGGGGGGGAACAAACGAACAGCGCAGGAAATAGCAGGGATTCGTGTTCCTGACACCCATGCTTTGATAGCTCTTGATAACAGGGAGGCTGCGGTGCTTCGAGCTGACGGTGCTGCCTGCGGGCATCTTGCTGCGGGCGCTGGGAATGCCGGCGGTCCCGCGGGGATCCCGGGAGCGGGTCCCCCCCTCGCTAGATGGCACCAGCCGCCCGAGGGACCGCAGGGAGAAACCGCGCGTGGAGGGATGAGCTCCCGCTCAGGGAAGTTGCTGCCTCTCTTTCCAGTGCCATATGGCTGAACTGTTGGTGTGGCAAACAAATATGCACACATGGAGGCTTTGTTTCCTCCAGCTGTGCTGGCTTCTTGGAGATCGGGGAACGCCTCTCGCTTCGGCGTCTGAATGTACCCTGACTCTGTGTCATTTACGCTCTTTAAGTCTTATCCTGATGGCCCTTCTTGGTACATCCTGTTAATATTTCTTTAATACATGAGGACTGGAAATTGACACTTCTGCAGCCTCAACCAGATTTATGAAGCTCTGTAGGCTAAAACCATAAGTACTTGGTGTATGTGTGATTTGAGAGCTCTGTTAACAGGGTAGCTAGCATGAGATCCCAGGCAAGAAGAGGAAGGCTTTCATTTTATTTAAATGTGATGGTAAGTGTAACAGAAGGTGGTACATCACCTATGGTAGGAGTAGTTATTGTTGAACACTACTTTTAAGTTACAAAAAATAATGAAATCACAGAAAGCACAAGACCGATAACTTTCTGTATATACAAGCTAATCATAAACATGAGAGGTGAATAGCCTGTTGCAGATCTCCTCTATTGTCACACCCTTATGTATTGTCTTTTATTTTCTGACATGTTTTTCTGATACAATTTAAAATGCCTCATTTTAAACTTAGTTCTTCCCCATTACCCCAATCTTGTGGTGCTTGTTTCTTGCATTTTCCTGTTGGATTGTAGTTGAAGTGTGGATGTGACATCTGTAGGGGACTGTTACGTAGCAAGTAAAACTGTCATCTACTTACAGCTCTTGGTCCGTCTGTACCCATTTGGAAAATTTGCAACTGTAGACCCAGAGGCTGAAATTAACACCATTTATTCTTGTCTTTGCACAGTTCCTTGGAAGAAAGAAAAAAAAAAAAAAAGGGTTTTCTTTACAATGTGTATAAGTATATATATGTATTTGTATACATATCTCTGTGTGTATTAGGATTTACATGTGAATATATGAGAGGTATAGGATGCTTCTGCTTCCAGGAAGAGTATTTCTGAAAACTTTAACTTCATTCATACTGCAACAAGTTCTTCAAAGCAGCTGGTACATTCAAAGCTTCAGAAAGAGTTTCAGCTCTTCCCCAGAGCTATTGTAATTTGAGATCTCTGAAGTGGGGATGACCTGTAATGTCTTCTTGGTGGAGCAGTACAGCTGAGTAGGATTTTTAGTTTATCAGCAAAGAGTAGTCTGGGTGTCATAAAATATCTATGGACTGTATTTTATTTCTTCATTATGCATTTTATTTCTATACCAAACATATCAGCACGCTTCCTGCAAGCCAATGGATTCAAGTAACCCTCATGAGATGTATAAATAAAAAGGCACTCTGATATTTACTTCCTGTCAAATTAGGTGCCAGCATTTCTATTAAACTGCAGCAACAGCCTGAATAGATCCCATTGCCCACCTACTTAGCTGTATTCAGTTGAACAAAACAATTTCCTCCTTCTGTCCTAAATTGTTTTTCAGGGGTTTTAAGATGTGTTTACTGGCAGTTGTATTTTAAGGGTATGTGAATTGACCCCAAGTAGAGTTTAATGGGCATGTAAATAAAGCACTTTGTTGGGAAAAGTAAGTGTTCAGTGGAAATACTTGCAAGGTATATAGAAGAATAATCTGAAATATACTTCTATTGCAAGCATGTATGAAAAATATATGTATAAGGCTCAGTAACTTTAGCAGTCTGAGTATCGGTGAAGATGGAGATTTCCAGAATATTTATGGTCATTTTCCTCTGATAGGTTGTCTTCCTGTAAATATAAACACCCTGGTAATACTCATATAATAAACGATCCATGTAAATCTTTAGCAGGAGGAAAAAATGTGAATTGTGTTGCTTTGAGTAACTAGTAGATCACCTTTCAGTTGTTTACTTCCAAGTACAGGTAAGAGTGTTGCATGAATACTAATAGAAGACATTGTTGACAATGGAACAAACAAGATTTTTCCACCTGCAGATTATTCATTTTATTTGTTCACACAATGCAGTAGGGAAGATCTGAAGATCTGGCAAATCAGACTAATTTAACTGAATGTCTTGTCCAGCAAAGGATAGTTACCTCTGCATGGGTTTAGTGCTCAGCTCATGGGTTGCAAGAGTGTAATCACAAATTGATTGGTCTCATCAACAGTTTAATAAATCTGTTGCACTGCAAACGAGCATGCTAGTGTAAAGCAAGGAAGTAAATTCTTTTGAGAAAGAAATCATTTCCTCTAAAATGTAGCAACAGATCCTGTCCTACCTCCAAAGTACATCCTTCCTGCTTTGTAGTGCACTGGCAAAAAACATTGCTATGTTTATATAAATATTAACATAAAACCAGAAGGAAGAGAAAAAACAAGGAAAGAAATAAATTCTGTGTCCAAGTTTTGTGTATACAAAACTATAGAAGGTCATTCAAGCTACTTATATCAAGACTCCTTCCTTATAAGTGTCATGTGTTAGCAGTTGTCCTGAAGTCAGGCTGCAGACTTTTCCAAATACCATTTGCTTCTTGTTATGTTTTTTATTTGTGTTGTTATCCTTTACTAAAGGAAGGGATTTGCAAACTCAGGATGGGATGGGGCTTACTGTGGCAGTGGGAGCAGTTGCCTTGTAATATCAAACCAGAAGAAGCAACATCTGCTCTTGGCTTCCTTAGAAGAATTACTAGTCATTCAGCCCTTCTTAATTGGCGGCCTATCTTTTGCAGTAAATTTCTCATGGGCCACAGGAGTAGAAAATGAGCAGAATAGGAAGTGACCCATGAAATATTTGCAGAGGTGATGTTCTGTGTGTGTTCTGCTGAAGTGTTTCCTTCAGTATATTAAATGTTTATATAGCCCTGCAGTCACTATTAATCCAAATAGTCATGTTTTTCCTAGCCTACCACAGACTTTTACCTTATGGTCACGTCCTTCAAATTAATCCAGGTGAGCATAGAGTTGTCATCACTGGAAAATAGTTTATTATTTTAGAAAACATTATCTGTTTCTGCCCAACCAGAGCTAGATGTTGCTAAAAATATTGAAAATGTTGATGTTACATGAGTGGTAAACATCTTTAAGAGATGCACAGGCAAAAGGGGTGAATGGAGGATCAGTTGATCCTGTATTTCTGCTGGTAATAAGTGATTTGTTCAAAACTGAAGTGTCATGTGCAAAACATTTACTTTGTGGTCATAAAAATCCCAACTTTCCTGAGAACATAGAAGAAAAAGTTTTCTCTGATTTGACATACTGATACATGTTCCCTATTTATGGGTTTGCATTAGTAATAGAATGCAACTGTTCTTAATACTGGTCTATTTTTCATTTCTCTTCATATTTCCTAGCTCCTCTCCTCTGTCTGATTTTTGTATTTTTTTCCCTTTTTGTTTGCCATTCTGTTTCATTTGTATATACAAGAGCAGCTTGAAGGATACTCAATTTTGTAAGCAGCTACTTGAATATCTGGGCATATAAGCTAGTTCTTAGCTGCAACAAGCAGAGGTTCATCATGCTGCCAAGTTCAACCTCGTGACAGGCAGCAACTCACTGAGGTGTCAGTTCTGAATTTCTGGTCTCCACTGGCCAACCCTCCCATACTCCTTTCTCCCCTTCCCCCCCCTTCTCACAGAAACACTACTTCTCTCTTTTTTCAGGTGAGAATGAGAAATTTGGTACCATAATACTAACATCTCCTTTGCCTCCAAACTTAGTACCCTCTTTTCATGTCTGCTCCTACTTAACAAAGAGGTGCAAATATTCTGGTATTCTTCCGTCGTGCACTGGACCTGGATCCTTAACCCTTTGGTCTGTTAAGAAACTGTACAGTAAAGAATTGAGACAATTGCAGAAAACCGAGAATTACAGAATATTTGACATCCGTCACATTTCATTTTCTCTCTTAGGACATTTGCCTCTTCCTAGCCTCTTATCTTCCTAGACTGTCATCCCTTTATTCTGTTTTTAAACGTTTTTATCTCCTGGGGGAAGGAGAGGGATGATTTATCTCTTCCTCCTGCTCCCTGTTCCTGGTATCTGCCTCATCCCAGGCCTCCAGAATGTAACCTATTTTGTCCAGTCATCCTTGGTTCTTGCTTCACTCTGTTTTCTTATCTTATTTTAACATTTGTTTGCCTCTGTCTCTTATTTTGCTTCTGCTGCTTCTACTAGAAAACACACTTCAGCTAAAATGAAAGGAAATGAGAGGCTACTTGTCTAATGTAATTTTAACCATCACCCCCTTTTTCCTCTACTTGCTTTCATTATGTGAAATTTAAATTCTTTTGCACAATCTTCTGTGATTAAGGTATTTTTCTTTTGTTTCTGTTCAATGCTCACAATACTTGTTAGATTTATTTATTTGGACAAGAGAAAAAGATAGCAGCAATGGTCAAAATGTCTCTGTTCACTCTAAAAACCTGAAGTGCAGTAAGATGCAGGGGATAGCAAAATACAGTGAATATACTTTTCTGTATCACTGCTGATTGTAACACACTATTGCAGCTTTACTCTGTTAGTCAAATTAATAACTGTTACCTACAAGCCTGCATTCAGGTAAAAATTAGGAAAGAGCTCCCTACTCATGTCAGTGCTGCAGAGAATCTGGCTATGGGTATTGATAGCTAAGCTATCATACTGCCTTTGAGTTGAGAAGAGAGAAAGTCACATTTCCAAATAATACTTTCATTGTAAGAGATTGTTAAAGCCACTAAATATAAGCTACAAATTGGCAGCTGAAAGTTTATTTTTCTTGGCTGAATTCTATGGGCTTTTTTTTGGCCTCATACCTCTCTGCTTAGCTAAATTGTATAAATAGCGAATAAATTACTTTTAATTCAATCAAGTAGGTGCCCCTTAGAAGCAGTGACAATACTAAAAAATACACTGTGTTCCTGTGTTTTAGTTCTGGACTGAAATCTTGCCAGAAACGTGCCTCTTGAACATTTGCCCATTTTATAATCCAAATAATAGTTAAGGGATGAAAACTGCAGTGTCCTGGCAAGGCAGATTTACAGACACTGAGTCCAAAGGAGTCCAGAGCCAGGACGTGTAAACTGATCCTGCCGAGGAGAAACAGTGTTAATACAGAGCACCAGAAAAATCCAAAATTATTTTTTCCACAAATATGGGTATTATATTGGAACATCAAACAGCATACTTCAATAAAGTAGAGGAGGGTAGCTGGATTAAGGACTGGATTATTGTCTGTGCTGGAAACCACAACATGCATTGTACAGGGTCTTTCTGTGTTGCCATCACAACTGTATTAGACATAATTAAACTGCAAGGCAAGACAATGCAAAGAACATCCTGATTAAATTACAATGTCAGATGATATAAGAAAAAATACACTCCAAACTGGACACTAAGGGACCTTCTGATAATATACATAGAAGAAATTATATTGCTTTGAAAATACAACAGGACATCAACCTGATAAGAGGCTCTGGCAGGACTTTAATATGTAGCAGTTTCAGACAACTCATTTTAATTGTTTATATTTCTATCTTCTGCTTAAAAAGGAAATATATTTTTCTGAAAGGATACTTGCTAGACTTCAAAGGCCAGTATTATTTTTGAAAATGTGTTTGAAAGATTATTATAAATCCCTACAGAGACTAGTTGCTACTTTGCTCTTTCAGTCTGTATTTCAGAGATTTCAGATAAACTCCAAGTTGTTTACTATCAAGAATGGAAATTGAAAAAAAGAATGCATTTGCTCCATGGCAACATATATGTGATAAATTCCAAAGTTGTGCATTAAATGCTTAGATTTTGCTTTTCTGCTCCACTTCATTGGATAAGATTTTCTCATAGAATCACAGGTGGTAAATGTGTTGATTGATATATTGATTGTCATGGTCTTCTTGTTTCAATTTTTATTAAATACTTCCTTGTATTTTGATTAAGTGTTCACACTGCCAAAGAGCCAGAGGTTACTCGTGTAGTCTTTCACATGCTCAAAGGTAACTGAAAACAATAGAGGCTTTGAAGTGGAAGTTGGGACAGTTGTTTTGTTACTGTTTTGTTTTCAGTGATTTGTGGTTATGCATTAATACCTGTCAATGTCCTTCAAGCTGTATGTTAAGCAATATGCATAAAGCAGAGAGATAAAAGTGTAGAGATTTTATTTTGGGCATTGTACCAACAGCAAACTGTAGTTGCAGATCTTTCGGTGACCACGAGTCCCCACTTTGATACAGTGAATTTCTGAACCAACAAAACTTTTGTGAAGGGAGGTTATAGTTCCATTTTTAAGAGTATTTTGCAAATTGGATGGCCCATCAGCATTATTAGTAAGGTATTGCAAGCTAGAGAAATTTCTTATTTCTCAAGAATGGTGTTTTTCTGAAAAATAATTTTTTGTTTTTTCAAGAATGAAACTGTATTCAAGTTGCACAAAAGTCACTCACTACTATTAACTCACTTTTGCCTTTCCTCTATTGGCTCTGGGGAAATTAGTTCTTTACTGATTTCTCACTGATGCTTTGCTTGATAGATTTTTTTCTGATTTTTTTGGTTTGCCTGCTTTAGAAAAATGAATTGCAGCATATGGCATAGTGGGAAAACAATGCTTCATTTGTCATTAGCAAATAATTCCATTTATTGTGAAGGCTTGACATGATGCTGTTTCTCCATCACTTGGCAAAGCTTCCACAACTCTTTTTTTACAACAAGGTGCCTGTGGCTCTTCTGTACTCCTCAAAACTGGCTCTTGCTCTGGGATAATGAGCAAGTTTTTCAGCTTTTGTTTTATTTGGCTTTCAATCAAATCTTGCAAGTTTAGGTGGTTAAACTCATTTACGGGTATGCGTATGTATTCCACCAAACTGTCTTCACCAAATGCAATAGTATGTTAGGAATTAGAGTCAAACTCTACTTTCCTGGGCCATGCTGGCCTAATTACAGTAGAGTATGTTTTAATGCGGGTTCTTCTGATCTACCTCTGCCTGATATGGCAAACAGCCCAGAGGCAAACTTCAGATCCCAGTGTCACGAACTGAATCATTGCTTGTCTGCAATTAACAGCTGGGCTTCAGGGTCTGCATAGAAAGTTAGAATAAGAGTCTCTTTCAGCTCATTTATTGAATCCAGAGTTGTTGGCCTTTTCCAATGCAGATGTAACTCAAAGGCCAAATATAATAGATTTATCACATAGAAGATATTGCACAGATTATAGACAAAGAAGACAGTGTTGATTAAATTAACTCAAAGTCTTTAAGTTGCATATCAAAGAATGATCATGGAGGATGGAAGGCATTTCATAAGAAAAGAAAAACAGAGTGTCTAAGAGTAAAGTTCATATAAAACAGATCTTTTTGTCTGAGGGTAAAAAGAATGTTAGGTCACTGATTCTTTAAATGAACTCTGCCATCTTTCTTTTAATTGTTTGAACCTGTGATGGCTGATGCCAAGCCTGCTTTGCTTGTGTCCCCCTTCATTCTTATCTAATGTTGTGTGCATTTCAAAACACCGAAGAAGAAAAATTGTCATAGCATAGCATATGAAATACTGTGACTAATGATAATATGGAAAAATTTCTGCTCCTAGAAACTATATCGCTCATCCCAAACAATATTCATGCCCCAGGAAAGAAGGAGGGAAAACACAACAGGAAACCTTCTTTTGTAAATCTGCTTTGTTTAATCAAAAAAATCATTGTTCTTGGCTAGCTTTCAAGGCAAATGTCATGGCATCCCATAATGATGGCTGCAGGAACAGGCTCATACTCCACTGGTACACGCTGTTACACAGCCTGACCTAAACACAGTGAAGAACTTCAGTAGTGACCTGGTTGTGATTTGGGAGATTTTGTTTGAGACTTTCCTCGGATATAGTACTCCCCTTTTTTGGAAGAAATCTGTCAAATCATAGTACAGAATAATACATTTTTGTTCCTGTCTAGTTGCAGGGATAACAGCCAATTTGAAACTTCTTTTGGAAAACTTTTGTTCCCTGCCATCTGTAGATGTTTGAATGTGTAATGTATGAAATAGTGTTATGTTTAGCACCCAGCATCTTTCAGACTTTCTTTGATGCTACTGGTTCAAACATACATGTTCTCTTTCATTAAATAACTAAAGTTCAAGTGGTTTAAATCTTATTTTTTCAAACTAGAGAACAGCATTACTCACATACCAGAAGGCTAAGTAATGTCTGGGATTTATTAAATCATTCAGCAAAGTTGACCACAGACAGCTGCATATAGAACAAGTGCTGGAAGAAAAATAATCTATGATGATGTTCATTATACTATAACACACAGACTGAGAGTCAAATACTTGGTATCATTTCTGTCTCTGCAATTATTGTATTTCTTTTTAAACCTTTAACTAGCTTGACAGTTTTGGTTATAGAGGGTTTGAGCACAGAGGAAATATGTAGGTAAGTTTAATTTGACATCTTGGTAAAGCAGCTATAGGCTATAACAAGATAAATATCAGTGACTGTAATGAATAGGTAATTTTTACTGCCAAGTTAGTGTTGTGGTACACTTTTAAAAATCTTACATTCCAAGTGTATTTGCAAAATTCAATTGCCATTTTGTTTGGCAAAGAGAGCATTGTTGAAGCTGAAACTGGAACTGGGTTTGGTGGGGTTTTTTTTTACATCTATTCCTACTATTCAGAATACTTACAGGTCTTTGCCAGTTTTATCAACCTTTGATAGATAAAGTGCTATTTGTGAAAATTGCAAAAAATTACAAAATGGATGTTACTGATTAGATAGTGCTAACCTAAAGTGTCAGAATTAACTGAACAGGTGTTCTTGGGAATTTCAGGTCCTTACCATTGTCTAAACATTAAACTCATTTTACAATCACAGTTTGAGCATCCAAAAATTGAGTAATGGCAAAAAGAACTAATTATTTCCTGCATAAAACTATAATCTGTAATTTCTGTGTTATTAAATGTTATGAGCAAAATAACATCAAACAAAATAACTATGACAATTCCATAATAAAAGAGAAAAGTCATGTAAACTTGTTTCTGCTACAGCATATCCTTTTGGTCTGATTGGGTTTTTTCATTTATATTGAGTTACAGCCCAAGGGAAATTTTAAATTTTGATTTGCCTCTTTTTAATTTGTTCTTTTCACATAAAAGGATGTTTGTTATGTGGATTAAGTGGTTTATGAGCAGGATTGGATAACATAATTATGTTTTAATTTTTTTAGAAGATTGTGGGATGTATTTCCCAGAAGTGAAAAATCACCCAGACAAATATTTACAGAGATGTCCCGAGTCTGTAAAAAAGTGGCTGAAACAACTTAAAAATGCTGGGAAGATTCTGCTATTAATTACTAGTTCTCACAGTGACTATTGCAGGCTCCTGTGTGAACATGTTCTTGGGTAAGTGCAAAGTCCATTTCAAATTACATCTGCCAGACAGCAGCTAGATATATGCCTGAGTTATTGGGAAGCTAATTTCAGTTTTTTAATGTATTGTGAATTATTTGGTTCTGAGTTTTCTGGTGGGCCCTCTCTGGTACAGCTTTACAGGGTACTCAAGACAAAATAATCCCTCTGTGAGGCATATCTGATCCACAGCACACTTATATCCTGCATCTTTTGGGGGGCATCACGATGGGATTGAAGATGCCAGGGAATTACCTGTCAGGCCAACACCTAGTACATCATCTGAATCCCAATTTTATCTTAAACTTTTGCTAGACTGTCTTATTTAAGCCACTTCCTTTCTGTGCTTCTCCAGCAGTGAGTGCAACTAGTAGTACTATTTCATTTCCTTGCAGTAAATCTGCAGGAAAGGCTTACAAGTGTTTCTTCCCATTGATGGTTCCCAAATGATGGCTGTGCATGAGAAATATGCCTTTACAGATCACAGCAGAAAAGATCGGCAGTTCATTGCACTTGGCAACTGGTTGAGATTATAGTGGCTGATCACAGCAGCTGTTTTTAGTGTAAGGTTAAGAACATGACTAGTCAACTCAAGTTCAGTGAAATTCAGTAGAACCATCACTAACACACCTTGACAAAAAAATAATCAGTGATGCAAATAGTTAGGTGTGTGACAGGGTGAGACCCTTAATGTTTTATTAACTGTAGAAACAAAGTATTTCAATGTGAGCCAACACTGGCTTATCAGGATACGCCAGGGAACAACAGAGTGAATACAGCAACACAGTAAGAAAGCCAGTGGTAAGGTAAAAAAACAGAACTACCTTCCAAAACCAGTTCTGCCAGTATCACTTCCCTTTTGTTCTCTCCAGGCTAAATGCTAAATGAAGCATCAGATGTGCCAGTTCTCACTGCCTTGCATGAACATTATACTTGCTCATTTGAGGGGCAGATCTACCTCCTCACGACAAGCAGTCCTCCTTATGAGTAAGCTCCCTGTGAATTAACTCTTTTGTGTAGACCTGCCTAGCTGTTTTCTAAATAAAAATGTGGTATAAATGTAAATTCTTGGCCACATATAATGATTTTGACTTTCTTTTCTTTGGTGAATAGTGTTTCAGCTGTTTCAGGCAGCTGTAGAAATCCTGCAGGGAGACAGTAAGAAAGGTATCAGAGGCAATCAGTTGCCTTTCAAAAGGCAGAAAGAGATGTCCTGCTAGAAGGGTATTGCATCACTCTCTCTTTCCACATTAAGTGTAGGATGTTTGCTGGTATTTATTACAATCATGTTTTCCAGTGACTCATGCAGTGTGGCTTCCAAGTGTTTTCTGAAGAAATGAGTACTCCCCTGTCCATGAGGCTTTACTGAAGTGGGTTTTTTTCCCTGAAAAATCTAAGCTTTTATTGGTTTTGTTTGTTCCATGCCTCTTCTTTTGGACAAAATATTAAACTTACCTGTGCTGCTTTTTGCTGTACTGGAATATAGTTTACGTTCTCACCTATTATCTCTGCCCTTTAATTTGACCAGGCTTAACTGCATTTTATTCTTGACATCAACCCTTTTGAATTGCATCTGCATAGTCCTTTATTCATTTCTATCACTAGTTCTTTTAGTAAATCAATGATACTGAGAAGTCCAAAACTGTATAGTAAGAAAAAAAGAGATGCATGTGAAATTTTAGCCTCTTACTCCTAATATCTTACCTTGTAGCTATTTACTTTTTTGTACTTTATTTAAGATGTTCCTTTTTTGCCAGGAAATTATTCGCTTCATAAAATCTGTGCTGGACAATTCATGCTTAAGTGTATCATTTACCATTTCATGATCAAAATATCCCAGTTGTGTTCATCTGACCAAAATGCCCTTAACTAAAAGACATTTTGGTAAGGAGAGGAAGTGCAAGAGAAAATTTCACTTTGAAATAAAATGAGAACTGTTTCCCAGCCAGAGCACACACATGCTGCTGGGACCAGTGTATGATGTATGTAAAACCTAGAGAAGCAAGTGCCAGTTCATTCACACAAGCAGCATCAAGGTTTGACTTTTCAGTCTTATCTACCATGAGAATGTGTCTGGTTAACTGAATGTTTAAGTGTTGGCAGGAGCACACCTAAGGACAAGTCAATCATCACATAGTCACTGAAGTCAAGAGTCATTTCACCTTTTCATGAATGTTAGCCATGTAGAACCTGGGAATTTTTTGAAGCTGGTCATTTTGTTTCCCTCTGTGGTTAGTGGAGAGAAAACATTGGGCATTATCCTTGGCAATTCATTCTGTATTGTAGAATTATGTCTGAAATTAGTGGGATGAATTGCCTTCTAAGAATGTGGATGTTTCTCCACTGGCTCTATCTGTGGTGTCACTCACTATCTGTGAATTCATTGTGCAATTTTTAGATGGTTAAAGTTACATGAGATACATCCTACCCTTTGTCTTAGCTATTTACTGTAACCACAGACCACTCTACCAACACAAACAGTAACTGGAACAGATTTGATTTATGTGTATTTTTACATAGTAATATAACATAAGGTCTCTCACAAAACCAGTAGCTTTGTACATGAGATTTAAAATGTTTCAAAAAAGGCCACAGATACTCATCTGCTCACAAAAAAGTTTTTTCTTCAACAGATGAATAAAACATTAACAAATCTTTTGAAAACTGTTCTGTTTCAATTTTTTTTTATACAAAGCACTTGCCAGTGTTCCTGCAAATCATAGAACCATAGAATCATTTAGGTTGGAAAAGACCTCTAAGATCATTGAGTCCAAGTGTTGACCAAGCACTTCTGTGTTCACAGCTAAGCCATATCACCAAGTGCCACATCCACATGTTACCTGAACACTTCCAGGAATGGTGATCCCACCACTTCCATGGGCAGCCTGTTTGAATGTCTGACCACCTCTTCTGTGAAGGAGTTTTTCCTGTTATCTAATCTAAACCTCCCCTGGTGCAACTTGAGGCCATTTCCTCTCATCCTCTCACTTGCTCCTTGCTCTCCATTGTGCTCCTGAAGTGTTTGCTTTATTTTGCAAGTTCAAGCTTGACTTACCCATGGAAGCATTATTTGCACTGTATGCTAATTTGAAAAGTCTGTCTCAGTCAATACTTTTCACCTAAGGACAGAAGAGCCATGCCTGTTCACTCAGCTTCAGGAATCTTCCACAGAGAAGCACATTTTCAAAACACACCATTGTCATATTTGATGTTGCTTCTTTTAAAAAGATAAAGGTTTGCATATGGTCACAAGTGGAGAAAAATAGACAAAGCTAAAATTTCATTAGAGGAAGGAAATTTAAAGGACTTTTATTTTAAGGGTGGAATGTAATTTTGTGCACAAAACAAATGCTTGAAGATAAGCTCATAGGGAGAGCATTCAGTTTTTGATTTAAGATATCTCGGTCCCATGTAAGGTTGTGGATTATTTGAGAGTGACACAGTTAGCTAGTTTACTTCCAGCAAACTTCCTCCACTGCTGATAGCATTTCAGTACCTGTGTCCATACTGGACTTTCCATCTGTGATTTCTTTGTTCCATGCAAGAGTATCCATCATTTTTCGTATGCTATAGGCAGTGAAATCACCTAAGCAATGAAAAATTTGTAAGAAAATAAAACGCATAATAGAGGAGAAATGTTTACATTTCTTACATACCATGCTGAAACATTTAAATTGATGGGATTTCCACAGTTCAGATACCAATCTGTATATATGGACTTAATGAGCTTTGAAAAACCTGAATCTAGTGGTGGGATTCAGCTAGCAGATTAAGACTCAAAGTTGGTAGGTGTTTATTTATAACACCTAACATGTGTAACCTCCCTGTAACCAGTGGAGATCTAGTGAGGGCAGCTATCAAAATGATCTTTTGACTTCAGGGTATGTGAAACCACACTTCATTGACTCTTTTAATTAGATCTCTGTTGTCTGTCTACCAGTGGCATCTTAGATACCCATTAGGCCTGTGCATACCTACACTATGGATACCAACAATATAAGCACCTGTCTTTAAGAGTCTTCAGTTACTTCCTACCCCATGACTTCACTTCATATTCTTCTTTGTGAAGCAGATCCCTCATTAAGACCTTTCTGTGTGTGTCTATGCATATGTTGCCATCTGAAATTAAAATATGTCATCTATTACATGTTCTCCTGAGATCAGGGAACACCTTTTTACAAACAATGAGTGATCCCAAAGATACAGCACCGTGGGTTTGACTCCTTTTTGACAACCTCAGGAAAAGAAGGGCAATAATGACACAGAAGAAGCATGGAGAAAAAAAAATAAAAGTGACAGAAGCAAGTGTCTTAAGAAGTGCTTCGGTATTTTCTTAACTCTTAAAGAGTATTTAGCCAATTTGTTAGTTTAACTAATCAAATTTCCTTTACTTTGTAGGAACGATTTTGAAGAGTATTTTGACATTTTGATCACAAATGCTTTGAAACCTGGTTTCTTCTCCCATACACCAAACCAAAGGCCTTTCCGAACTCTTGGTAAGTTCAGCTGTGACTCCCTTTTCAACTGCTTACCAATATGGGGGGGGAAAAAAAAAAGAAAGAAAATCAAGGTGACTGAACAGTGGATGTGGAGGTGGGAAGTAGACTCTACACTCTTAAAATTCTGTTAAAACTGAAGAGAATTGAGAAATTAAGAATTACAGATCTGAAGACATTTAAACGACAGAGCTGTGACATTAATTAAAATTACATTGTGGCTCAGATATTGCCTCATTAATGAAAAAGAATTCTTTTCTTTATTGTGCTGACAAGGTCATGCCCAGAAAATTAATGTTGTTCTGGGAAAAAATACAGCAGAAATACTTAAAGAATTTAAAGGAAATTCAGAGAACGGTACAAATAAAATTGCAGAGCTGAAGGAAGGGATTTATGATGGAAATCTGACAGTATTAAATGTGTTTTCTTTGGCTAAATAATGACAGAGTAGGTGAAAAGGAAGTACCCCTGTATCCACTTGATTTAATTAAAACAGTATGAAACATTTGGCAGTGTTGTCCATTAGGTAATTAAGGTTGTAACACAAGAGATTTATAAGAGCAATGTTCCCTGAACTACAAATACCAGTAGTAATGTGGCTGAAGACAGTTAATTTTTCCATATTTTGGTAAATCCCTTTTTGATTAAGTGTTACCTGAAAATTAGCCTTATATCTAAAATAACGTAAGTCAGCATATATTTCATTATATAGCATTCATTATTCAGCATATATCATTTTATGACAGGAAAGTCGGCATTCCAGCCCAAAAGAAATTCTGCTTGTGGAACTTTTACAGTAAAACAAAAACAAGCTGCAGAAGTAGATATTGAAATTGCATTTTAATGTTTCACATATTTATATAGGAAAATAAGTAAGAAATATCTTAAGTGTGATTTTTAAAGTATTAGTTCAAATAGTTGCCCAGCTGACAATTTGAGAAAAAATAATCTAAGAAGGGAAGCTGAAACTATTTATATGAAAGGAGGGAGTGGAGTAAAATCATAAAGAGTGAAAAAGGGTCAGTTCTGCAGCCATTTTATTTAGTTTGATACAATGCAAATTGAAAAGAAAAGGCAATTCAGTTTGGATTTTTTTAAACAATCTGATTGGCCTGACTTCCTAAGGAAATCCTGCCATGTCCCTCTGCCAGCAACTTTTGAACCTGTTGGTTACTGTCAGTAAATTTACTAGGCAGCCAAAAAGTTCCAAAATACTTTGGCAACATGAGGGGGAGTTTTGTGTAAATAAAGACAGAATAGAGGAAAAAGACCAAGTTACTGTCTCCATTGAGAAATTGGCTTAATCACCCTATTAGATAATAAGGGCCAATTTTCATTAAGCTGTCTCTTTCTCATGCTTTTAAACAGGAATAACACTCCCTGGAGTCCTCTTAGTGGTTTTCATTCACTTTATATCTTGGCATTGCGAAGAGGCTCAAATGACGGTCAATCACTCATTACATGAATACCTTATTAATGCAAAAAATTGTAGTTTCTGTTCTGGATACTTCCCAATCTGAAGAGATAAGGGACACAAACATAACTAAAGCAGTCATCAGATAAATAATTTGTTGAAACAACTAGCATCAGAGTAGAGTTTTTTAATGTATATTTCTATTCAATTGACAGTAACTGTTTCTTCTGAAAGACCAACTAGAATATTCAAAGCACAGAATTATGGACAGGTTTTTAGAGACATGTTTTGAAGTAGTGAAGAGCTCATTTAAGACTATGTGAAATTTAAACCATAAAAATAGGAGCATTTATGAGAAAATGTGTGGAATAATGTATATTTGCTGCCCTCCCTCTGTGTTCCTCACAACAGCCATATAACTTCAGTTTAGTCACTGATAGTTTCACCCAGTCACCCCAGAGAGCTGGGAGCACAGTTCGTTTCTGACGCAGAATACATTGAAGCTTCTAATACACTGAGGGTGAGCAGTTTTCCAGTTTTCAGATATTTTAAATGCTTTCTTTTGTATCAGAACCGCTGAAAATTCAAAATTTCAGTTACTAGTTTATATCTTCCTTTTGCCATTGTAGATTTCCAGCAGGAGATTTTGGCCACTGTGCTTCTGATCAGGGAGACAAAATTTCCTTATTTTTGTGTTGAAAAAGGAAAAATCTAGAGGCAATTATCATAGTAAATATTTTCTTAAAGCACAAACAATGGACTTATGCTAGTGTAATTTAGGGCAAAAAAGCTCCAGTAAGTGAAACAAGGCCTGTTGATGAAGAAATGTGTTGCAAAAAAATGAACTGGAGAAACTGTTTATCATTGCTATTCATTTCTCCAGGTCTGAGTTTCAACCATATTCTGCCATCCATCTGAGCTGCAATAAATTCCTAATGATACCATATTTCCTTCTATTCCAAGTGAATTTTGTTATAAATGGACCTAAGGATAAGGCACAAAATATGGAATGTGTTCTTAATTTCAAACACCCCAAGTGTTGCATTGTGTACTGGAGTTAAACATTGTTTATCTATAGTAGGAATTCTGCTGCAGATTTACTAAAGAAAAGGTTTTGAAGTTTACTAAAGAGAAGGATAAATTCAGCGAATAAGTTCAAAAGGCAACTGTGTTCAGTAAACATTTGAAGGAGAAGGAGAAACAGAACAAAGATGACAAAGGAGGCATTGTCTGGAAATGTGATATCGGGTAACTGCTCTGCAGAAGTGTTTTTTCAGTAGACCAGTAATTTTAGAGCTAATCCATTTAGAAACCATGAAAAATTATTTTAATTGCTCAATTAAAATTGCATCACTACTTCATTTGAGTTTCAAGATGTGCATCATTTAAAGCAACCAAAACACTCTTTGAAATCCTGAAAGATTCATGTGACTGCTGTTTATTGAGCAGTGACACTGAAAAGCACAATAAATAACTATTTAATTTCTCATGACTGTCTTTCAAAGTACCATTCTGCTAAGTGGAGGAACAGTTTATATGTATCTTCACAGATTTTAGAACAGCTACACTTATTTTTGCTTGGCAAAACAGTTTTTATAATTAAGGGTAACATGCAGCAAAGCACATAGTTTCTGAGGACAGTGCTATACAGAGAAGAGCCCCAGACTTCACTACGATCATACAAATATCCCATAATATACTTGTTATTCACAACGTTACATTTTCTTTTACACAGGGAAATTCTTCACATGGTTCTTGAAAATACTAATAATATCTTGAGCTACAGGATCTAAGGATCAAGTTGAAAATGTTTGTGTAAATCCTTTGTTGACAATGAAGGATTTTCTTTGCTTTCAACTGCTACATCCAGCTTAATTTATCATTCCCTGAAGGAGCTGAAGGAATATAAATAGAAAATACAGTTGTGACTTATATGATAATCTGCAATACATGGCAATGTCTGTAACATCTGACAACAGAACTTTCCCTTTATCACGTTGCTTGTTAATGTATATCAAATAACTAACCTGTCAGCTCTGATCATTGTCAAATATAATTTTTACAATCCAAAATTATAAATCAAATGCTAAAGATAACCCTTGATTCCCTGAAAGCCTTCTGTAAGTCTGTATGTGCAGGGAATTCTGCTTGAATAAGACTTACATGTATTTTGTTTCCAGCTCAGGCACAGTTACTCTCTTTTCTGAGCTGTTTTTTTTTTAATAAATGGAACATATGTTGCTGATTGTTCAGTGTCTGAATTTGCAACATGTATTTAAAAACACATGTATATTCTCACGTATATGTGTGTATATATGTACAGGCTGAAAACAATCCTACAGAAGGAATGCCAGTGGATGCCACATTTCTGTGAGATTGTGTGCCTTTAACCTATGCCCAGAGAAACAAACCGACTCTCCTTCTCCTGCAGAGTCTCAGATTTTCAAAGCCTGCTTTCGTTTGCACTTCCAGGCTGTCTGCCTTATTCCTCAACTTGAGTTTCTGTCCAGCTTGTGGTGCTTCTGCTGCAGAATGTAGCTTCCAATTTAAGAAACTCTTTCAGTTCTCCAATGTTCTATGATTTTCTGGTAACTGACATTGTAACAATTCTCTGCAGGAGCTTTTTACTTCCTTCTGTCATTCCTCTCTAGCCTACTAAGAATACAGGAAAGTTCTATAAGCTAAAAGGACCAATTAGAAAAGACAATAAGGGGACAGGATGTGAAACAATATACTTCTAGACTGAAAACCATCGTTGATTACTAGGGACTGCAAGACTTCAGAAGGTGGTGATTCCATCTCTGTTCTACTTGAGTTTTCTTCTGCCGTCTTTTGTGACATCTGGGCTTGACTGTTGTTGAGATGGGCTGCAGAACTGAGTGGAGAATGAGGGCTGATCCTATATAACTATTTTTTTTGCATTTGTATTCTAAGGCTTTTTAGACCTGAGGAGTGGGATGAGGAAGGAAGTACCTGCCTTCATCTGTAAGGCATATAACTTCTTTTTAGATCATTCTTTTTGTTTGAGATTTCTGTCTCTAGTACCAGAAGAATAACAAAATACTACCCAGTTTTCTATTTTATAATAATATTTTATTTATATATCTTACAAGGCTTTTAGTAAAACAGTAGAATATATATTAAATTTTGAAACATTGTATTGCACTATTATATCTATCTTTTAAATAGGCTTGCATTATTCACTCATTTGAAGAACATAAATGCCACCTCCAGAAAATTTTGATTGAATTTTCAACAAAAACACATGGAATTGAATCTACAATATAGCTCAGCTGCTATGATTGCTGTATAATAGGTATTTCAGTTACTATCTCTCCCAGTGAAGCCTGCTTTGATAACAAAAGAATTAACTTTTTTTACATCAAACTGTGAGGTTAAAACATGAAAGCATAGCTACTCTTTTTGGCTATGTTAATTGTTCTCATCATGCCTTCTTACCAATCTTGCCTTGCATTAAATCATCAGATCTTCATATATAAGTGTAGATTCAAATTTAAATTTAAAAATAATTTTGATTTACCCTTTAGCTCATCACAGATATGACAGCACAGTTGTTGGTATTTTCATGCAGAGACTTAATATTTGGTGAAGAGCTCACGCTACCAAGAGGAACCTGGTCTTTTGCTGCCCATGTGAATGCTTAAAGAGATGGGTTGTGGTCCTCAGCCTGCAATGGCTGTCATATTTTCCACAGATTTGTTCTGTGCTGAATTCCTTCAGCCACAGGTCATTGCAGGGATGAAATTAGCCTTTGTCTTTTATTTTTGATGTGGATGCTCAGTACATCTTTATCCCTGAATACTCAAGCTGGGATGTTCACTGCTCCTTCCATAACCAGTAGAGGAGATGGGGAGAAGGAAAATCTCCTGACCTAAATGTAGAAGTGCACAAGGGCAGGTGTGTGAGACAAAGATGAATCAGAGAGGGTCTGGGGATGAGAAAGAGAGAGCATGGGAGGAAGCAGAGTAAGAGCAGAGCAGTACATGAAAACATACAGAGGAGAGGGATTTTACTCTGATGGGGTTTTCTGAATTTCAGGTGTTTGTATTTTGTCTTGTACTGTTGCCTTAAGGAGGGCTTTTGAAATAAGGCTAAAGTGTCAAACAGAAACACATATCTTAAAATGATGTACCCATGTACTGCCTGAACTGGGGCTTCCAGCTGGCCCTTCAGCCACAGCAGGGGATGCAGCACGGCCCTCATGGAGGGCTCAGGAAGCCTTTTGTGGGGAAGTCTACAAAGGGGCTCTTCTCACACCCCTCAGAAGGCACAAGCAGAATAACAACAGCACCAATAAAGGACACCTGTATAACCTTTTCCTCCAGCGATTCAGGGTGTTCCTTTATGTAATGCAGCTGTGCTTGTTGCCATTCCTCTGAAGATGGTGCCTCTTCATATTGGTCTGTCTGAAAATATTCTATAAGATGAGGCCACATAATAATGGATTTTTGCGGAGAGTTTGTGACAGAGTAGCATGTAAAGATTGCACTGCCTGCAGACTGCATTATTCAAGAGGTATAAAGTCCATAACCATTTTCCATATGTCTTCTAAAATGACTGCCTTTATATTGTTGTAATATCCCCCAGTGCCCTGCAGCCTGTAAAAGCAATGCTATTCTTTTTAAGGGAAGTGCTGTCTAGCAGTTCTTTAAAGTGCGTTGGCACTGTTTTCCATGTATTTTCTGGCTACTTAGGAAAGAAAAATAAATATTATAACTAACAAATGGTGTTATTTTGTACTCTAACTTTCAAAACTAGAATGTTTTGTACCTCCAGGCATCATGACATTAATATCAGGAGTCTCATAATGCTTTAATATCAGAAAGAGGTTCTTTATTAAGCTGGCAGTAGGAGGTCCACTGTTTAAAGAGATACATTACCTTGTTCTGTACCCAAGTCACCACTGAGAAATAATTCTCTACTCTTATCTCAACCAGGAATTTTCATTTTATCCATCATTTCTGGAGAAAGAGGAGTTTCTTTTTAAGCAACTATTCGGTATGGATGATTATACAGAAAGATCTCCATGTTCTGTGATAAAATCTGACCATTTTCAATTTTTATTATGAAAAACCATATGGAAGTGCCTTATAAAGATGATTTCTTTATCTGACACCCTCTTTGGCAGAGTGATCATCGCCTGACTCCACTTTCTGAAAATCAGGCTGGGGTAGGCCAGTAGAGCTGACAGTGGGAGACACAAAGAAATCTCATGTACCAGGGTTTGTTTTCATACAGGTATTCATCATCCAGTGAGGAGGGCCAGAGAGTGTTCCCTAAAACCTACAATGTCAGGCTCCCTGGATGACTGTTTCACTTCCCACCCTTTGTTTAAATGACCTTAGTCTAAAACTATTGCACTTTGTGTACTGCCTTTGCACAGATATCAGCTACTCCACAGATTTTTTTTTCTGACAGTGTAAACAGCTGTCTTGGGGACTTCTGGTTTCCCAAATTATTATGTGCAGTAGACAAACAAAAATCAACACATATTACCTTGTAAGCAAAGGAATTTACCAATTAATCATTTTAAAGTTTTCTAGATAGTACCTGTGTGCTGTGTGTAGTTTGAAATCAACACTTTGGGAATAAATTGAAAATAGATGTTTAATTAATCTTTAATTGTAATTAAGCCATGGGATAGGTGAGATGGGAGACTGTGATTTAGGATCTAACAGTTAAATTTTATTTTATGTTTGATAAATGTGGACTTAATTGACAGTAACAGTCTGGATTTTGGGGTTTACATGTTCAGGAATCTGGTTTATGTGAAAGCATTTAAAACAGGTGTAAAAGGAGAAATAAAGCTGGGCCAGCACATACTTTTGCAGACCAGGCTGTTAAAGTCACATTCACAAAACATTTTTAACAGCTGATTGCAAAATGTTGGCATAAAACTTCATTTTTTCTGATAGTTTTCAAAGTCCTTGACTACCAGATTTGATGATCTTTGCCTCATAAAAAACAAATGTTTTGTTCATTTATGTTCCATTACAGAGATAATGAATTAGTAACTGAGGACTTTTGTTTGATTGCTAATTGGCAGGATACCATTTACAACCCTTTTGTAAAATAATGCAAGGATACACTGCAGTTGCACTGATAGTATGTGTACAGTGATATGGTTAAACTGGTGTAATTTCTCCAAGTTGTGACTGTAGTAGATAGACCATGTGGTAGCCAAAGAACAACTTTCCTTTACAGTACATCCCTCTTGGCAAACTGAGCAGGGAAGCCATTCCTTTCTCCTAGGAGGAGGAATGGAGCAAGTGTGTTTTGTCCTGTTTTTCTGAATTCTTTTTTGAATGGGCTTTGCTGGTATTTGCTTCAGAAGTGCTGTGAGGCCAGATTGGTATCACATCGTTTATACAAATTCTCACCAATGGTGGGTTTCACTCAAACGTTTTACAACACATCAGAAGCTAGAGGTCAAGCAGCCAAGCTCAGTTTCTGTTTCTATCAGGAGGACACAGTGTTGGCCTGACTATGGCAATTCCCTATAAACCTGGAGCATGGGCCAAGTGCTGGGATTTCAGCTGATGGTTCCTCCTAACTGGTATGGGAGGCACCTGCTTATCTGCTGAGTCGGCCCTTGGGAATTGGGTTGGGTGCTCCTTCTTGAGCTCCTTCAGTGTATACCTTAACCATATATCTTTAACATTTAGTCTGTTTACCTAAGCATTGAGGCTTATGCAATCACATGGCATGTGTGAGTAGGAATTTCTGCCTGTCCCCTACTGTAAATCTCTGTCAATAAAGCAATTTCAACCACATTTGAGTGTGGTCTAGTATTTTCAGAGATACTGCAGCCTCAGCAGGCTGGGGAGAAAAAAATGGGTATGTGACTGCCAGTGCAGAGAAAGGCTGAAGTATAAGCTTACCCTTGATTAGATATCAGAGTATCCATCCAGGAGAGCCTAGCCACGGATGACCCAGTTACTGGAAAGGCACCCATGAGACTTTCCACCCTATTAGACATTCAGTGAATCCAAATGCAAGGCACAACTACATAGGAAGATAAGCCCCATTATTTCCACTGTTGTTTATAAACAATTCTTTGCCTATTTAAAAATTTTTTAAAAATTAATTAATTAAACTGTCTTTGAAGTATGACACCTCTTTGTTGCTGAGTATTGAGATGAATGCTGTGCTGTGGATGCGTTCTTCAATGCCCATTCTTTTTAAAACCAAAAAAATTGTACTAAATGTGTCAGGCCAAGGTCTTTATATATTTTCATAGTGTTCAAAGTGCCTCAGAGGATAAAAGGAATAAGAAGTTATTCATCTAAAAATCAAAACAGTGAAAAACTGTAACTTTCTTCTGCATAAAGACAGCAGGGGTTGCTTCAGCTGATTACCTTTGATATTAAATAGAATGTTTAGAACAAAGCTGATAAGACTATTACAGAAAGCTAGTTCAAAGAAAGCTAAAACTGCTGCTTTCAAAAGCATGGTATCAACAATATTCCTTTTGTTAAAACTGGAAAACATGTTTAGCATAATTGCTAAGTGCACCAAAGCCATAGTTCTTTGTGTATGGACTGTATTTTCATTTCCAAAAGGAGTCACAGTAACACTGGTGCAAAATCCTAGTTACTGATTACATCTTGTTGCATTCAAGGCCTGGATAAAGCTCAAACCCCAGTTCTTTAAGGTATTGTGCAAGGACATGATAAGAGTCAATCTCTCTTTGAGGAACCCACAGGCACACCAGATTAAAAAATGGTAGAAAAACAAAAGCACTGTGTTTTCTGTTAGAGCCAAGGAATCAAGATAATGAATGACTTGCCCATAATCATATCTCTGGCAGATCACCATATTCACCTAAGATATCTAATGTCCTAATCCAGAAGCAATGAAGAACTGTAAACTGAGTTTGCATAAGGACTCCATCAGTCTTGATTGTGAAAATCCTTTTAGCCCTTTTCAAAGATTTAGCATAATGGGAAAATTAAGATAACATAATTGCAATTAATTCTGCTGGATTTACTTTTTATGGTTCAGTGGCATACCCTGTATAAGTTCAAGGAACTGAACCTATGAGCTCGATGTCTTCTATACTGAAATTATTCAAATTATTAATGGTTATTTATTTCGAAAAATTGAAAGCAATAAGCTAGATTAGTTGTTTGATTTGGAAGACAGTTGCACACCAGTGATTCAGGCCATATTTATGTGTCATTTTAATGAAAGAAATTTCTTCATAGAGAAGCATGTCCACTGCCTTTAAACTCATATGCCATGTGATTGGGAGGTCATTAAAAGTCAACATCTGTAGAAAATCTTCAATCATAGTTTTGTGATCACCTTCCAGTGTTGCTACTTTCATTTCAGGGTGTTGGCAGAGAATGGAACAGGGATCAGGATTGTACCAGAGAGATAAGGTAGAAAAACTCCCACACTTGGGAAGCCAAATTACTCAAAATAGTCAGCTTCTTTTTACAGCAGACTGAGCTGCTATGGTCCTGTCCACGCCATTCTCTGCAGTGGGTCTCCACAAAACACAAATTGGCGTATCTTTGTGTTTTCAAAACCAAAGCCAAAATGCCTAAATGACCACTTTGTATTCCAGTCAAAACTGTTCATCAAACAGATTGTCTGGCTTAAGGGTATTCTCTTCCAACACATGAAAATATTATTAAGAGGAGATGATTTTTTCCTCCATATTCTCTGAGGAAAGACAAGATTTAGAGGCAGAGCAGTCAGCACTCAACATAGACCACATTTACAGTGTGACAATAATGTGTGATGCATAGAAGTACTTGGGATTTATGGAAGATTTCTCACTGAATGTGGAGACACAGTTCTGTATGGAAGACAAAGGCAAATGCACACTTTTCATACATGAACGAGATGGGCCAAGCTAACTCTTGTTGCAGCATTAGTAGCAGCCATTCTGAAATAATACCTCCGGTTCCCATATTTATACTTTCAGGGAAATGCTGGAAGTTTGAAAAGGTTGGCTAAGCATTTGCATCTAAGGGACATGTAAGCTCACCTAATTTAATTTATTGAGATGATGTTAAGATGTTGTCTTAATGATCGAGTAGTCTGTGGCTTTTTTGCATTGGGTATGTAGGGACTCACCCTAGCTTAATAATTGAAGACTGGGTAGCAATTATTTATACAGGTATTTCTATTCAATATCCAGAGTTCTAGACTAGAAGAGTGTGGGGGTTTTAATATTGCTTCTGGTTATGAATGTTATTTCACCTTCGTTCTATTTCCCAGCACACATAAAGAGTGTCGACCAAGAGTGTCCATGATTGGGAGGGAAGAACTAAACTGGAAATTTCAAAAGTCTGAAAGGAACACTAGGGAAACAGACCATGCACAACTAAAGAGTTATTCTAGCATTAAGAGAATACATGTTTTCTTTTGATTTGTTTTGTGCATTTTTACTATTAGATGGTTGAACAGGGACATTTTATTTTGTCCATGGAATAATAAAGGTCCCACTGGAACACTTAGACATTCACATAGATTGTTACCAGACTCTTCTGCTGCTTCTGAGTAGGATGTTACACACTTGGTAGCTGATTCAAAACGTGGCTTTTCTTCTTGCTTAACCTGTATCAGACAAATTAATAGTTTTCAGAAGCTGTTTTTTCACATGGAGTTGCAAGCCTCTCCCTGTTGTGGTTTAACCCCAGCCAACACCAAGACCCACACAGCCACTCACTCCCCACCAGTGGAATTGGGGAGAGAATTAGAAGGGTAAAAGCCATAAAAATCAAGAGTTGAGATAAAGGCAGTTTAGTAGGGAAAGCAAAAGCTTCACACTCAAGCAAAGCAAAACAAGGAATTCATTCACTGCTTCCTGTGGTCCTGGAGGTGTTCAGCCATCTCCAGGACAGCAGGGCCACATCATGCATAACTCGGGTTACTCGGGAAACCAAATACCATCACTCCAAATATCCCCCCCTTTCCTCCTTCTTTCTCCCACTTTATATACTGAACGTGATACCATATGGTATGAAATATCCTTTTGGTCAGTTTGGGTTACCTGTCCCAGCTGTATCTCCTCCCAAATTCCAATGAACCTCCAACATGCTTGCCAGCATGGCAGTATGAAAAGCAGAAAAGGCCTTGGCTCTGTGTAAGCACTGCTCAGCAACAACAAAAACATTTCTATTATCATTGCTGTGTTCAGCACAAATACATCCCCATACAGCCCCATAGTAGCCACCCTGAAGAAAATAACCTTTACCCCAACTGAAACCAGGACACTCCCTCAAAAAATAATTGACTCAGAATTACCTTGCCAGGGTGATGCCATATGTTGAAAAGCGCAAAGATCTATTTTGAAACAAGTAAGTACCAGGAATAAATTCAGAAACCACAGCACATAGACGCTACTCTGGCTATCTATCATTTATCCTCTGGCTATCTATCATTTCTCCTCAGCCAACTCCCACTGTAGGCAGTGAAGACCTTGCAGTGCATGCACACTGTACAGTGCCCAAATAGCAGTGCCTACACCACAGAACACATTGGTCCCATCAACTCAGTGCTGTGCTCTGCAGTGCCTGTGCTTCCTACTGTAGAGCCTTCACATTGTATTTCTACACCTGGGTTGGAATCCCAGCCGTGACGCACTCCTTGCCTAATTACAGACATCCAGTGCTAATCAAGAGCCCCAAGGAACCCAAACAGAGGTCTTACAGAAGTGGCACAGGACCTGTGGAAGCTGGGATGCCTTGGGAATGGGTCAGTACAAGTTTTTACACTTCCCCAGTCCACTAAGATTTGGTACAAACCTGTGAGAAATAACTTCACATTATAGTTCTTAAACAGCTGTCACAATCCAAAGGGAATTTCTGGAAGAAAGAAAGATGACCTATGTCATGGGGGACTTACCATTATGACTTTGCAGGGAAAAAACATTCTTTTACATACATCAGATGTGCGTAAGCAATACATGATAGAAGGTGTGGGATTCACCCCTGTTCTCCATGTAATTGTTTTCATCTGTAGAATTCAAAAAGAACTAAACAGAAAATTTCATAAGGAGTTACCTTGTGGTCTGATCTGTAATTAATTTGGAAATTGGAATTGAGGCAGTTTGTAGTAGAGCAAAAATAGAGTTGTGTATGGTACATTCCTGGCAGAATGAGAGCTGGCAACCAGTGCAGAAAGCTTCCTTTCAGCTTAGTTTCCATGAATCTGTATGTGCTGGTTTTCATTAAGGAAGTTTAGAGTTCTCTTGTGTGTTCTTCCAAAATGTCAAGCATTTATAAAGGTTAGTCTGTAGAATTGTTTTGTGCAGAGAGCACATTTTGATTTTTCTACTGCAGGCATCAGATCTGCTATTGGAAGCAAGTAGTGAAAGGAGCTGGTTAGGAAGCCTGAGAAATGAGCTGAGAAAATGAGGAGAAATCATGACCAAAGCCTGGGCTGAGATCTGCTTCAGTTTGATATGACAGCTAATCTCTGCCTCAGTTTCCCAGTTTCTAAATACTACAGCTTACCCAATCTTTAGGAAGCACCCAAGAGAACTGCAAAGTGAGCAGTGTCAGAGGAGAGAGGCAACAAACCACAAGTATGGATTTATTGCACATGAAGGAAATCTTAGGTGTGTAGAGAGTTACCTTGTTCGGAAGCACCTCAGCCTCCCCCAGCCAGTACAGGGAAATAAAAGGTCAGAGAATACAAACACCAACATTTCTCATCTGGCAAGTGATCAAGGGACACTGCTGTGTTTAGGTAAGTAGCTAGTCCTCTGCAGCTAATGTTCAGAAGGGAATTAGTTCTTGCAAGCTAAAAGCTCAAAAAAAGGTAAAAGTGATGTACCATCTTCTTTCTCACTGACTTTGTTCTTCAATCTTTCTTTTTTATTCACGTTGGGCTCCAGATGTCTTAAACTTTAATATGTATCTTGCACATTTTTCTAGGTAGAGTTAGCAACCCCAGGACTTTTTCTCTTCATTTTTAAACACATTAATTCTAACCTGATCCTTATCTGCTGTAAAACCAATTTATATATTATTGCTGTCCAGATTCCAGGTGCCGCTCTGATACTGCCAGACTAAGGCTAAACACTCCAAGATTATTATTTTTTCTGGAATAATAGTAGCAAGAGATTTTATCTGTGAAATTCCTGCATAGGGAGATCTGGCACAATGCTCTTGGTTTTGAGAAACAAGGTAAAGCACATTTTCATGTTGATACTGACTGGTTTTGCAAATCATACAAAAAGCACATATAAGAAATGGGAAAGGTATTCACAGAATTCATAGAATGGTCTGGATTGAAAGGGGACCTTGAAAATCATCCAGTTCCAACCCCTGTGCTGTGGATACCTTTCGCTAGACTAGGTTCCTCAGAGCCCCATCCAGCATGGCCTTGAACATATCCAGGGATGGGGCATCCACAGCTTCCTGGGCAGTTTTTAATCACCTCCCTGTACTCCATGTGATTTAGGAATTTATTATAGGAAGAGTCACAGGGACCATTTCTCTTGTACTTCTTCAGAAAACTCATTACTACAAATCTTTCATGTTGGTCTTCCCATCTAAGAATAACATATTTTGCCAGAAGGGAATAGTTTCCATTTTTCCTTGACATCTCCAACCTGGTTACATTGTTCTGAAATTTACAGTGACTGTTTCATGCATAGAAACTCTTGCATTTTGTCAGAATATTAATTTCCTAACATTTTTCATTTTGGTTATTAAGTATGAAGTTGTACTATATCTCAACATATCCTACAGTAACAGTTTCTTCTTGATTTTCGTTCTTGTTTTCCCTGATACCCGTGGCTCCATAGCAGACCTTAAAACAGCATCTGAGGTCTCTGCCAGTTGTTCTAACCCTGTCATCTCTTTGCCCCTTCTTTGAATTCATCCTTGACTGTGATCCACAAGTCCATGACATTGTCCCCAGACCTCAAGACAGAAAATGGAGTTGTGACAACATTTGCTATCACACATACAAACTTTCTCCTTCCTTTCTGCTCCACATCCACCACAAGTTGTTGCGTCAGCGGGGCAAACACACACACAGACACACCAAGGTCAACAGCCAGAACCCACAGCAACAACAACAAGATCCAGAACCATCAACGACGACCATTTTATTAACAGAAAGCTTCTCTTCTATACTTTCTCTTATCTGTTCATGCATACACGTCACACTCTATTAGCCAAGCACTTCTGTCCATGATTCTTAGACCATCTTCTGATAGGTAGTTCACATCTCTCCTCATGCCAGTAAGACTCAAAACATATCTTGCTTTTCTCAGTTGTTTTCCTTCTTTCTTCTGCTTTTCCATGGAGCTGCAAGGCCGCAGACTTGTTTTTCTCCACTTTCCCATGCTCACAGCTGCACCGTTCCCAGGCCAAAGGAGTCTTCAGCCCAGAAATCTTCCACAAGTTGTAAGTTTCAGTGTGGAGCTCAGTGTGTGCACAGCCGGCATAGACAGGAGTAGAAGTGGCACAAAACATGGGAAAGAAGATGAAAATATTTTAGTCTCTCTGGTCCCTAGGTGAAGTTTTCCTGCTGTCTCTCATCTCTACATTCTTGGCCTGAGTAATGTCAATTCAGTTATTTGTTCCTTTATCCCGTCTATATAAATCCAGTTTTACCTCTCTCATCTTCATCTTTACCCCCCTAAGCCACTTAAACAGCAGTTGTTACCACTGTACCCATATACTTCATGAACCTTAATATGTTTACACTCATAAAACTTCTAATATCTGAGAGCTTTAACACTTGTATTTACATAAAAAAACACCTGTAGTCAGATAGTGCCACCTAATTACTCAACAGCACAACTCCAAACTATTTTCTTTCTTGAGCACTGTTAAAGGCTGTTATAGACCCTAATGTGCATATTGCTCATGGCAAGGGTACACTGCACAACCCCAGGCTTTGTACTGGTTTTTATCTGGAAGGAATAGTAATAATATAAAATGCAGTAGAGACTGTAATAAAATCACCTAAGGGTCATCCTTATTGCAAAAAAAATTGCAAAATCCTCATTGGGATTCATTGACGATACATGGATAGAGATACGATTCCAAGGGGAGAGTCACTGAAGCTAGAATTGGTGTTAGGTCCCAAACTGTCTTTTAGTGCTTCTTGAACGTTTTCATGAGCAAAGGGAAACAAAATATAAGGCCAAAAATGTATCAGGTAAAAAAAGTATTTGCTGCTGAACAAGACCACCCACTGTGATTGTGGGTATGTCGATATTCTGTCGTATCTGTAATTTTAAACTACTAGTGGCATTTTATTTTCTAATAGAAAGTGGTCCTTAATTATTTAACGCCATTGTGTTTTAAGTAAATGTTTTTTCTTTTATTGTTGCTTGAAGTGCCAAGTATTATAATAACCTATAAAAATTCTCAAAATTTAGTACATATAAGTAGCAATGCCAAGGTAGTCTCTTCTCTGACAGCCATATTCAAATGGGTTTAAAATCAGTATGGTTTTAAATGTATAATGTAATGCTTCTCTGCTACCATGTGATAAAAAGAAGTCTTGAGTCAATAGGAGTCAGAAACCCTCTTTCAGTAGTCTCAGATGTTAGCTTTGATTTTCAGAAAAAAGAAGGATTATTCTAAGGCATCCAGTTTTCCTTAGAAATACTGGTGTGGGGTTATTTTTTCAATTGCTGAGGCTGAGCAAGGTTTTAATAACCACTAACTGCAGCTATGGAATACTTGTACAGTTATTAACAGGCAAAAAGCTGTGTGGGCTTATTTATTTATTTATTTTTTATTCCCAAATTTCTTTTTTTTCACCTGTGGAGTTGTAAATTTTAAGTTAGTCTTTTAAGGCTGCTGTAAACCTCCCTCGCTTCAGAGGCAGCCAATATTTGGAGCTGGGACTTCAGACAGAGTAAATCAATAAAACTAGAGTAGGGATTTGAGGTAGTGTAATAAGTTAGGAAAAAAGAGTAGAACTACTTATAAATCATAAATCAACTTGGTTGTATAAATAGTTTTCATATAAAAGTTAATGAAAATGTCTATTGTGTATTTCAGGCAAATGAGTATGTGCAATAACTATGCATGCTCATGTCTCCTCTGCAATTACTATTTCCTTTGAAATAACATATTTTAGGGAATTGAAAAAGTTAAAAGCAAAGGCCCCTTGCAGCAGGGTCTGTATATTGTTTTATGGGGATGAAATTGTTTATTCCAGGTTACATATGTATTTTATACCTTGAGTATTAAGATGTAGGGAAAAAAATTCTTAAAATTCTTAACCTTTCTGTAATTGAGCATTAAAGAACTTTTGTTCTTGGTTTTGGTCTTTTTTTTTTTTTTTTTTTTTTTTTTTTTTTTTTTTAATGGCTGAGGCCAAAGTAAATACTGGCAGGAAGTTTTTCCCCATTACACTTTAGTGTCAATTTTCAGTGGGGAAGAGTATAGTCCAAGAGCAAATTTCAATATGCCTTATTTCAGTAGGTATTATTAGAGAGACTTAGAAGGTTCAGATAAACTAAAAGGTTACAGACTACACAGTGCAAAGAAGATGCTTTGTGTGTCTCAATTTTATTTTGAGACATTTTTCTGAAGTGACAGGCTAGGTCAGAACTCACTGATGGCCTTCATCTCATCTTCTGTGCTTCCCTCCATCTTCTGCGTCCATCCACTCTTCAAATTTTTGTATAGCAGTGAAATACACACTGGTAAGAGATGCTTTAGACAGATGCTTGAACTGAACTGCATATTCCCAGAATGTTATATCAGGTTTTTTTGCTCAATTATCATACTGTTCCTAACTTACTTGAAATGAAAGTGCTTTCTGGGAAAGCCTATCTCTCTCCATAATTATGTAGGGATCTCTAGGATGACTGTGATATTATTTACACAATTATTTGGGAACATTTATTTGAATATTGAGAGTTCCTCATTTATAATGAGCTTCTTACAAAACTAATGAGTTCCAGAATAAAACTATTCTAGAGAGGGAATGTGTTTCTTTTCTTGCCATTTTGTACCTCTTCAAGATCCCAGTTTTAAAAAATGAGGCAAAAATCCCTACAAAATATATGTAATGAAGAAGTGAAATTATTTACATATGTCCCTCTTACCCTTTCAAAGTAGAAGTTTTCTTATTTATAAATAGAATTAAATAAAACTATGGAAAAACTCTCACCAGATTTGCGCATGAACCACAATTAAAAATGAACTTGGAGATGAATAATTTTCCAAAACTTCTCCTTTTCCAAGAAACAATGGCCTTGCTGGTATTTCATCATAACAACATTTTAAAGAAAAACACTTTGTTCACTAGCCAGACCATTCGTGGGAAGGTATAAAGTTAATGCTTTGACGGATTACTAAATTTGTAGTGAGCTGTTATTTTCAGTTCCTGTAACAGAGCAGTCAAAACCTTCTAAAGAAACTTACTTGCTGACTTCTCTAAAGGAACTACTGATTTTCTTATAAACAAGTAAAACTTTGGTCTTGTCTCTACAAATCCTGTTACTTGGAACAATTACACAGTCAGGCACATTTTAATAGAAATGTAAAAGATTTTAGTAAAGCTAAAAAAGTAAAAACTTTTCATTTCATTTCTACTCGAGGGATTCTGTTGGTTTTATATATGGCCAGAGCAATTTGAAAATGCGCTATCAGGTACTTTGGTCTTACCAGCCCTTATAAAACAGCAAAAGAACAGAAGTCTTTCCTGAGAAAGGAATTGTTAGTAGTTAGATAAGAAGTATTATTATTATTATTATTAAATAATTTATTTTTTTCCACAGGGTACTGTCTGTATTTTTCTCTCAGCTTTGTCTACGGTGTTCTTTTGGAGTATTGCCAGCTTTTAGTACTACTGTTATTTAGTCCTTCCTATGAATGAGCACATATATGTTGGGATTGCTAAGCATAAGAAATAAGTATTGCTGCCTATGTAAATTCAAAAATCATGTTACAGCTTTTAACTTTTACTTTGATAAGTTCAGCCTCCATCTCACCAACCATAAGCCACCCCAAAAAAAGGCAGAGTGATAAAGAGGCAGGAAGGGGAAGTGATCTTCAAGCTTTTTCAGGCAAGGGGATGGATGGGGGAGAGGGGACAGAACCAAGCAAAAAAAAAACCCAAAACAACAAGAAAACAAAAAAAAAAAACCACCAGACCAGACAGCCAAGAATGGAGGTGGCCAAAATTACCAGTCATTTGGGCAAGCCTTAAGCTTTTATTTCAGCACATCCCGCTGAGGGAATAATTTGTTCCTTATCACTTCCCTGCAGTCATCCAGTCAGACAAGGGACTGGAAAGTGCTCATGCACATGTTGGGCAGATGGATTTCACAGCTGCTTTCAGGGCACAGAAGCAACTCAGGGATGGCGAAACATACAGTAATACCTGAGTGAATCCTGGAAACCACACAGTAAATTTTGTTGATCTATACAAAGAAATTTTGTGTGATACCCTGACAAGGGTGCCCATAGGGTAGGAAGTTTTATCTCCAGGGAACTTGTAAGTACTTGCTGTCTTCATGGAGAACATGCCCACAGGGAAACTCTATAGCTTATGTCATCCCATTGCATTACCTTTACAACTGGAAGAACTCAACAGAAAGATTTTACCTGTGCAGGTCCCTTTGTCTTGACTGTAAAACAATGCGCCTTCCTGCCCTGATTTCCCTTAAGGAAAGGAGAGTTGTCTTTCTTAAGTAAGCTCAAAATGCTATCCAGAATCAGACTGCGCTTGCAGGTGAAGCTGGAACATAACCCAGCTTTTATATTAATGCCCTCAGGGGCTGAAATGACATTATTTTAAATTGCGAAGAGGCATATCAGCATGATA
Source organism: Anabacerthia variegaticeps (assembly GCA_035583185.1). Taxonomy (NCBI): domain Eukaryota; kingdom Metazoa; phylum Chordata; class Aves; order Passeriformes; family Furnariidae; genus Anabacerthia; species Anabacerthia variegaticeps. Next base: position 65,929,126 of record JAWWEW010000112.1, on the reverse strand, counting down.
GTTGTGGATCACAGAATGTACTTGTTTTACAATAACCCCTGTGGAGGTAACCAGAGCTTCAATGTGCTGAACGCATGGGTCCATCTGCACTGGGTGCCTGCAGGTGGTGGGAGCCCACCGGAGCTGCCCATGGGCAAGAAGAGGCAGGAGCAGGTACAGGGACAAGCAGCGACAGAGCCGACGCATATTTTTCATTCTACTGCGCAGCTCAAGGTGTCCTCAGGCTCTCTGGTGAGTCACCCGGTCCTGGCCCTGATGTGAAACCAAGACTCACCGCAGTGCACCCAGCCAGAGGAGCAGTGCAGGGTGGTGCCTCAGGGGTGGTGAGCTGATGAAAATTAAGCTGGGTGTACGTCCGGCTCAGTATAGGTGAATAACTGTTGAAGCATACATTCATCCTCGCCTCTTAGATTCTCTCTTAGCCTTGAGCTTCCCAGTTGGGAGCCTTGTTGCATGGGCTGGGATTTAATAGTGTAAACACCAGCCAGGTTAGTGATAGATCCCCAGGTTTAGACCTTGGGCTGAACATGCAGTGTGGGTGCCACCACGGCACTGGAACTGCATGTGTTCAAGTTTCCACTTCAGCAGGTATAACCGATAAACAGGCAGCCAAGCAGGCAGCATTAAACAAGCATGTGCAGAGTCTTTCTCAACCAGTGACTCTTTGCCAAAGTAAATTACCATCAGTTGTCATTTAAATGAGAATAAGCTTCACTGATTACTTTTTGCATAATCATTCAGAATGAAACCAGATGTTCCTCAGCCCATGTTATAAAGCTGCAATGCACATTTAAAAGTAGGCAAGTCTTGTTAGTGAATTGGTTTGTCTGAAAAGACTATCTGGTAATGGTGATGAGAGTGTATTTCTGAATCAGAAACCATTTCCCAAGCTGTTAGACAGAGTCATATGCAAATTGCCATCCCAGCGATATTAGTATTGGCACAGCATGAGTCAAGCATTTGTTGTTTTTAAAAAGGAACAGTAACTTCATGAAACCTCATGAAAACTGCTCTGAATCACTGCTAGGTTTGGGTTAGTGTTTTAATAAAGCGATTTTCTGGGTTTAATTATTTTAATTTTACTTGCTTTCTACCTTTACATTTCTTGTTGTGACATGTTTTCAATTTACAGCCAGGAATCTGGGTTGCAGTGATATATTAGACTTCAGAAGGAAGCAAGTTGCTCTATCTAAATCATCTGAGAAATTCTTTTGGGTTATCCAGTCAGTTTGAAATTGTCAGGACATCTCCTTTTCCTCCCAGCTTATAAGACCTGAAGCATTAGCATCCCCAGCTGTATATGTTGTTTCCTGCTGAAAGAATATTTATAGCATTTCTGACCTTTGAATGAACTTCTACGAATCAATAACAGCAAAATGGAAAGAAGGTCAGGAGTAGTTTTCTCTTGACGGACTGTAGCCAGTGTTAGGCTTGGAATATCAAAGATATATTACAAACTACTATAACTATATTTATGCAGCATTTTTGCAGGAAATTGGCAGATTTCTTCAGTGCTTCATGTAGCTGCCATCTGAAGGATACAAGACAGGGTCAGAGCCAATGGTGTCATTGATGGGTTTCTAAGTTGTTGTGTATCAATTTTTAAATGGCAGAACTACAGAAAACCATAAGATACAGTGGTTTCCTAACTATATTTTGCCATGGGGCAAATGTAAGTGAATTAGAAACTGCTCCCGTTAATGACTTACCACAACTGAAACACCATTCATTTCCTCACGTTTCAGATTGCAGAAATAAAATTGACACAGTCACCCCTAGATGTGTGTGCACAAGCAGCAGTATGAGATGGTTCGAGGCAAGGTTTGCCCCTTCACAGTTTTATCCCTGTGACCGTACAACTCAAATATTTTAAAGGACCTTTCCCATTTCCTCAAATTTCTGAAGCTCCTTCCAAAACTGAAGTGTTCCCATAATGAATTAGACATCTCAATGCTATTTGCTGTCTCCTTCTAAAGGGGAAATTAATTTCCCTTCATTTCATGCCTAAATGCTGAGTTCCTAACTTAATTAAATCCTTTCCTTCTCCAGAGCTGGCATTTCTGGAAAGTGCTTCTTGCACTCGCTTTTGCCTGCCTTGGGATTCTGGCAAACTCGTTCAGATTGCAACTGCAAATTAGAAGTCTAAATTCTGTATGCATTGGGTTAAGTAAAATGAATCCCATTGCTAGGGCTGGCAGTAACAGCTCTCACAGAGTGAGAGGTCTTCTACCTTGTAATTAGAATGAATTGTTTCAGTCAGGACTGCCCCTTTTGCCTTTCCAGAGAGATAGCAAAGCAGAGTCTTGCTCTTTGCTGGAGCCTTCTGATGCTGCTGTAATACATGGCACTCCTGTTTCCAAATGCAATGTTGCTATTCTGAGAATACCTCTCATAATGGCTCCTTTTTTCTCTAGTATTTTCCTGATTGAATTGTCTCTCAATGGAGAGACAATGATAACTATACTGACCTTCACAAATTTCAATAAACTTTTGAAAGCAGCTCAAGACAGTTGTTTTCATAAGTTTCTTTTTCTGTGTCCATGTCATTTGAAGATTGTGTCTACGTGTTCAGGCAGCCATGCAAATATGCCTAAAATTACAGAGAAAATAAAACAAATTTACTGAAGTTTAACAACTTCTGTTTGATCAAAAGTTGTTTGGTCAATGATATTTTAAAAGTCAGGAAATTAAGATTTTTTTTTAATGGATGCTATCATATTTATTATTATTATTGTTAGGTTCCTGAAGAAGAACAAAGGAAGAGACATTTCCACACAAGTTCTACATGAATTGTTAATGTCAACTTTGAATTTCCTTGTTTTTTCCTAGTTCATAAAACACCCTTAATATAGAATTGTTTTGTCTGAGAATAAATCCTGTGTTTATTCAAATTCTTAGATTCATAATATTAAAGAATTATTTACTTCCTCTCTCCACATACCCATTTCCCCCTTTTTGCTTCTTTTTTAAATTTCTTTCAAGGACCAATGTACTGTTCCATGTACATCTTTAGTGCTCTTAAACATAAGCTCTCTTGTCATTTCACTGTTGTCCAAAATTTGCATTCCAACTTCCAGCAGTCTCTAATCAAGTGACTTTTGTTCTTATTCTTATTCCTAATACATTTTTAGTACTTTGAAAAATTCTATTAAGCAGTAGAAAAACTCCTAAATCAGATCTTAGTACTGTATTGGCTTCTAACCCCTCTGTCTCTAGCGTAAAAGTAAGATGTGTTTGATTGAGACTAAATAACAAACTCAACCTTTTGTTTCACCAATTCAGTAGACCAAAGACAATATTTCTCATGAAATTCTAGTTTACCGGTTCACTAAGGCTCCAGCAAGAAGCTAAATGGAGTTCATCTGTCAATAGCACATGGATCTGAAAATACAACAAGGTTATGTGGACACCAGAACAGGTCCATCTGTTTTGTGACCAGCTAGAAACAAAGCCTGTGGCACACCTGGGTGATGACCAGAGAGTTTCAGCTTCTGCTGATTTTTCTGATTCACTGACAATGCCAGTGTGAATGTATGTCAGTGTGGATTGCACCACCAGCAGCAATATTGTCCACTCACCATTTCTTCAGAACTGGATGATAACTGGAACTGCTCATTGTTTATGCTGATCTAAGGCTGGTGAATGTCCTTAAGAGCTACTTCAGTCTGTTTTGTTGTTTTCATGTCAGTGTTTAAAAACCATATATCATCTGTCTGTGTGACAAGGTACATGTTGTGTCTTACAGTCTGTTTTATCTCATGATTTCCCCTTACATTTGTATCAGCTCCTTCATCAGTCTGGTCCGTGTGGCTTCCTGCCTTCACTGCTGCAGTGTCTGGGAGGCAAAGCCCACGACTTTGATTCCTTAGCTCTTCTGTAGCCCATGCAGACAAGGCTCATCTGATTCTTTTCTCACAAATGTCTCCCTTCCCACGGCTACCAAAAGCCCTGATTGAGTCTGCAGTCACTACCAGAACTGGAGCCAGATACTGGAGCTGGTTTAATGTCAAAATAGAGCAGCTATGCACAGGAAACTTCTCACATGTGTCACAAATACAGAAGGATGGGCTGCTCTCACTAATAGTGTACAATTTGCTGATTTCAGAGAATGATGAGGAGCAGGAGGCTCTGCTGTCACTGGACAAGCCCGGCTGGTATTCCCAAGGTAATGCTATTCAGCTCTTTGATCTATTGAAGAAGATGACTGGCAAGCTGGATCCCAAGGTATGTTTAGAGTAAATCTTTCTGAAAATACCATTTCAGTCAAGAATTCACCAGACAAGCTTTCATTACAGTTATTGATGTGATTGGTCACAAACTTTTGTTCTGGTAATGCTTGGTGCTGTCTAACAGACTGCAGCCCAGAACTGGAAGTAGCATATTAGTCTTCTTATTGGTAGAATTTGTAAACTTTCTAGATGTTTTATTCTGTATGCATGATCATGCATTTCGGCAGCTTTGGGAAGAATCAGATTATAATCAGGAAATTTTCCTGAGGAAATGGATTAAATAGATTAAAAGGTGAAAACTGGCATTATGTTATTTTAAGGACAGGTCTGAATGGGTGAAAATTCCACTCGAGATGGTGTGGCCACTCTTTCTCTAAAGGGTAAACTCCTCCCTGGACACAGAAGAGTTCTGTGTCATCAAGAGGTGCTCCACATTCTCTCATTTCCAGTGTATTCCAAAACTCATTCCCGTTTAGTGTATTTTCTTGGCAGTGATTCCACTGTTTCCTGTAAGACTATTTCTGTCAGTCAAAAAACTCAGTGATGTCCCTTGTGCCGGTCCCAATCGGGCAGCCCTGTCCAGTGTCCCTGGAGGGCAAGAGTGGGGAAGGTGTTGTGAGGCCAAGCCTTTCCCTTATGGAGCTGCCGGAAGATAAAACCCCAAACTTGACATTAATAAGATCTCTGTATGTCATGACTAACTGTAAACATGGAGGAATTTTTATTAGGTTGTTTTAAACTTCTTTTTCTCTCTCTGTGAAATAGTTTGCTTGTGTCTTCTTCATATACAATAAACTTCTAATTCACTTCTTCCCTTGTAGGTTGTTTATTTTGGTGACAGCATGCACTCAGATATTTTCCCAGCTCGTCATTATAGCAACTGGGAAACTGTCTTCATCTTAGAGGAGCTTCTAGGGGACAAAGTTACAGTGCCTGTAAAGGCTGAATCTGAGCCCTTGGAGAAGAAAGGAAAATATGAGGTAAGGGTTCCTTGCAGATGTTTCCTGGAACAGAATAAAGTAGATTACAAAAAACCTTCATGCCACCTGCACCAAGAATGAACCTGCTTATCTTACCAGGAGGCTGGCAGCATCAGCATCCCCCACAGATATATCCTCCTTGTCTTACCAGGAGAATGCTGTTCTGTCTTAGCTTAGGCATTGCATAGGTGACACAGAGCATCTACCTGTAGTTAAGTCATGGATCTCAGAAAAAGAGCTGTATACACTCTCCCTTAGCAACAACCCATAGTCTTCTCCTTTTTGGTAAAAAGAACCTGCCCTCCATCCTACAAGGAAAAATTTCGTGGCCACTTATCATAAGTCCAGCACCTGAACTCTGTTGAGTGCATGATGTTCATGTTGTGTGTTGTGGCCAACTGTAAACATAGGGGAATTTTTATTAGATTGCTTTAAAGCTCACTTTTTTCTCTTTGAAATACAGTTTGCTTGCTTTCCTTATATACAAAGAACTTTTAATTTGCTGCTTACCTCATAGGTTTAATTCGGTGACAGCTGCACTCAGACAAGAGGGACTGTTTCGAAATCCGTTCCAGTGCAAACCACTGATAGTTACCTCAGATAAATTGTGTGATTTTCAGGTTGACCACAGCTGGGAAGCAGGACCTTAGCACTACTGCTACCCTTTAACTCTCCCACAGAAGGTGGAAAGTTACTGTGGTTCATCCTTTCTGCTGCCAAAGAACAAAGCAGTTAGGGAGCAGTGCTCAGATGGATGATGTGGCAGCGTTGTACCTCCCGCATGTCCTTTGTAGGTAGGGACTGCAACGCAGCTTCATTTTCTGTTCTGTTTGGAGTGTTTCTTAATTCCATATGCTACTAAATAAATAGGTCATTTTCTTCTAGCTGCAGAGAGATATATATGCTTTTTGCACTTTGCTTTGTAAGGCACTAAACTTGATTTTTCCTTTAAAATAATTACTCTTTGCAATTAAAAAGTTAACTTACTGATAGAAAAAAATTTGTGGAGGTGCTTTTATACTAGGTGTTTTTAATCTAAGAGGTTGTTGTAAACCCCAGTTTTCAATGGAGAAAAGAATATCTTCAATGGGGCTAAAACAATATAGATGTGGTATCTATTCCTCTACTTTTTTTAATTCACATATCTCGTATTTTCCCCCATTATCCTGATTTCTAAACTAAGGTCAGACAAGGACAGTTCAGTCACTGAAATAAGGAAATGCAATCATTAATGTTGAGGCTTTTTCCTGGGTTGTAGAAAAACAAAAACTAAGACAAACAAACTCAGTATCCTGTCAAGAAAAGTATGTTTCTTGGTAAGAAAGGTGTGGGGAAAGTGGGGGAAGAAAGAGTTATTAGTAGCACTACATAGGTTCATATAATTTGATTTGAGGAATTAATGCTTTAAAAATAGCTCATTCTCCTCCATAATTTTTTTCATTCTCTGACTGGAGGTTCTGCTCCATTGCTGCACAGGACTTAGATCTCTGTAAGGTTTATGGGATTTTATTGAACCACGCTTTCTTAAGCATGTTCAATATATGCCTTTGAAGCCCACATTTTTTAACAGCCAGCCAGAAAATGTTTCTTTTCCTGGAAGTACAAAGAAAGAGTAATTGAGCAATGTTTCTAAGCCCATGATGACGATTTGGTTTTCTCTCATTGAAACACCTCTGGTTAACGGCTCACGAGATCCATCTTCTCTATCACAGCAGTTATCAAGCAGGAAATTGAGACCTTTAGACAGGTGCTTGACATTTCACTGATGCTGTGGTATTCCTGATAAGAGATTGTAGTATCTCGGGGAGACACCACCCCTGGCACACACAACCCCTGTTCAGTTTACATCCGCTACCAGTGACAGCAAGCAAGCAAGGGAGAAATGAATTGTGTTGATTAAAGGAACCTGAACCAGGGGGGCCCTGGCAGGTCAGTGGTGTTATTTCATTACCACACTGCTCACTGAAGTCTGAACAACAGGTCACATCCATATCTCTGCAGTTGACTGGACACCACTAACTTAACAGGACTAGTTCAAAGGAACTCCCTTTACAAGCCTATGGAAGTTCTATTTTCATTCCCCCAAGCAACTTCTCCCATTAACCCTTTGGTTAAGAAGGGAGAAAAGCCAATTCAAAGGATTGTACAAAGTCAGGTGTTTTCGGAAAATTAGTCGCAAACAGATTAGATTTCATCTGGTTCATCAGCCTTAGCATTCATTGGCAATAAAAAAAAATACACTGCTCTGTGTGTGCAGAGGGGGACTGAAAACTTGAAACATGATGCAGTCCTCACTTCTATAACTCCTTACAAAATACTACTAAAGAAATAAAGCATTACTTTAATTTGTGATTGCATCTTTCAGAAAGAAATTATAAAAATCTTTTTTCAGTTGTTTCAGTGGTGTTTCATCATTAAAAGAGAGAGGGGAAGAAAACAACCTCCTCACACACAAACTGGGAGACTTATAATTTCCATTTTCATTAGCAGTTTTTGTCTTTTCCCTTCAGTTAAATGCATTATACAAGCCAGATACACATAACTGTGAAATTATGGTAACAACTCTAGTTCTTTTAAGTATCTGAGTCATGACCAAATAAGCAAGAGAATAGCAAACTAAAAACTATTCATGCAGTTACTTGGCTCCTAAGTGAATTGCAGCATGCAGGGGGGAAAAAATATATGAAGCATTGTGTTGAAACAAGTTTTCCCGCCCTCCCAGAATTGGGGGTTTGTTTCCTCGGCTGGAAGCTTTGGTTTTGCCTTCTGTTTTTTAAATGTGTGATCAATGTCATCAATGAAAACTCAAAGAAAAGCTGGAATTTGTCCCAGGATTTCAAGGGAAATTGTTACAGAGGAGCTGTAAAAACCTTGGGCCATAGGAATGAATGGAGCGGATATAAAGGATTTATTGGTGAATATAGATGATATATTTACCTTTAGAAGGGAGAACTTAATTTTTACAGTATTGCCTAGTGGCTTGTTGGTTGTAGGGGTCAGGGCCCATATCCCCCCAAGTTTCCATGACTCCCTTGCTGTGACCATAGACAAGGCTGTTTACTTTGTGCCTTTTGGCTGTTTGTCTCTTTACTCCCATTTATCTTTAACACAAATCTTACAGTACTTTCAGCAACAACCTCGTGGGATGTTGTGGAGCTTGGTGAGTTAAAGCAATGTCCTTAAGGCAATACCCTGAAATGCAATGCATTTTATTTTAAATCTGCTTATAGTGATCCATATTGTACTTTAGGTGCAATAATCATTGATGAAATATTTTATATTTGCACATGATTTATAGGAGGGGCAGGTTCTGTCCAAAAAAAAAAGTTACACCAGTGGCTGGCTTGTCCATTTGCACACCCAGCACAGGTGTTATTCAGGAACATCTGGCTGTTGTGACCGGCATAGCTGTGCTGGCAGCAACATCTCAAATACTTACCATTATATCAATAAAACTGTGTTTTGATCATTGATTTTTTTCTAGTATCAAGTGTTGGTGATGATGTTACTATTTTGACACAATGCATACAACCATAAGTACCAACCAGCATACTGGATGCAGTAAAATATTCCTCATTTTCTGTATTTGGTATAAAGATGATGGCTTAGGTGGCAAATGACCTAAATAAAGCCTTTAAAAATACTAACAGCTAGGTCTTTCACTCCTGTCTCCTTTACTTCTTTCTTTTTTCCATCTCTTTACCAAATGTAGAAAAGCTTCAGAGCTCAGCTTCCTATTTGTATTTTAGAAAGGTCATTTTTAAGCTGACAAATTGGTGTTACCCAAAGGTCCTATTAACTGATTCTGTCTGCTCTGTTAACAGGCCCTATTTGTCTGCAGTTAGTAAAGCAAAGGTGATAGTAAGTATTCCAGGTGTTTTGACTTTAGTGGAAAACCCTGGGACTTGGGGAAGCCTGGTACCATCCTTATTTCCCTCAAGTCTAGACATTTTCTTTAAGGCTTTGTACTTCCAGTTGACACAATCAGTGTTTGATCTGCTACTGTCTGACCATGATGCCTGAGAGCAAATCCATATGCCTGGAGGATTTGCATGAGAAAGAGGGATTGCTCAGCACTTCCCAGGATCTACTGTCCTGCTGTGAGAGCAAATCCCATGTCTGGGGACTGCAGGAGTGGCTGGGGCATCTTCCAGACATCCTGAGCCCCACTGTTGAGCATGTGTCTCCAAGCATGTGAGGAGTAGCTGTGTTAAGAGGAGACTTTTGCCTGATTTCACAGATGTATGAATTCATGGTACATGGTCTGTCCTGACTGCAGGCTGTGTGTGCTGCCCATGAGATATGGACGCCTTGTAGGCATCAGTGAGGGATGGCAGGGACAGCCATGTCTGATGCTTTCTAACGATGTGGGCAAAGTTTTGACAGCTCTTTTCGGATTTGAAATCAAGATTTAGCCTGCCAAACCTGACCTGTAGTGTGGAGATAAGCCAATAGCAAAATGATGGGAGCTCTCTACTGAGTGACTTGATGACATCAAGTTTCATATCTTGCTGGATTTGGTTTTACTGAGGGCCTAGGTTGTAAATCCAAAATGTAACTCCTCTTTAGTAAGGAAGAAATTCTCACACTGAGAATCAAACCTCTGAAAAAATCAGTTAATTTCCTCAGGTTGCATTTTTAATTGTCTATTGAACCAACTATGCATTTCAAAAAGCAAAACCATCACATTTTTTCTCTTGTCAATAAACAAGGCCCTGTTTTTGTGCAAATGCTTATGTGGGCCAGTACTGGGGCTGTTGTTTTGATTAATCACCTGAACAACTTAAGAGTTTTCCGCATATGTCATCCAGCTGGCAAACAGATTTTAATTCAGCATAGCATCTACATTTAATTCTTACTGACGTAGTGAACTGGGATTTACATGGAAAGATAAGATTCGGCAAAATAAGTAAGGTGCTGTCCCTTTGTGTAAGGCAAAAAAAAATAAAAAATAAAAACACCACAGACAAGGCCAGGGCCTAAGTTAAACCCTTGCTTTGAAACAAAAGATGGGGGGGGTTGACTTATTTACATCAGAAGACAGAAACTAATATCTCTATTTGTTGAAGTCAATACTTCCTCCTTGCCCCCAGCTATGCTCAGAGTTAAAACTGTTGTGCACACTCAGGAAAGAATGGCTCTGTGTTTACTGGCATGGTCTGTTCAGCTGGATCAACAACTTTCTGGGGATCAAAAGATACAGGCCTCTGTCATAAACACAAATGATTCCAGCAGACTCTCAAAACTACTAAGAAAGGGGTTAAATGGAAAATAAAGTACGAAAATTCCCAAATCTGGAGGCACATACTATGATACCTGTTCTCTTATGCTTTGCAGGTCTGAGAAGTTACTTTGCACACAAATTACTTTAACAGATTTTCTGTAGTGTAGTTCATGGGTTTGTTTTACAGTTTTCCATCATTCTGTAGATGCCTCCTGAAGTTTTTATCTGATTGCTCATGGCAGTATATAGCAGGTTTCAAGATGAACTGGTAAAAAATCAGCTCTTCCAATGTTGTGTTAATGTTTTCTTTAAAACATGTTGTTGTCTGAAAACATACATGAAAAAAAATAATTTTTCACAATTTGCTAGACAACTGAATGGCTCTCCATGGATTCTGTGGCTCTGCTTTCACTCTTTCCTCAGCTCAGAAACAGATAACACAACACAGGTGGCACGATGCATTCTTCACAGTTTCTCCATCCAGCACCAGGAAGCTCCTTTTCCCTGAGGAGGAGGTACAGGATGTGTTACAGTCTGTGCCACAGCTACCCAGCCTCTCCAACAGAGAAGGGCAGCAGGCAATTCACAGTATCAGAAACAGAAAAACAGAGAAAATGGAAGATTATTTTTTTTTAAATGGAAAAGTATTTTCAAGTTAACTTTTTATGTCCTAGTGAATCCATAAAATGCATAAAGAGGAGCTTGGGGACTCAGATAAACACTAGAGTTCCTTAAACTAATGCTTGTGGATGTATAAAAAAGATTTTTTTTTTGGAGCTTACATTACATATTTATTTATTTTTCTTTCAGGGAGATCAGCTCAAAGCTCCTTACTTTGTATCTAAACAGTGGGGCTCTTTCTTCCTGGACAGATTGCCAGGCCTGGAAAATGCAGAGGAAACTTTAGTTCACACGTGGTCCTGTAAATGTATTAGCACTTACAGCACTATTGCAATCCCTAGTCTTGAAGCAATAGCAGGTAAGGAAGAGCGCTTTTTTTTTTCCCCCCCTAATGAACATGTAGTATTCATAGTAAATTTGTAATGCTGTAGATCTGGTTTTGAAATGGCATATATCTAAAATACATTGGAAATACTTTGCTCATATCATGCAACAGTGCTAGTGGCCATTGATTACTTTGATGTTTGTGCTATTAATTGTTGTTCGATACACCAGGTTTTTTTGTTTGTCTGCAAATATTGGATGTTTTATTTATTCCCTGTTAGAAATACGATGCAAGATTTAAGACTGTAGGTTAGTTTCTGGACTTGGTCAGGACTTCCCCTGACCAGGTAGTTTCCTGTTTCTGCTGAATTAGATTAGGAAACAATCACATGCAGTCACCCGGGGTTATTATACTTCCAAATATGTTTCCCTCTAATTTGGCTTGTTCTACTTGCTCAATCAGCTCACTATAACTTTGCAACTGCAGTACATGTCAGTGGATCATGAAGTGGTGGTGAAGACCCTCTGTCTATATATCTTCTGTCTGTCATTTTGCATTCCTGAATTTTGTCGATATCTGTACCTAAAGAAATAAACAAATTATTAAATGAATGAGGTGCTTGAAGAACAGAGCAAGCATTTCGTTTACAAAGCCCTCTGTTCAGCATCTGTTGCCTACTTCATGCAAGACCAAGGAATAAAAGGTTTGTTGCAAGAGAGCATTTCAGACTTGCCCAGCAGTTATTTCTACAGCAGGACCTGTTCTTTGCAATCTTGTTTTACGCGTGCACTTACATTATAAGGATATCTGAAAACAGAGTAGTCATACAGTGCCACAGTTCTGATAATTTGCCATTTTGCAGTCTGTATTTCAGCCTAAAGGTACAAATCCCAAATATACCAAGGAAAATTGCCAACAGAGAGATAACTTCTGTAAAACTCCCATCTAATACTTTTCCAGGGTCATTCAGTGGCTTGCTTTGGAAGTGTTGGCCAAGAGAAAACACATCGGTCAGCTGCACTCTGGAACTCTGCCCCCCAGCCAGCTCCCCATAACCACAGCTCACTTTGCAGGACTAGCAAGGGCCCTCAACCACAAATATACCACCAACTTTCCACCTACAGATGAAGGGGTGAGAACCAGAAAGACACATCTGAGTAGTTAATGAGTAGGATAGCTGCCTGTCATTGGCAGTGGAGCTCTTGCAAAGCCCAGTCCTCCATTAGGAGGAACACTACTGTGTGCCATCAGTGTGCCTTGAACCAGTGCTGAGGCAGGGGCTGATGTCTGTGAAACTCAAGCCCCAGTGCTAAAGGATACGGGAGAAATAATGTTTTTAACTCACAGCTGCATGCCTGAAAGCAGACTCAAGGCTGCAGGTATGAGAACATCTCTGCTTTCTTATAGAGAGAGGTATTTCTTGTTTGTTTCTGTGGAAGAGCAGATGTTCATTATTATGGATGTTGAGGAATTCCTGACTCCTCTTGAATACCTTGTCTGACTCCTGTCACAGCAAGCTGTGGAAGCCCCTGCTTTGCCAAGCCCTGAAGTTTTTGGCTGCAGTTGTAAGTCATAGCTTAGCTGCAGCTATTTGGGAATAACTAGCTAGAAGAGATTGAAAAGGGTTATGTGAGTTTGATGCACTTCAGCTTTTCCTTTTCTATTCATCTGCTTTAATTACCAGCAGAGCACTTTCCACTGCCGAGCTGCAAAAACGCATGCCTTTCCTTAAGATCCCGTCCATCCAAACGCGCAGCCAGGCTGCTGGCATTCTGGCCATGCAAGTTCAGCTCCCAGTCACCCTCATGCTGACCATGTGAGCCCAGCTCCCAGACAGCGGTACAGGCTGGGAGCTCAGCTCCAGGCCTTCAGCTGGCTCAGCTTTGGCAGCACCTGGCTCATCCTGGCCCGGCCAAACAAGGTGCCACCTCACTGGAGGTGTGCTGCAGCCTCCTGTGAGCTGGGGGTTGACAAAAGCTTCTCTGTCAACAATGTCTAACCTGGCTTTTGTACACCTACGTGAGCAATTGTAAGCGCCACATACAAGTAAGTATCCCAACAGCTTGTAATCTGCAAAAGTATTTGGTGAAGTGCGGATGATTGCTGCAATGCTAACTTCAAAATTGTTTATTGTTGTTTGGATGCAATGTGTATCTGTGCATAAAGAACAGTTCAGTTTGCTTCTCAAGGCACATTGAAAAATTTATTCCAAAATCTATTCAACATTATTGAATAATAGAAATATTTTACAGAAATAACTAAGTTTTCATCAAAATTCATATGAGAATTCTTTTCAGAGAGTTATCAGAAATTATTTTTATGTAATAAAAGCCTTAAAGCCTGTTTTCATTTTTTTAAGTAGAGGAAATATATGAAAAAATTAAAAATAAGCTATATATCTGAATTGAGAAGTTGGGATAGAAACAACTTTGACCATTCTGTTTTTTTCACCAGCATGTTGTAAGTTTGGTACAGGTGCCTTCTCATAGTTTCACCCGAAGAATTTATGTCTGTAACTAAAGGGTACAACATGAGTGTTACTAAAGAGCATTGTAGGAAAAGAGTGTTGTAGGGAATGCTGCTGTTGGAGTTCTCATCCATTCAAAATATAAAATAACAAAACGTGCATAAATAGAAAATTCAGTATCTGACTCAAAAGGGGTTTGCATTCAAAGATGCATTAGAAATTCTGAACTTTAATCTCACCTCTGGCTAGGAAGGTATTAGTGGGATTGCAGATTATTGCATCACAATTTGCCATCTAAACTCACCTGAGAGTCCCTGAAAAGACTGGCATTTTCCTTGTGCATGAGAAAGTATATTTTTTTTGCTCAAAATTGCTCAAAGGAGATCTTCTGTGTACATTCCTCTGTTTAGAGTGGGAATCAGATACAGGTTATATTGACAGTACATGATTAATAAAATAGTAGAAGCCAATGCCCCTACTCCTATATGTCTCATTCACAAATCCATCTGTTTCTCCACTTTTCTGGTATTGAATCTCTCCTCATTTATAGCTCCCTTACAGATTTTGACCATTTTCAAGCACAATGATATCGTAAGACAGATTTTCCATACCAGGATCCATTACTGTGGGAATGTTCCATTAGAGGTCCCACATGGAAAGTAAAAGGTGTAGGGGTCTCTCTGAAAAATGGTATTTTGCATAAATCACAGTTTCTAAGACATCCTTCTCCACTTCAGAAAGTTAAGTGTGAGCCAAGTAGAGGTGGATTACTCTTATTCATTTTACCAGAATAATCTGAACTTCACCTTCAAGGAAGGCATCCACTACTCTTTGACCATTTGATTAAATTTCCAGATAGCCACATAATTAATTATATTTCCTGTATCACATGAGTATTCCAGCAATAATTTCCATAATACCATTTCAGGTGGTTATTTGATTAACAGTTCTTTGATCCCCAAAATTATATGCATATTTCAAAGTAATGCTTTTCCTTTTGATCTCATTATCATTGGTAGTTTTATAAAAGTCCCACTTCAAAAAATTCCATGAGGAGTTTTAGAGCTCAGAGGGAATTTTGGAAGGTTTTTTTGTTCTTCATTGCAAAAAATACTAAAGAAAGTGGGCTCTAAATCCTAATAAGCAGAACACAAAAAACTCTTTTTTAATTTTCATGTTAACCTTATCTCCTGCACTTGTCTCATAACTCTGTATGGTAAGATTTGTTATAGGATTATGTGGAGGGTTGAGTTGGCTCCGCGCCAAACCCAACTGCCGGCCACACGGATTCC
>JAWWEW010000112.1:65893293-65913888 GCA_035583185.1 Anabacerthia variegaticeps | reverse complement strand
TGGAATACTTCCTTAGTTATAACCTGGTTACCAAGGAAGGCCTGAACCAAAACCAAGAAAACTAAACCACCACAGATTAAAAACTACTGCAAGCAAGAATAGAAGATTGAGCAATTTTGCAGCTCAAGGGAGTTTCATTTTAGATAAGAATTAGTACAAATAAAATGTTTTATGGAGACAGAGTTCATTTCGGTCTTTGGAGGTTTGATAACCAAGCTTATGTCATGGATGATGATAATGCATTTTTTTAAATTTTGCATGCCATATGAAATCTTATCAGGATTTGCCCATATGGCTGCATAAGTATTTCTTCATGCCTTATTGTTATTTCAGTTAGCTAGAAAAAGAGAAAAATCTCCATTGCAATTTACCAAACCTGTCTCTTTAAAGATGACTACTGATCTGTACCCTGCCGCTTTCCACAGGAGTTTGAGTCGTCAGCCTGCTTGCTGTATAAATATAATGATAAAATTGCCAGTGAACCATGACAAAGAAGTTCATGTTTCTGCTTAGAGTTGCAAATTATCTGCACAATGAAAAGCCCAAGGCAGCCGTGGCTGGGGCTCCAGAACTGGCAGTCTGCAGGTCGCAGATACACAGGTCTGCCCATTGCAGATCAACCAGAAATTGCAAATTTCACACGCCATCTTCCACATGTATTTTAAAGGTGAATGCTCTTAAGGACTCAACTATTATGAGAGAAGTCATGAACTTCTCTAAGCGTGTAGCCATACACTCATTTCTATATCCTGAACAGCATCATTCATAATTATTGCTGAAGTGAAACAAAAAATCCCTCATATTTTAACACATTAGTTCTAGGAGTTTTTCATTGACATTACATTATTAAAGTCAAATCCAGATCCCCTTAAAATTAAATTAGTCTTTCCTGTAACTAGACTGATAATTACATGCTCTTATTCAAATATACAATTTCCCTAACCATATAGAACTATCTATATTATGCATTGTTAATTAACGATAACCTTTTATATTTAATGCTTTATCTTACAACTGTGCTTTCACTTACCAACTTCAGTGTAAGAATGTATCTATACAATAACATCTAAATACTAAGTTTATCAAAATGTTTTGAGAATTTGAACTGCTTTGGGGTTTAGCTGCTATAAATAATAGTTGCTACTGCAAGGCCAAAGAGGTCATTTTTATAATTAAACCTGTTATGCTAAAAACATGTTTTTATGTCTGGTGGAAAACTGGTGTATGTACACAACAGCAACATTTCTGAGGCTTTCTGGTTCTGAGGTTTCGTGCAAGGGAAAAAAGAGATAACAAAGATAACCGACTAGGAAGGTACATGCTCTGTCTGTACGCATGAACATCATCTTTCTTTATGTGGCAGTTAAAAAGCATCAGATAGTGTAAATCCGACTCATCTGTTCCAGGAAACTAGTTTCAATGTTCTTTTAAGAGAAAGAAAAACATGCCCAACACAACCAACAAATATAATGCATTTATTTTTGCAACTGCAAAATACAACTGAAACCAACAACAAATTGCATTTTAACCATAGCAAATTATTGTTCAATATTTCAGAACTAGCTTATAAAGAATCCTCGGGACCCAGTTACTGCCCAAAGGGTTTGAGACCCCAACTTTACCACGGGATTTGACTACTTGATAGTAGTTTTCTGTGTAGAAAGGACAGTATTCAGTGTATTACAATTTGTTCAGGCTTTCCTTCCTCCAGAAAGGTGTATTGACTTGTGCCCCTAAAGGCCATGTCAAATCATGCAGAATCCAAAAGATTACTTCCTAGCCAATAGCTGACAGAAATGTTCCTGCCATCGTTATCCTGCTCTGTGAGATGTCAAAGTACAGCCACCTCTAAAAGATTAAAGGGAGAACTCATGAGCAACTCATTAAGAAAGGGGCAACCACTCAGTCATTTCTGCTTTAAAGTTATCCTTCAACTCAGGCAGCATAATTTCATTTGCAGGCTGTAATTAAAGTTGTAATTGGTTTTTGACTGGATCACAGCCTTATAGAGTAGGTTTAGATTGTTGCTTTAAAAACCCTGGTTGTAATACAAAGTGTGATAATTTTTGAGTGTGAGAATAGGTAAGTCAGCAAGTATTGGAAATAATACTTTGACAAGGTTGTAATTTTACATAATCTGCAACATCACACGTGAAAGAAAAAGTTGCTGGAAGCATTTATATACTCTGGATTGGTGCCTAATATATTCCCTCTGGATTAAGATGGTAACACACATAGAAAAAACAGTGTAGGCCTTGTCTTCATGTGTGTCTGTGTGTGGATTTTTACTGTAAGGTAAACAATGTTTGTCAACCATCCAGAGGAAAAATCATAAAAAGGGAAAGAAAACATTTGTTTTACAAGAGAGGAACATGATGAGGTTAAACCAAGTTTGGAGAGGAAGGTTGATCTTGATGAGCTTACCTCAAAATGAAAGTGAAGGGGTGTGTCACCTCTGCATTTGTCTTAATATAGCTCCTTCACAGTCTCAAAATGCAACTTACTTCTTTTTCTTATAAATCGGAAATGCCTGTCAGCTCAAATAACTGCTTGTTACCAGGCTAATTTCTTCAACTTACCTCAGGAGCGCTTCTTACCACCCTAAGATTCAGAAGGAGTCATTCACACAGAAATGAATTAACAGATCCCTGAAAAACTAACACTTCCTAGTAGGGTCTTGGCATTCTCTTAGGATTTTTTTTAGATTAAGTCGTCATCCAAATGTTTAAAAACATTATAGTCCAATATTTTCTTTTGATCAGTTCCAGATCAAGCAAAGAACCACAAAGGGCAATTTTCTTAAAACATCTCTGAAAATCACCATTTAAAATGAAACGAAAATGAGAGAAATTTTCCTCACGTACAAATAATGACTTTTCTCATATAAACCCAAATCAGCAAAGGAATTTCTAAGGCTTTCCTTCACGGCAGATTCTTAAGGGGCTCAGCTGTGAGCTCATTGCACATCTTGTGCACAGCTGTTTTGTTCAAAAAGGAGTCAGTGGTCCCTTGGACATGAGGGTAGACCCAGAGTAATGTGAATTGTTATTCCCAAGATAGTTGTGGTGAAACTGCACACCATGAGCAATCGCAAAGCCACGATGGGGTGGTCATTCCATCCCCGCAGGCACTCACCCCTCTGCAAAACTCCGGTAGTGAAGCTGCTGCTACACAGCTCCCTGCAGTTTGCTACTTGGGTTTTCTCCAGTGTCACTGTCTTCTGTGTTAGATACCACAGAAGAGTAGACCCTCTTGCTCAGGCCAAGCTCATGCCACAACTGTCTGCTGGCAGTGCTGCAGGCAAGGTCTCTGACCAAAACACCTGTGTTGGCAAAAGCTCTTATTAAAGTGCAATTGAAGCAGCAAACCTGAACTTTGACTGAGACTAGCTTTAGTCATTATTCCTGCTTGCTCAGGAATAAACTGCAGTGGCTCATGTCACCAACTATATCCAAAGTGAGAAGCGTTCCCATATGACACCACATATGACACCTTCCTTCTCTCCAACTTTTGAGTCATAGAATATGCAGACAGCAGCAATGACTTTCATGTAGTTGACAGAAGGAAAGCTTTCCTCATGCTGACTTCACCCCTTCTGGAGCTTTGCTTTAGTACAGCAAACATTTGACCTCCTCTTTAGGAAAATCAGCCTTAGAAGTTTTTCTAAAAATAACTGCTATCAGATAAATCTACTTGTGACCTTGAGTTTTTTTCTATTTGCTGCTAGTATGCTCCCTCATCTCCTGAGTTTTCAGTGCAAGCTCTGTGTTGCCTGTTTTAAATAGAAATGGTTCGGGAGATAAAAACATTTGCTATTTAAGAAAAAATAACACCTGTTACAGTTTACCTGCAGACTGGCAAGTCACGTCACTCAATGACACATCCAAACTGTTGAGTCCCCCTGCAGCAGCTGTGCTTACTCCACTGTTAAAAAATTGTTATTAGAAGTTGTCATTAAGAAATTAATATTTTCTTTCAACAGCAACTTTTAAATACAATGAAAAATTTATGATAAAGCTTCTAAGCCAGTGTAAGTTACAGAAAATCCTGTAAAAGCAAAAGAATTGATACTGGCTGATGGTCTACCCCTACAGTTTACACCACCTGGATGATGAGAGATGCAAGATGGAGCTTTGTCTGTGTTTTCTGAGATTTGCCACAGTTAAGCTGTTTAAAGATTTTTTTTTTTCAGACTTAGATATCACTAATAAGGTTTTTGTTCTCTTCCCTGGGCCTTTTCCTTGGTGATAATCAGGACAATATATTTGGATTCACAGAAGAACACAACCCTGCTGTTTACTAGGAGGCTTCTGCAGCATCTGGCTCCAGCGCTGCTGACTGGCAGGGAACAGACCTCAGAGAGGGGAGGGGAGTTCTACTTTCTGTAGAGCTTCTAACTCGTCATGGAGATGCTGTTGTGGTGTCATGATGAAAAAATGTTGGCTTTGCTTTTGTTGGTCAATACTGAAAAATTACTCTTGACGTTTCTGCTGTGTATTTTGGGAGACATCTCTTTCAGTCTTGGACTGTGCTTTTAATTGGAAAAAAATGCCTTCCATCTAAAGCACATAGTTAAGATTTTGTTTAGTGGATTGGTTTGTTCAAGGAAATCTCAAAAACAAAACAAAACAAAAAATCCACACTGATTAGCCATAAGTATTAAGTTTATCAAACAGGCCTGTGTCTGGATTAGATTATAATTGTCTTCCATTCAGTTGCTCAAATATTTTCCTGATCACTCATCGAGAATATTACATTTTCCCTTCTTCTTGTGGTTTCTTTTCCTTCCTTGTGGGTGGAACTCCAAGACTGCCTCTGATAAAAGCTTGTGGTTTTCATTTAGTTAGCTTACACTAACTGCACAGCACACAGTCACTGAGATAGTGTCAGCTCTGTAACTGATATAAATCCATCTGTAACATGTAAGTAAATGCATGGATATGGGTATACATAAGCTTCAAAACACAATGTGGTAATTAATGTGACTTAATGCATGGGTCTGAATAACTGGAACACAGTAACTGACAGTGGTTACTGATCAAATATTGTCATTGTTATTTTGTTTACATCAGGGCTGCTGGAGTTCTGTAAGGGAGGTAGGGCAGGGCAGTTCTGCTTCTGAGCTGAGGCTAAGGCATATAACCTGTGAGGGTTGCCCAAGCCATTGAGAAATGCTAGTAACACTGAATGGTCACCATAAAGGAAACCAGTTTTCATCACTCACTTGCACTCAGGCTGGTGTGGGAGCAAGGAAAGGAATGGGACAGAAATTCAGGGTGATGCATCTAATAGTTAGTATTTCTGTAGATCTAGAAAGGGATCTTGAGATCCAACAGGTCTGACTTCTAGCAGTCTTTGGCTTAAAAGTCAATATCTTACTTGTCTTGGGAAAAAAATGAGTTTGGGTGGAATTACCCAAGAATGATAGAAAACTTCTGGGACTGTGATTCTGAAGCAATTGTGTGCAGCCAGATAGTTCATATTTCCAACCTCCAGCTGTTTGTTCAAGTTTGTTTGGAGTTTTTTTTATGATAGTGGCAATATTAGATGAGTTTTTTGCTGAATTCATTATCAGTATAGGTTAGAACTGATTAGAGCCTCACTGTCAAATTATATCTCAGAGAAGACTAGGTATCTGCCCCCTGCCTAATTTATGACTTTTCTTTTAAGTGGGTGCCAAGATGCAAAGGTTTGCCACAACAGCAGCAGCCGTGAGCATGCACAGTAGCAAAACCTGAAGAATTTACTGCCAAAAACACTGGGAAAACAACAACTTGTAAATAAGCTACTTTTTTTTTTTCCTGAGACTGGCTTTATTATCAAATATTGTGTCTTATTTTTTTCATGATTTTGCATCAAGCCATGGCCTGTGCAAGCATTTCGTTTTAGGAAAATGGAGTTCATAGAATCATAGAATATCCTGTGTTGGAAGGGACCACTGAGTCCAACTCCTGGCCATGCACAGGACAGCTCCAAGAATCACACCATGTGGCTGAGAACATTGTCCAAACACTTCTTGAACTCTGTCAGGTTTGATAGAGTGATAATTTCCACAGGGAGCCTGTTCCAGTGCTCAACCACCCTCTGGGTGAAGTACCTATTTTTAACACCCAAACCTCTCCTGACACACCTTCATGCCATTGTATTAGATCCTATCACTGGTCACAAGAGTGAAGAGATTAGTGGCTGCCCATCCTCTTCTCCAGGCTGAACAGACCAAGTGACCTGAGCCACTCCTCCTGGCTTCCCCTAAAGCTGCTTATTTCTTCTATATGACATGAGTGAGAACATGGAATAAGAATAGACATGAAATTATTTCTTCCTACGTCCAGGAGACGGACTACAGACCTGTATCGTTCCTTGTTGATGAGACAGTATTGCTGGACTTAGTGATACCATTGCCTTTTACAGTAAAGGAAGCTGTATTGTGCGCTTTGGTGTACAATTCACATGATACTTCTGCGTTCCAGGACAGCTGTGAATTATTTTAAATTGAAGAGTTTTCAAAGAACTTATTTTAAAATTTTAAAATTCACTTAGTTTAAATTTCGCGATTAAAAAAAAATCTATCTTTATTTCCCTCTGTACTTGCCCTTCTTTCTTTCCATCTATTTATTTATAGCCACTAAGATTCCAAGTACGCCTTTCCAGATCAGTCCAGAGCTTTCTCATAAATATATCCAACTGAAATTAAACAATAATATAAAATGTTGCATACTCTGGGCAAAGCAGGTGTAACAGATGCAGCAGATGTAATCATTGATGGAAACAGATCTGGAAGTACAGGAAGTTTTTTTCCTGTGTGATATAGAAAATAGGCTTCATAGGTGAAGAATAGTATCTGCCTCATGCTTCATGCAACTTTTAGTGATGCCTTGGGCAACATTTTTAAATATGGATATCTTCTGGTTATCTTTCAAAGTCAGCTTCCTGAGAAAAAAGCAATATTTAAATTAATAGATTAGGGGGTGAATATGTAAAAAATGTGATTATTCTCTTTTGAAGTCTTGTGCATTGTATATAGAATGGTTTTGGTGTTTAAGCTTATTGTGTAAAATTAGTTTACCAGGAAATATCAATAAAATTACCATATTGATCCAACTGGTTCTTTTCTTCAGCAATAAGCAACTCTGCAGCAAGTCTGCCCCATTTGTGCTGCTCTTTGATTAAACTACTCTTGGGAGACTCCAGACTGCTAGACTAAAAAGCTAGTAAAAGCTTTTATATAAAAGTAGCCATATGACATTTGATTTTTATAGCTCATAAAGATATTAAGAAATATTTCCTTTCTTTTTCACTATTATCTGTTATTTTTGAAACCTTTGTTTTAAACTGAGCTGTCACAAATAGACTCAGCAGCCAGTAAATCCACTGGGCCCTCTGTGTGCTAGAAAAACATCTGCCTGTTCTGCCATGCTGAGAATGAGCTCCAGAGATTTCCCTGACTCAGACAAAATGAGAAAATGCACTTCTTTGAGCTAAAATAACCCACCTAATAAAGCATAATTCTCTTCCAATCAAGTTCCCTCCTATTCCTCCTTTATTCCACCCTCTCTCTGATTTTTCAGCTTGATCTAAACACTCATTTGCTTGTTATAGTAATGTTTAATATGGTTTTAAAGCTGTGTACCTGGTGTCTGCCTGCAAATTGCTTGTGAGACAGAACTAGATTTCCTGTTGTTTGTGAAAAAAACTGCTAAAATTGTGTGTTTCTGTTCCATAAAACTTGCTAAGTGAAAAAAAAATAAAAAATGTAACATATAGCCACAGGATAATAATTTCCCCCAATTTACTCCAAATTTAAAAAAAAAAAAAAAGTTTTAATTAATAACTTACTGTACAGATGAGCTGAGTAATAGTTTTTTGTGTTTTGCTTTGGTTCTAAGCAGACAGCCTGGAAAGGAGCTAACCCTTTTTTGTTGGGTTTTGGGGTTTTTTTTGTTTATTTACTGTAAAGGTAATTATTTCTTGAATTAAGTTTTATTTATGTATTTTTCTAATCTGGTTTCTCGAACTTTCAGAGGTAAGCACAGGAAGTATCAGTTTTCTGGCTGAAAGGGTGGGTGGGTCACTGCTAGCAGCAAAGACTTTTTTTTAAAAGCTACAGAAAAGAAAGCTTTTACTGTTCAGAACTATTTTAATGCATTCAGTGTTCTTTACGGACTGGAAGTGATGAGTACACCAAGTTACAAGTGCAGATTTCTAAGAATGCTTGACACAAAATGATGTAATTAACACTGGACTGCAAGAAGGTCTAAGAGCGGGAGCCTTTGGGGAATCTTGCTAAAACAGCCGTGAAAAACATGTTTTAAACATAGCCCTCTTATGAGTAGATTGCTGAGATAAGAGAGAAAGGTGACCAATTGAAGAATGAACTTGAAGGGGTACCTGGGGGGAAATTTCATCTAGGCTTAATGAAGATTTTGATTGGTATTTAAGCATTAGTTAAATAATTTTCTCTAATTAGCATTATTTCAGCAATCAAAGAACTGAATATCCTTTATTCAGGATATCCTTTACTGCAGTTTTGTAAACTCTGAAAGTCAATCCCTTGGACAGCTGAAGACATCAAATAAATGTGTAATCACGCAATCTGATTGAATTCTAATGCTGGTGAGCAAACAGCTCAAGGTTTAAGAAGTACTTCTGTTCACTACAGGCTTATTTTTTGTGTGATACAGACTGTGTTGCTAATCAGATGTGGTGTGTTTCTGTCTTGCAGATTTACCGCTGGATTATAGATTTACACGATTTTCCTCAAATAGCTCAGCAACTGCCGGGTACTACCCAACCCCTCCAAGAGCACTGCTGCCAAATGAGGAGTCAGTGACTATGAAATAGGTTGTCGGCTTTTTCCTCAAATAACCCCATGGCCCTTACTTAAACTGCTATCAAATGCTAATTGGTGAAAATGCTGTGTGATGCTTCATAAAATAGAGTGATGGATTAAAGCAGACTCCCGTGTAGACTTGTGTTTCACTTGTTTCTCTAGTCCAGCTGGAGCAGATGAGCAACACATCCTTCTTTCTAAATCTTCTGTCCACCACTACCTTTCACAAAGTGCTATTGCCTATTGGCTTTTTCCATGCACTGCCCACCGCCTTCAGGAGAAATGTAGTGGTAGTAGCTCATCCCAAGTTGCATTTAAAATTTTCGAGGACATTTTAGGTACTATCCCTGTGTAAAGCAATGCTACTGGAAGCCCCAGGAAAGACCTGGTCCCGACCCTCAGCCCTATTCTCTTGGACAGCCCAGGTTATCACTGTAGACCAGTGTTGTTCAGCCTCTGAGGAATTTCTTCTCTCACTGTGGCTTCTTGAAAATACAGAAAGACTGAGGCCCAAAGAGAAAGATGCACCATACTCAAAGAGGGACTTAAATGAGATTTAGGTGACTAAATGCAGACCGGTAGTTCTGAATGCCTTTGTCACATGCTTTGTATTCCTGAAAAGTGCCTAACCACTCTTCAGCAGCAGGGTTCCCTACATGCCTTTCCCTCCTTTAGTCTTCAATACCTCAAGAGTCAGAACTCTTCTGCAGAAGGAGGGAAACTGTGTACAGTTCCCGTCTCTGATGGGGTGGATTCAAACCTGCATTCTCCACCTCTCTGGGAAATCCTTCCGTGAGTAGGAAGGATATAGCAACCAGCTATATAGAGCCATCTCTGCTAAGTACAGCATCAGCCCAAAAGAGGAGCAGAACTGAAGGCACAAACTGAATATTTGCTTTTTTATCTGCTAATTTAAGCAAAGCGACACCCTGTGCTCAGCAGATTTATGTCCAAAGACCTGTTCTCCAATGCTTTGGACAAGAGCCCTCAGTAAATAATGCAGCCTAGCAGATGCAAAAACTTGTCAAGTATTTGTTTAGTTTTGTGACAGTAGGATGGCAGAATTTTGGATATATTTCCCTCAAAGTTTAAAGAACAATAAACAGAAACTATTTTCTTGTTTCTGAGAAAAAGAATTTATATTCTTAGGCCTAGACCATTATCAGAATGGATTTAGCTTGTGTTAACACTTAACTTGTGTCACTGCAGCTCATTCTGTATTTTTGCAGTTTCACCAGCTAAAATATTTTGTGTCAGAATCAGACACAAACACCATTTCAGCTTGTTTCAGGGATACCATCTTTTGTTTGCACATTTTTTCCTACCTTTACATAGAACATTATTTTAACATTCTTGCGGTCCAGTATGCTTGTAAGTAATACGCAATATTTACAAATTAGCATTAAACATTGGTTTACTGAAGAGGAAACATAAAACAAATGGGGACAAAATGGATAAAAACTTTCTTTAAAACAAGGTGGATGAGGAATAAAAATGAAGGTGCCATTAGCCTCCTCACAAACTATAGGCTGAAAATATTTGATTTAAAATGGTAACAATTTGTAATACTAGAGTTTGAAATTTTTTAATTAGCAGTCTTTGGCAACAAATCTGGCTCATGAGAGGGATATGATTTGCATTAAGCAGAGAAATACCCAGATTAAAGACTCAGATCCCTGATTACAGCATCATTGAAATTCTAACCTGAATCAAGAAATCCTCTGTAAATAATTTCTAAAGAGGTTGTGGTGCAAACCCATATTGTTTACCCTCATACTTCTGTTGTTCTGAATTTGGGACTGATTTTTGTAGGTTGGAGAATTTTTCTTATATTTTTTTAAAGAAAACAAATTGTTAAACAAAATTAGACTGGAAATCATCTAAGTCCTTTGGCCCTGATGTCTCAGTGGAGAAACCAATTTTTTTAATAGAAAGGTGGCAGATTCTATGGACAGACTGAAC
This sequence comes from Anabacerthia variegaticeps, assembly GCA_035583185.1. NCBI lineage: Eukaryota > Metazoa > Chordata > Aves > Passeriformes > Furnariidae > Anabacerthia > Anabacerthia variegaticeps. The sequence continues at coordinate 65,903,096 of JAWWEW010000112.1, read as the reverse complement.
ACAAAACTCACCAGAAGAAACACATACACCCATCTTTGATAAAGGCTGTCACCAGTCATTTGGACTTGCTGCCAGAAGGATGTCACAGTAGCAGAGAAAGAAAAAGATAACAGAAAGCTACTGTAAGCATGACTCCATGTGTCACTGTAGTCTGTGGCTGCAGGAAAACTGAAGTAGTTGCCTGAGAGATAGAATTCCTCTTACTAACAACTATTCTATTTGAGAAAATTATACAGGTCTTATTACAAAGCAGAGATTGGCAATGAAGGAATGAGGAGGGCAATCAGTGCTGAGGCAACAGGAGAGCTGTTGGAAATAGAGGTGGTGTGAAGAATCAGGGGGAGGAAATGCACATGGCAGAAAATTGGGAGAGAGCTGTCCATATTTCACCTGACATCTAAGGACACCATCTTTGCTTTTTCCTTATTTCTTTTCCTTTTTAACCCTTGGAAATCTCTGAAATTTCTTGGATTCTCTTGTGAAAGGCCTTTGACAGAAAGGTTGCTGAAGTGCCTACAAAACTATCTTGAGCATTGGCAGGGAGACATAATATTGTAAAGATTCATTAAAATCACTGTGTCTAGCTAGGCAGCCCTGAAAGCCACTGCTTAAAACCAGAGATGAATACCAAGTCTCTTTTGGTGTCTGAATTTTAAAATAAAAAAGATTTTATTTCTGAAAAAAAAATGCATGTTCTCTGAATTTACTTTATAGCTGAGCAGCAAACAATAAAAAGAGAGATGAGGTTGTCTCAAAGCAGTGCAAGGAGAGGTTTGTGCTACGGCGTCAAACAAAACTTCACCCACTCAGAAAAAGATACATAAATCAAACCAAAACTTAAAAAATTTAATACCTATAGGGAAGTCATCTTTGATGCAAAGCAGAGCTTGCTGCAAGTGTTTCCTGAATAGGGCTTCTTCCTGAAAACTAAAGGCTTCTTTATCACCGATGAATAGAAGTTAAATAAAGAAACATGGGTAGATTATCCATGGCAGACACTGGGCACTGCTGGAACAGGATTTTCTGAGACTGTTGCTTCCCCAGGCTGATGGAGCTCTCCGGCTCCTCTGAGTTCCAGGTCTGTGGTAGTACAGTAGCACTGGAGCGATTCCTAAAGGAATTCCCGGGAAAATTTGATGACAGGCACTGGGAATCAGCATTCCCCAAACGGCTTTAAGTCTTTCCTCCTGAGGCCAAGGATACATTAAATCATGCCAAGCTAAACAACAGAAGAGTCTTAAGAATATGTAAATTAGCAGAGATGCCAACAGCAGGAAGGCAGCATCTGAGCTTCCATGTCAATTCTAGTTTGCCAACAAAGGGAACAAAACTGCAGTAGGTGTAAAACAACCTTTTGTACACAACCTTGATGTTTTACAGAACAGTTTCTCAGAAAGTCAGGTTTAGAAATAAAGTCACTTCTGTGCAAGAAAGTACAAGGCTCACACACTGCACCATACGGGGCTCACATACTGCACCATACAGTGAGAGATCTGATGGGAAGATCTTGCTTCTAACTTCCCTGGGAAGTGGGCATGGCATGGGGCAGCCTGCTGCTCCTCAGCATCATGGAAGGAGCAAGACAAGTTTTCTGGTATGTTAAAGTGTACACATGCTTGGAGGCAAATAGCATTTCAGCATCAGATTGAGGAGAGAAAGCATATGGCTAAGCCATAAGACCTTTACCTCTGCAGAGAGTACCAGCTGTAATGGTAAAATTGCTAAAATGGTGCATCCACAGACATCTATTGTTAACAATTGGCCACAAAACAGCCCTTCCAGCAAGCACATAGCCAATCCAGAACCCTCCAGGGGAAAGGCTCAATCCCATTATAAATCCAGTTGCCTGTAATTTTGTTTTCTGCAGTTCTAACTAAGTGGAACATCAAACCCCCTTGGTGAATCACAGGAGAGGAAAAAAAAATAAAAATATTAAAAAGAGGTTTTCTGTTGAATGTTTTTGGTGCAAGAAACAAATGCTGTTTTTCCACAAGCATTATAAATAGAAATGCTTAACTGGAAATCAGAGCCTGGATTAGGGCCAAGATGGAATCCAGGAAGTTAAACAGACTCAGAGATTTCCAGCTCTAAAAGCATGCTAGCATCTTTGCAGGGCAAACTGGAAATTCCTATCTACAGGTCAATGAATCAGTACTGTGGCCAGCGTGACCGATCATTTTCTTGAATATGGGACAAAGGTGTAAGGCAAATCTTTTCAGTATGAAGTGGGTACCCACAGCAGTTGTCTGGCAAGCATGGCAAGACCACAGAGGTTTTTCAGCTGGCCAGATGTCACAGTTCACAGAAGGGCAAACATCTGAAGCACCGCGTTTAACTTCTGCGCCACTGCAGCTAAACCGATTTAATCAGAACTGTGCTAAAAATCCCCCATGCCTCCCACTCACCTCTATGCAGTTCTCTCACACATGGCCGTAACAACTTTTAAATACTTGCACGGGGGTGAGAAACCATCGCAGCCACTTCAAAACCATGTTATGGCTTCCAGCCCCTTCTGCAAATTAGAGGTTGCAAGACACAAAATGGCAGCAGCACAAATGGAATAGCAGTCTGCCCAGCACACACCACAGCTCCAACGGCCCAGCCAAAGCAGATTCTGCCAGCCAGAAAGGTATTTGTATTTTTCAGTGACTACTAAATGTTAACTAAAAACACTTAAGCACTCCATTTGATTCCCTCTTACAAGGCTGAAGACCTTACATCCCTTTTAGGAGTGAAGAAAATCATAAACGATTTTACATTGTATACAGGAGGAAAAAAATAGATGTTCAAAATTTATCAAAGTAGAATATTCAGGGTGTATTTTAGGAAAAAAGTCCATTAACTTTCAATAGACCTTGTTCTGTCACTAAAGGAACTCTAAAAATTGTGATTCCATATGCCTAATAACTTTACATTAAACGATTTATTTTTAAACCCTTCACCATCTCTGAGAAATAAAAGTACAGATGAATATAGCAACTCTTTTGCCTTATAATACCAGAGAGTTGTAGTATTCTTGCTACATCATCCCCTGTAACCTCAGCCCACACTGAGAAATTAAATGTGCACTCACAGGTGCTAACCAGCCTGCAAATTATATTAATCCAGAGAAAGAAGCCATTGTAAACTTGGTGAAAAGAAAGGGGATGTTAAGAAATTAGGAGATAAAAAAATCTTTATCTTATACTGACAGAGGCTTCAAAAAGATCTACTGAAGGGCTGCTGCTGAAGCAACTGTACCAGTGTTGGAGATGGCAATAGTGAACATCTATCCTTGTTTTTTTCCCTCAAAGATTCCCAGAAAAAAAAAAAAAGGCACAAATGCTCACATACATACATACATACGTACGTATGTATGCATATGTATATGTGTGTGTGTATATATGTGTGTGTGTATGTATACACACATGAACAGGCAGCAATTAAAGACTAGAATCCCATGATTTGGAAACCCAGAGGGAATGATGGAATTATCAGCATTTAATAGGAGGTGTGGAGTTTTAGGTCAGTTAAATAAGCTAAGTACTCTCAGGCAGTAAGTCAGAAAATATCTAGATCAGTAGCAGACAGGTGGTGAAGTATAGATGAAGCTCAAGGACAAAAAGGCCAAGGACCAGCATCAGCTGACAATGATAGTTCAACAGGGCAATAGATGGCTAGAGGGCACCAGGAAATGGAATTTTTTTAAGAATCATAGAATATGCCGAGTTGGAAGGGACCCATAAGGATCATCAAGTTCAACACCTAGTCCTGCACAGGACCATCCCCAAGAGTCACACCATTTGCCCATTTATCACAGAAAATAATAATTACAAAAAACATTGTGGGAGTTTTTCCTCTTTCCCATGTTATTGTGCAGGACTTGGAGATACCTGGTACATTACTGATATTAATCCATACACAAAATTAGAAAAAAAAAAAAGTAACCCAAAGACAATTACATGAATTTAAGAAAATAGACTTATTAGCCATTAATAGGACCATTGTTAGATAGATATTGTTAATGTAACTGTAAAAGTATTTATATGTAGATACATACATGTCTGTGTCCACATTTAGAAAGCACTGCTGTGCAGAGTGCACTGCCAGGGACTCAATGAATATGAATGTGTTAGAGAAGCCCGTGAAATACTCAACGGCAGAACCCCAAAAACCCCAGAACAATACACACAACAACCAGTTATTGATGCAGACTAGTGCAACAACCTCATGAAGACCCTAAAACTAAGCACAGTAATGGAACTGTCTTTAGGGAGTATGTATGACTACAAGAGCCAGCAGTTGTTGAGCAACATTGCTTCAGAATCAAGTGCAAAGACTTGATAGCTGTAGTACACTCTAATAATGCATAGGTAAGTACTATGTTTAGGTAGGAATTTTAGATGCCGCTGTTTGTGTTTGATCTAATAGCTCACTGTTGAGTCTTGGCTGAAACCAGGATGCAGCAAATCAGAGGGAGAAGGTTACAAAGAGAAATGGAGGCTCAGAGACAAGTCTCTAAGACAAACCTTTTTCATTATTTGTCTCTAGTGTAAAGAAGAGGAGAGAGACATGGAACTATGAAACAAAAGAATTGGGGTGGGGACAAGTAAGCAACTTGTAAAAATTTTCATGAATTCCAGCAGTTGTTTAGTTGTCTGCTTGGCTTTCCACATATCAAGTGACTCCATAAAATAGGTGGATTCTTGCCTTAAAAATGCCTTTCATTGAAAACAGCATGTTACAAATGCGAAACATTATTGTGGCATATCTGGCATCCAGAGAGGGAGATTGTGGCAGTCAGCTCAAAGAGAGCACTGATGAAATCTGGCTTTGGAAGATTCCTCTTGGTATGAACATTAAAGTTTTGTGCTCCACAGGTAATACTGCTTGGTTTATGACATCACAGAAATTTGGAAGGAAAGAAGACACAGATCATACATGTTGAGAAAGGTCATGCATTTGAAAACAAAGTAACAACCTGTTCAACTGAATGAAAAGCTACATGCTGCTGGAGAGATTGTCCCACTCCAACCTGTTCTGATCATCATCAGAGAAAAGGAGGGGTACATGCTAAAGAAAGGGCAGGCCAGTAGGCAACCTCACAGCCACTAAAAGAAGACAAACCTACACCCAGTGCATGTCTACAGCAATATAAAAGCAGTAACATGGATCCTGCTCTTAAAAGGCACAGCACAGGTGGTGCAAGTAATTTTTTCATTGGATCCAGGTATTTTTTGACCTTTCACAGTTAAGTACCTATGTATCTGCTTTACAATTGCTGTCTTCCTGACATGTCTCAGGACCATGAATCTCTCTCCACTCACTAATGTTTTACCTCATTACTGATGCTGCAGCTTCCCATTTCTTAAAAAATCTGCAGGAATTCTTTTTCATCTGTCTTTCTGTCTGCTGGCCTCGGGCTAAACCAGGCTGAACACATGGTGAGAGCAAGAAAGAGGGAAAGAAAGGAAATGTAAAGCAGAGAAAGATGTTCATTTACATACAAAGAAGAGCTGTTTAGGAAACACATCTAGTGTTTTCCCCTTCCAGCTACCCTACTGATACTTTGGCTATCACAAAGTAGAAGAGTAAAAGGCTGCATTTGTGGGAAAGACGAAAGCGTTTCCAGTCTGTAGATGTAGCAACAGACATAGGATTTTTCTGTGAGAGAAATTGCTTTGTGCCACACTGAATGAGCCCCAGACAGACAGATACCCTGATGAGCTTAAACAAGTTTTATGTTTTTCCAGCTATTTCTGATTTTTAGGGCTGATTTCAGGCAACTCCTTTTCATCCCTAGTTTTGGAGCTGTGACTATTTCTGCCCATAGCCTGCACTGTGAGCCAGAGCCCCAAATCCCCAAGTAGTAAATGGTATGAATCATACACCACTCTCATAAACTTGAAGGACGTAGTAGGAACAACCAAGTTAGGACACTGTCTGGTCCACACCCTGGTTGGAAAAGAGCAGATAGCCAGCGTTCCCCTATATGAGTCTGGAATTGGGATAAGTTTGGAAAATTAAAGCTGTCTTCATGTGACACTAATAACGTCCAGAGGGAAGAGTTGGGCAGAGCATCCCAGTACAAGGAGAGCAGGGTGAGAATTATGCAAGTATCCAGCTCTGGAGTTCAGCAGGTCAGTTACAGGAAGAGACTAGCCTAATGCTCTTGTCCTGCAGGTTTCAGCTCACAGCACTAAAATCAGAAATCATCACAGCTGCATACAAAAGGCAAAGAAAACACAAGGGTTATGGTCATAACCAAATCAATTGTTTTGGAGTATTAGTGAAAGAATCTGGAGAATTTTGTATTTTTCTCTCTTTTCATTTGAAGAGTTTTGTCACTTAATGACAAATGTAGAAGTGTTTCTTACATGGAAATTAGAGACCAAAACAGATCATGGAGAAAACAGGTCATTAGTGAGAGGAGGGTACTTACAGAAGAAAAAAAATAAATACCATAAACAAACAAACAAACAACCCCCAAAAAAAACTAAAACCCAAACCAAGCAAACAAAGAAACCACCAAAAACAACCACACAGAAAAAAATCAAAATAGTTAAAAAATGCTGTTGCATAGGCTGGGCAGGAAGAAAGAAAAGGATGGCCAAAGCTGCATATGTGGAACAGGGTGAATGACATACAGCTTCCCTCTTCAGGCCAACATCTTCAGTCACAAAGAAAGAAAAAGGAAACATCCTTTCATTTTTACAACAAAGTGAGAACCAAAGGCTTTTAAACATATGAAGCATCCACCAGACACCTGGTGTCTCTTCTGGAATGGATGAGCCCTACCTCACTGGGTCCACACAGCCCTGCTGCCTACCTTTCTCAGCGTCCTAGTGCAGCAACAGGGGCTTGCTCCCTTTTTATATCCTCATGAATCAACTTGTCAACACAGCAGGAAAATAAAGTGCATTTACCTACCCTGAAAGCCAGATAATTACTGTAAGGGAGAAGAAAGAGTAGATGTCACCAAGACCTTGTAACTGAGTGGTGGCTGCTCACAGGGTCTCTGATGCTGCAGATTTGTTCAAGACATGTACTCTACTGAGGTGTACTGAGACTTCCATGGGTTTGACCTAAAAAACTTGCTATTGTTGGGAAAGAGCGGATTGTCCCACATGTGTTTGGCTCAATCACACAGACACCAGACATTTCATGTTCCTAGTAATGTGGCTTGCCATAAAGGCCAAGGAAGAATAATGAGCATATGATGTAAGAGTAGAACAGTGTCTGACCTGAACAGTTTTCAAACAATTTCCATGAAACATACTCTGTACAACTGGCCAAGTCAATGGACTTTGGCTTTAATAGGTAAATTTAGCTCCTTTCCCATATCTATTCTGGAGCAATGCTACCTGAAAGGTCAAGTTGCTGCATTTTTCAGTGTCACATGATGCAATTTCAGGAAATGACAGCTACTAATCTCAGTGGGAATTTTCCAATAAAATGAAATAAATTAAAAAAGAAAGAAAGAAAAGGAGTAAATAAATTAGGGTTCTGATACTTGGGAGCCGAGAGGGAGTGAAAGATTTGTCAGACACAAGCACCAAGGGAGTGGAAATTGTATGATGGTATGTTACTGAGTCAGTCATTTAAACCAACTTTATGGTGTGGCAAGAATAGACAGCCTGAGGACATGATTCATTACATGCTAATGAAGACATCTAAAACAGGTCAGATGAAGTCTGCTGTAAAAGAATTTATTTTTCTCTTAAACAGAGTATAACGTGACTAGATCAGAGGTAGTTACCAGTCAAATATATGACAAAAGAGTATGACATGTTCAGAGGTTAGATGGATCCCACCCAAAATTGCTGTTCCAGAGTGACATTGTTTCATTGTTTAATTGTTTTCTTCTTGCTGTCATCAGCAACAAATTCACTGGCATGCAGCAAGGCTAGCAAACCACTGAAAAAACCTCAGCCTCAGCAAGAGGGGTTGTACCCATTGCTAAAGAAGTGAAGGGAATAGGCAGATCAAAGAGGATTCATAATCTTGCCTGTGCAAGTAGTATTTTGAACATAATCACACAAAACAGGACTGGAAGGGACCTTGACAGGTCATCTGGTCCACCCCTTGCTCTAAGGCAGTATTCATCAGACTTGCTAGACGTGAACAATTTTTGTCAAATACATGTCCAACTTAAAAACCCTCCAGGGACTGAGGTGCCATTCACTCCTGCTTTATTTACCCTATCAAATACTTCTTTTATCCTTAATTTCTGTTACTGCAATTTACATGCTGTTTTCAGAGGGGATAAGAGATTATTATCTTCTTTTTAGTAGTTTTGACATAGCTGAAGGCAATCTTTCTCCAACTTCTATTCCTTGGGCTAATTTTTTCAGTCTTTCAGTATACACGATGCCTGCTAAAGCCGGGGTCATTTTCATTTCAAAATTACTGGTGGCAGTGCTGAAATCAATCTAGCATGGACAGATCTTGCCTCTCCTAGAGATCTTTGAATCATCCTATAAATTTTAACTTATTTATTTGGCCTGACAAGCACTCTTGAGTTACTGGGAAGTAAAATGAGTCCCATTTTACATGCAAAGACATAAGGCAGAGAGGATTTGTGGGTCTCCACTCTGTAGGTATCTCCACCACATTCTAACTGCACCCCAAAGCAAGACCCAAGCAGCACATTCAACCTCATTCTCTGTGAGGCAGAAACCCAAGAGCACATGCTGTAGAGGAGCCATGGTGTGCTTTGTCCAGGTATTCAGTCACGATAAGCTAGCACAGGGCAGTTTTTCTACAACAGAGAGATACAAACACAGACTAAGGACAGGATTTCAAAAGCTGTTTCAGGCATTATGCTTTTCAGAATTGTAAGGACTAATTCCACTTAACTTAGAGTCAGAGCTAATATATTTGCATGCCTAATGACGCAGACATGTGACAAGTACTTAGACACCTTTCTCCTGATCACTTTAGGCATCCTGATGATTTTAAAAATTCCAGTAGAATCATCTTATTATCCTGGTCAGACTTTGAGAGTCTGTAGCTCTTCACATGTTCATTTGTATCACAACATCAATATTTAACAACTCTACTATAAATTCAGTATAGCCTAATACCACTCAAATAGGTGTTTTAGAAACATACCTTCTCATGATTAACCTACTGTTTGTATGACTGAAACTGAAGCATTTAGTGCTTTTAGGCATGTCATTACTGGTAAAAAAAGCAAGGCTTCATTCCAGGTTCTGGCATGGCTCTTGGAGTTTGCAGAAACAGCTTGTAGATCCCTATTCTTTAGGGCTGAAACCATCAAGAGATATTGCTGGGAAAGACAACAGGAGTGCAAGGGTGAAGGGAAATTTATAGTTTCTAGCTTTGTCTAGTTTCCACAACTTTATTAATCTTGATAGAACAGCAGGAAATCACATTTTAAACCACAATGAAGCTGTTAAAACCATCTTCAGAAAACATAGATTTTGAATGTTAAACCAGGAAACTGAGCATTTATGAGCCTGCTGACTGATGCAGTATCATCAGTAAAGACATGACAAAAATGAAGAATAAGCTTTGTGAGATGTAAACTTCAGGTAGCTGGACACCATCCTAATCTATCACGTGTGAATATTTTTATTTTCATTTACATAGAGTAGTCTGAAGTCAATAAAACACGCTCAGCTTTTGGAACCCAACATTTGGAATTCTTCACTTTGAACTTTGTTATAGTGACTGAGAAAGAAGAGAGAATGTTCCAAAAGATCATTTATTTTATCCTCTTTTATATTACTTTCTGAAGTATTTTCTGTTGTGTGGCTGCAAAAAAATGTCAGGATGATTGATTTGAACAGTCACAGTGT